>OX453254.1:19222071-19558201 GCA_949709985.1 Luffia ferchaultella
AAGACACCACATATATATAACAACCAAGACCCGGTACCAGTATCAATATTCATCATACAAATACTGATCCGACCTGGGATTCGAACCCGGGACCTCCAGCTTTGTAGGCAGGGTCGCTACCCACTAGGCTAAGCGGTCGTCAATAAATAATACATACAATACAATACATACATACAATACATGTTCACTATTTAAGTTGTCTTAGACTTAATAAAGTCATAATTATTTTTATTGATTCATGAGAATTAAAATTGTATTTCACAAATTTTTTATCACTTTTAGCTTTGGTTTGTTACTGTGGAAAGCAGCGCAATAAGTTCGTCAGTCCAGATGACGTCACAGGGACAATTTCAACGTCAGATGAATTCACATAAATACCTGACCAAAATCGTAAATAGAAAAAAAATAAATCGGGGACGTTATTCTAGAACTTTATTTCTTTTAATTTTAATTGCCAACAGCAAAACATTTTAAATCAAAACTCTATTTCGAAAATAACATTATAACAATGAGTACAGAATTGACTGCGTAAATTTCTATGGCTTCATAAATACATATGAAAAACCTACCAAGCGTGAGTCCGTCTCCCTACCTGAGTGTTCTATACAGTTATAAACGTATATTGGCGTGTTTGTTGCTACTTGCCGCCAGAATGTCACGTAAACGCATTTTCAATTTAAAAATTATATCTAATAATAATAAATGTAACATATTACACATAACAAGTAAATTCTAAATTAAAATCTAATTTAAAAATAAACTAAAAATACCTATAAATTTAAAATACTATCTAAATAATGATAAATGAGAAAATTTTAGAGACGACCGGTTCAGGGTGCCAAGGATAAGTACTTACCGCGTCGCCACGCTGTATTGCGACACTGATCCTCTGAACAAAATATTCCTTGCTTAAAGGATCACCTGTCAACAGACGCAGCGCGACATCCAAATCGTGAGAAAATAATACAGGGTGAGTCAGAATGTTATGCAGGTTTTCAAAAATTTATTATGTGAGATATAATGAACATATAATATTGTGAGATACACTGTGTGAAAGGTAAACTCTCAAAGTTTAGTTTCCTGAAACTGATTCCGCGTTCGCCCACAAGATGTCAGCAGGAGAGCAGTTAAAGAAAATGGCGCTGACTGGCGAGCAGAAGTCGTTCTGTGTGCTTGATTACCATGTTAACAACTCCGTGATTACTGTTCAACGACATTTTCGTATTTGGTACATCAGAGAGACCCGCCAGATGGGAGGTCCATTCGTAAGTGGTACACACAATTTAGGGATGCAGGCTGCATCTGTAAACGAAAATCAACTGGCCGTCCGTCGACTAGTCCCTCGTTCACCCGATCTAACCCCGTGTGATTTCTTTATGTGGGGTTTTGTAAAGGATCGTGTTTACGTACCACCACTTCCAACAACATTGGATGAACTGCGTGCTCGCATCACAGAAGCCATTGCTGATATCGACCGCGATATGCTGCAGAAAGTTTGGCAGGAGATTGAATATCGGCT
The DNA here is from genome assembly GCA_949709985.1 of Luffia ferchaultella. NCBI lineage: Eukaryota > Metazoa > Arthropoda > Insecta > Lepidoptera > Psychidae > Luffia > Luffia ferchaultella. Next base: position 19,223,591 of record OX453254.1, read on the forward strand.
TGATGTCTGTCGTGTAACAAAAGGCGCTCACATAGAACACCTGTGATGCATTTTTTTGAAAAAACTACACTAAACTAAATTTTGACAGTTTACCTTTCACACAGTATATCTCACAATATTATATGTTCATTATATTTCACATAATAAATTTTTGAAGACCTGCATAACATTCTGACTTACCCTGTATAAATGTACATACATGTAAATGTAAACATAATTCAATATTTTTTTAAAAACAATTAATATTATAAATTTATTTCATAATATTTAAAAAATATTTTTTAATTTGATGTAACTAATAAAACACCAATTTTCTATATTTTCCATTTACCGTGCTTCTTGCCAAATTTCATAATTCTAGATCGATGGGAAGTAAGCTATAGGTTTTGATTTATTTACGAATGTCAAAATATGCGGCATAAAAAGCTGTATTTTTGCATTTAGAAGCTTAATTTTTTTAAAGCTCCAAGGGACCTAAGTACTAGATACTATCATAATATCAACTTGATACCTCCACACGTTCTTAAGAAAAAGGATCTTGACAGGCATGTAGATAGACAGACGTACAACGAAGTTATTCTATAAGGGGTGGTTGAAGAGGAAGGGTGAGGAAGGTGGGAGGGTGAGAGTGGGGGAGGAGAGAAAAAGGGCCAGTGCAAAACCGGGGCGAAACGTTATAGGGGTTACAGGGATATATGGATGAAATGGTAATGCGAGTGGGAATGAAAATGGAAAAGAATCTCAGTACATATTATAACAGAACGACGGAAGCAGGAGTTAGATGAAAGTAAAAGTGTAAGAAGGAATGAGAACAGTGGTGAGAGTGGAAAACGATTATAAAGGCGTAACGTCTGCCCCCCGAGCGAAGCCGCGGGCTGTAACTAGACTTTAATATTTACTCAACTACTCTTCAAAAGATTTCTAGGACAGAAACTTACAAAAATAAATAGTCAATGCTGTCAATAGATGGCGGTCTTTACAATCCCCAACCCGCAGTGGTGTGGTGGATTTAGAGTGGTGTGGGGCTCCAAGCCCCCCTCACCCTGGGGGAGGCCTAAGCCCCTGCAGTGGGGTAAAAATGGGCTGATGAAGTGCAGATGAAGAATAAAATTACATTCAGTAAACGTTTAAAAAAGATATAATTTATTCCTTATAACAAAATCAAACGACACAGACTGGTCCTCCATCTTCATTAACTTTGACTTCATAAATATTAAAGTCGTTACATTTCGGTATGTTAATCCTATTTACAGTGACGGCCAGTTCCCGTTCTCGGCGGGATCATAAACGTTCTCACATTACGGCGGCGTCTCGTTATATTTTCCAGTTACATCGCGCACCGGACGCTTGGATGGATGTTGACTTGAATTTTAATAAATATCGTATCCAGTTAAGGACACAAGAAAGTGCTTTAAATGAGTAGAAATTATAATCTCTTTCAAAGTCGTAGTATAAAATCTTTATTTCATAGTTATGTAACATAATCCTTAAACACGTTAGAAGAGCGAATTTATTAAAATTTATTACTTTGTGAAAAAACGTCACTACAAAGGCGCATTCAAAAAAATGCTGGTTCCTCTCAAAAGAATACGCAAGAAACTGAGAGAAGCTTTTTTTAACAAAACTATAAAAAAAAATTTTAAAGTAAGGGTTTAACAATTAATATTATAGAAACAAACCGATAGGCGAGCGGTTTACACCCATGGATTTTTATTATCTAAGTAGTCCTATACTTTGTAATAAACTTTTGCATAAAGCTTTCGTTTTCTTGTAGTTTTAAACTTGTTAATGGGTAGATTTTGAATGTCAATTGGGATCTTATTGTAAAAACGTACACATTTCCCTTGAAAAGATTTTGTGATTTCATTGAGGCGGCTGACGTGGTTAGCAAGTTTATCATTGTTTCTTGTATTAACATTGTGCCGTTTTATAAATACTTCGATAATTTTTTTTACGTATATTATGCTTACAAATGTATGCTGAAATGGCAATGTCATTGTAAAAATTTTCTTAAATTTGTTTCTAAGTGACACTTTAGGTTTTACTATATAAATTGCTCGAACAGCTCCCTTCTGCAACATGAAGATTGTATTATCATTGGTAGCGTATCCCCACAGCAGAATGCCATAAGTCATAATTTTTTCTAAACACTGAATAATAATAATAACAATACCTAGGACTTCCCACAGACCGCCTTCTAGTCCCAAAGTAAGCAAGTAAGTATTATGCTCGTATTACGGGGTACTAGAGAACTCGTAAACATACCTACTTGAATATTCTTTTTATAATATATTGTTAGGAACATCAGTAACTGTACTACTACGGCGCTAAGGTTGTCGGCCCTTGTCGACTGAATGGTGAACTATTACAGCACTGAGGTTGTCGACCCTCGTTGATTGAACGGCAACGCACGGTTGACCGATTTCACTTCACTTACCTTATAGACATCCGAGCGTGTAGACGTTTTTCTCTCGTGATATTTTTCGTGTTCTTATTCAGTCGGACATTTTGTTTAGTCTGCCATTAAACACTTTTGGTAATTTCAATTGTTCCTTTTAATTGCTAAAATCAGAAGTGGGATAGAATCAGCCTAGTCCGTTTTGTATTCTGACTTCTCTCTTCTATATTCAAAAGTGTTTATTGCGTGGAACGTGTCGGTGCGTATCTAGTCACTTTGATACACGTGCGCAGTAAAATGTCTGACCGTAGGCATCGTGATGTAATTAGGCGTAATCGCTACCGAGAAAGCCGTTACCGTAGTAGGACGCCAGATCGTGATTTGGGGCAACAGATTTAGTTGATTTTGTCACGTATAAATACGCTCGAAAATCAATCGCCGCAGTCGCAGCCTTCTCTACCACAATCGTCAACAGTTCCGCGGTCGCACACGACTTTGCAAAGCACGCCACCGGCGGCGCCTCTGAAAGGTAGGTCTGTTGATCGTGCTGTGACCCCGCGCGGCAGTCGAAGTAATTTCGTACCTCAGTATGATTCGCCGCCAACGCTATCGTTACAAGATCGCTCCAACGACGGGCCAAGTGCAGCAGATCAGATCGTGAGCGCGATTCGTTCCATTGGCACAATAGTAAAGTCTAATCATCTTATTACATTTCGAATTTCGATCCAAACTTACATGATATAAAAGTGTGGTGTAATGAAGTAGATCGTGCAAAAATTACAAACTGCTGGAGTGATAATGAGTGCTTATCGCGAATAGGTAATTGTCTTAAGGGCGATGCGCGTATGTGGTTAATCGAATGGGTTACTAATGACCGTAGTTGGAGTAATTTTAAAAGAGAATTTAAGTCATTGTGTCCCCGAAAACTTGATGTTGCGAATATTTTGTTTGAGGTTATGAAAACCGACTCAGATAAGTACTTGACTTACGCTGATTATGCACGTCGCTCATTACTTCGCCTACGTATTGTGATAGGGCTAAGCGATGACTTGATTTCAAAAATAGTAATTCGTGGTATCACTGACCAAAACATACGAGCAGCCGCTACGAATGCTAAACTAAAGCCTGAGAACTTAGTTGAGTTTTTCTCTATTTATGTTAAGCCATGTCTTACGAAAAAAGAGTCTTCAATTTATCAATCAGGTTCAACGTTACGTTCGCATGATAGTTTGAAAACAAAACAACCTGAAATGGTCGCCGTCAGGAAGCGACGTTATGTTGATGGTAAATGTTATGAGTGCGGTAAATGCGGCCACAAGCGTGATATGTGTAATTTTAATAAACGATTGAAACTTGGCCAAGGCAGCAATACGAGTACGTTAAGTGAAGTTAATTCGTTAAGTGCCAAATTATCCGCCGCTGATACTAAATTTGAGCTTTGTTCTTTTTGCCGAAAACCCGGACATAAAGTTGAGACGTGTTTTGCTAGAATGAAGTCATAATTTTGTAATAGAGACAACGTTGATTTCTGTCTCGGAAATGTAGGTAGGTATGTGTGATAACGATATTGTCGTGGCCGTCTTACAGGGCGTATCGGTCGCCGTATTGATCGATAGTGGCTCAGCGATTCTCTACTGTAGTCATCAATTCTAAAATACTTTGAGTGTGAGCGTGAGTGTGTGTGTTAGTAAACCTGCATTTCATGTGTTAAGGGGAATAAATAGCCAGGAAACCGAAACCACATAGTTCGTAACACTGCCAATCGAGTTTGACGATATGACTTTGGAGGTGGACTTATATGTATTAAACTCGGAACTCATGAACACTCCAGTTATCCTCGGTACCTACTGATGTTTTGAACCGCGGGCGCGTGAGCCACGTGCGTACACGTGATCGTCAGTGTTTGATTTGCGACACTAAATCGGACCAAGTTCTAGTTTTTGGGTTTGATGAGACTGTGATCGCGACTTCATTAAAAGGCGATGATTTGCTACGTTTGCGCTACATCATACATGAGTTTTCTCAGTTTTTCATAACGGGAACAAAACTAGCCGACAGTAACTACAGGGTTTGACATATTGCGTCGGATACTCAAGTTTTATCTGAATTCGGGTTCTTGATTACTTTGCGAAAATATTGGTTTCTATCGACTTAAATAGATTACTTGGAGCACACTATAAGTCAGGGTCAGGTACAGCCGAGCGCAAAGCATTTGTTATTGCACCAACACCGAAAAATGTGAAGCAGGTCCATCAGTTCTTGGGCTTAGCAAGTTATTTTCGAATGGACTGATATCATGTGGAAGCTGCATGGGAATAGACGCAGCCACTCCTGTTATACGTTACCTCATCCGTGATATCGCTTTGGAGGGAATGCATCCCAATCGCAAGGCTCTTCGTGACATGAGTAGACAGCGAGCTTCCGAACGTCTCAGACGTAATCAAGAAAGGCAAGATGATCTTGTTAACAAGTAGCGCGTGCTTTCGCTGTTAATTTTTTGGTTTTTGTTATAAAAAGCTCACAGATGACTGGCAAGCTCGACTATGGAATGCGCGGCCCTTATCATGTGTTGAAGGCGCTTCCTCAAGGCAAATGTGAGATGCAGTTATTGGTTGGTTCTTACTGGAAGTTCACGCAAGCCGCGGCTGAATTTATGGTACCGTGATGTGGTGAGTGGACTACGGGTACGTGCGCTGCTTACTTTGAATGTAAGTATGCCGAGAGCAGACCTCTCACCTGTGAGCAGACCTCACACATAATGTAGGCAGACCCTACGCGAGACAGACCTCTCACCCGTGAGCAGACCTCACACATAATGTAGGCAGACCCTACGCGAGAGCAGACCTCTCACCCGTGAGCAGACCTCACACATAATGTAGGCAGACCCTACGCGAGAGCAGACCTTTCACCCGTGAGCAGACCTCACACATAATGTAGGCAGACCCTACGCGAGAGCAGATCTCTCACCTGTGAGCAGACCTCCCACATAATGTAGGCAGACCCTACGCGAGAGCAGACCTCTCACCTGTGAGCAGACCTCACACATAATGTAGGCAGACCCTACGGAAAAGCAGACCTCTCACACATCAGCAGACCTTACACATAGTGTAGGCAGACCCTACGCGAGAGCAGACCTCTCACCCGTGAGCAGACCTCACGCTACGAACAGACCTCGTACGGGTGTATGTTGGTGTTTGTTGTCGATGTGTTGTTTTCTCTTAGGTGCAGACGCAGATGATAATTATGCAGAGTTAACTAGAGATCCGGTCACCGATGAGACCCAAGGCCAAGCCCAGTGTTCTACATCACAGGACTCCTACGAGCAGTTTCAGCCTGATGTCAGTGAGTCACAGCATAGGCTTCGCAGCGAACAACGGCCAGGGACTCTCGAGGATTACCACAACATGACAACTGGGAAGAACAAAGGAAAGGAAAAGGAGTACGAGAACGTCCTCCTGTCAGGAGAAGCCGTGTTAGTAACATCAGTAACTGTACTACTACGGCGCTGAGGTTGTCGGCCCTTGTCGACTGAATGGTGAACTATTACAGCACTGAGGTTGTCGACCCTCGTTGATTGAACGGCAACGCACGGTTGACCGATTTCACTTCACTTACCTTATAGACATCCGAGCGTGTAGACGTTTTTCTCGCGCGATATTTTTCGTGTTCTTATTCAGTCGGACATTTTGTTTAGTCTGCCATTAAACACTTTTGGTAATTTCAATTGTTCCTTTTAATTGCTAAAAATATATAATTTTCCCGCTCAGTCACGGAACAAATAGACATGTTTATGCACACAAATATTGATCCTATAAATTGCAGCATAATTATTGTTGTATTCCATGATGACGGATTAGCCGAGTGGTTAGAAACTCTAAATGCAGAACCAAAGAACGCGGGTTCGATTCCTGCCCAGGACAAATTTTTGTGTGCATAAACATGTCTATTTATTCCGTGTCTAGGTGCAAAATATTTATATATGTATATATTGGATAAAAAGAAATATTTAAGTATGCATATCAGTAGTCTAGTAACCCATGAAACAAACATTATACTTGCTTACTTTGGGACAAGATGACGCACTATGGGATGTCCCATGTCTCAGATACTTGAAACTTTTTGTTTAGTTTGGTAAGTTTTACGCGCTCTATAAGTTTGGACTACGTTCAGCCAAACACGGTGCATAATCCGATATTATCCAAACTCAAAGATTCCTCTTTAAACTTTTCACTACTCATTAACCATATTTGGTCAGATTGAAAGTTAAGAGCTCTTTAATTAACAGAGACAATTGATTGATAATGATTAATGACAAGTCCAAAGGTTAAAATGATCGTGTAAAAACCTTTTAACTTTTATCCTGTACTAAATGTAGGCCATGGATATTTCACGCACGTGTTGTTAAACGCAACCTAGGTTAACCGGTTAGTTTCGATCGTAACCTCGTAACTAAAAAGCTAGAGCTAAGCTAAAAATGGAAAAGCTTTCGTGCTTTTAGTTTTCATTTGGCCTTTGTGTGGGTTGATCCTATTAGCGAAAACCGTGTTGGTAAAAATGCAATAGTGAAACTCAGAAACATTGTAGTTAGACGTAAGTGTATTACCAACAAAAGCGTTTACTTTGAAAATGTTTCAGGCAGCAAATGTGAATCTATAGTGCTCTTGGTGCAGTCTGTTTCCAACCAAGAAGTTTAAGTTTCACATTTTTCCTGACCAGCTTAGGACGCCTGGGGTAGCGTATCTATGAATAATTTAACGCAGGTGTTAAGATACGTTTCAGTTTGGTTTGGGATTTATAAAAACCGGCCAAGTGCGAGTGTGCTCCCACACGAAGGGTTCCGTGACACTGTACAACATAAAAAATACAGGTTTATTTTATTTCGTTTAATTGTTATTATAACGGTCATAGTAGTATAAACTTTACGAAAATGTCAAGCGTGAGCAATAATCTCACAATAACCAATCACCAAAAACGTCGAAAAAAAAACACATTTTTTTATGGGGACCTCTTTATTTTTTAACTTTATTTAATTATAATTATTTGTTCATTTGGCGGTTATAGTAATACACACTGTAAAACTTTCAAGTGCCTACCTATTAGGTTCAGACGATACAGCCCTGTGACAGACGGACTAACAGCGGAGCCTTAGTAATAAGGTTTCCGTTGGTCCTTTTGGGTATGGAACCCTGAAACATATTGTGTTATAAAGTTCAACAAATAAAACTAAATTTTTGAAATTTACATTGCAAGGATAAGTAGATGTAAATTCAAGACTGGAAGATATTATACGAAATTTAGTTTATGAAAATATGTTTGTGTACATTGTCATGAAAAATTACAGTGATTCAGATGTCATAACGGTAGCTGGTGTGACGTTGACTTATAAGCGCTGAAAAAGAAGGCTCGAGTGGCGACCACAAACTGGATTTTGTAGCGTGATACGGCCTGCTCTAGGTGGGCTGATAGCCTGTATCTACAATGGTCACGATCCGTTGATCACAGGTGGCCCAAGGCCTTACGTCCTGGAGATCTAGAATGGAGGCCTAATTCCAACAGTATATATCGTATTTCTGGGATTATATAATATGATGATACTATATAATAGGCACAAAATCAAATTCAAAATTACGTAAGAACCCTAATCGATTTTTTTTTAGATTTATGGTCAAATTTAAACGTAAGGATTTTGCGGAAAAATAATTTAACCTACTAAGAATAAACTAAAACTTATTAATTTTTAAATTAGTCGACATTGTCGATTTATCTATACTAATATACTAATATATAATATTATAAAGCTGAAGAGTTTGTTTGTTTGTTTAAACGCGCAAATCTTAGGAACTACTAGTTCAAATTGAAAAATTATTTTTGTGTTGGATAGTCCATTTATCGAGGAAGGCTATAAGCTATACTACATCATGTTACGACCAATGGGAGTGGAGCATTAATGAAAAATGTTGCGAAAACGGGAAAAACTATTCCTTTTGAGAGCTTCCGTCGCGCGCGCTACGTAAACGGTTGATGTTAAGCAAAAATCATGTACTACGGAATTGTTCCCCTTTAAAAGTTCTAACCAAAAATTCCCGCCAGCATATGTCTATCTTTTAAGGTTACTATAACCTTTTTTATCACAATCAAATTTGTTCTAACATAATGTACTATTTGCGAAGATGTTTTTTAAACGTGATATTAATCCTTATCAAATTAAATACGTTAGTTGTCTTAATCATTTCATGCATATTATAATTGCCCTGTACATCATACAATTTAAATTAATATCTTAGCAGTTTTTATCGAAATATGAAAACTATAGCGGGAGAAAATAAATTCGCTATCTGCCTCTGTTCGTTAACTTTTTACTTCTAAACCACGCAATTGACTTTGATACGGTTTTCAGTAATATCTTATTATCTTATAATCTATTAATCTATATAATAGAAATACTTATTATACAGCTGAAGAGTTAGTTTGTTTGTTTGAATGCGCTAATCTCTGAATCTACCAGTCGGATTTGAAAAATTCTTTTTGCCTTTGATAGCCTGAATCTAGCGGAGGGTTATAGGCTATATATATGAAAACGAACTGTCCGTGTATTCGAGCAAAGCGGCTTCGGCCAAAACAGCTTACCGATTTTGATGAAACTTTACACATATGGAAAGGATGTACTCAAAAGTGACATACAGAACTTTTTGTATGTCTGTCTGTACGTCCATCTGTCTAAACCGATTTTAATAAAACATCACAAGTATGAAAAGAAGGTCGTCAAAACTAACAAATGTTTCCGTCTGTCTGTAGCGAATCTCCTAAACGGCTAAACAGATTTTAAGGAAACTTTGCAGACGGAAAAGAAGGTTGTCAAGAGATTTGACATTAGCTACTTTTTGTCCGTCTGTTTGTCTGTACGTCTATTCAATTCAATTTTATCTATTCGAGCTAATTTCCAATACGGCTGAATAAATTTTAATGAAACTCTGCAGACGTGAAAGAAGGTTGTCAAGAGTGCCATTAGCTACTTTTTGTATTTGTTTGTATGTCTATCTGTCTATCGTTTGCATTCACTGATCTATCAACGTACAGCCGAAACTACTAAGTCTAGGAAGCTTAAATTTGGAACATAGGCTTATTTTAAAACGTGAACATTAAGTTAAGAAAGGCTTTTTAGAAATTTCAAACTTAAGGATGGGAATGGAGGGACTCAAATAATGACGTGTTTCAGGGTTTTTAGATTTCCACATTTTGAGGGTTAGAAACGGGAGATGAAAAATTATATCGGTTTTTTTAAAGGGTGGAAGGGGAATGAAGATTGAAAGTTTGAATGGGTGTAACTAAAATTGGTTACACCCATTCAAACTTTCCCAGGCCAGCAAAAAATAGGTACGTATAAACCATCTCGAACGTTAATAGTACCTATAACAGGAATTTGTAATCTACGCAAGCGAAGCTGCGGGCGGTCGCTAGTAATGATATAAAATATAGAATAATTATTTACAACAATACCTAACAAAAGAATATGAGAACATAAAAAATTAACTATTGATTAAAAAAGACCGTGCCCGTAAACATCTGGTCCAAATGTGGCCATCACACTGGCCGCGTTTCCGCGTTGGTTTGCTAGTGAGATGCGCTGGGTCAGGCATGTTCGGGAACGAGCGTCGCAACTAGCGTCCCTTAGGCGTCGGCCCAGAGCGGACATAAAGCTTGGCTTCGAAGCACCAAGGCCCTCCTGTTTCAACCGCAATTGGCACGAAAGCATAGGTGGCTTCTAAGGAGCCCTTTTTAGAGTCCCTAGCCAAATGGCAAAAAAGGAACCCTTATAATTTCGCCATGTCCGGCCGTCCGTCTGTCTGTCTGTCTGTCTGGGGTTTTTCTCGGAAACTATTGGCAATATATAGATGAAATTTGGACGGTAGGTGTAATCTATGAACCGCTACACGATGAGGTAGTGAAATTAATAAATTTTTTTTTTTTTGAGTAGGTCGCCATACATGTAACTGAAGTACGAAGAAAATTCCATCGTATATTAACGCGAGATGTATCAAACGATAGGTCTTCAAAATGGTATCAAGGTTTCAAACATTTTTTTTTATTTTAGTCAACAGTTGTTGAGATATGCACTCCTAAAGCCCAAATTTTTGTTAGAGTCATGTGTTCCCCCTCTACCAGCTAAACTGTTGTTTATGGATATGTGGAAAAAATTTCTGACAGGAGTATATATAACGTAGTTAAAACGAAAACTATCACAGGTAACTAGACGGTATTATTCAACGAGTAATAGAGTAACTTATAAAATGTACTTTTATAAGTAAACATTTTGTAAAAATTCCAAAGAAATTGACAGATAGTGTATTTGCATTCCTTTGCAAAGTTTAATTTCTTCAAAATCGATAATAAAAGTCAAAGGTTCGCTGTAATAAAATAAGTAATAAAAATTGTCTCTAGCTATCAGTGCACTCATGTTATTACTTTTCGGATTAGCCAGAGAGGATCGAGCACCTTCTAAATAACCAACGAAATAAAAAAGAAATATCTATACTAATATTATAAAGCTGAAGAGTTTGTTTGTTTGTTTGTTTGTTTGTTTGTTTGAACGCGCAAATCTCAGGAACTACTGGTTCGAATTGAAATTTTTTTTTGCGTTGGATAGTCTATTTATTGAGGAAGGCTATAGGCTATATGTTTAAAATAATACTATCTGTCTGTCTGTCCATTTGAGCAAATCTCCAAAACGGCTAAACAGATTTTGATGAAACTTCACAGATATGGAAAAAAAGTAGTCAAAAGTGACATACACTACTTTTTGTATGTCTATATGTACACCCATCTGTCTATTCGAGCTAATCTCCAAAACGGTTAAACCGACTTTAATGAAATTTCACGGGTATGAAAAGGAGGTGGTCAAAAGTGACATACGCTACTTTTTGTCTGTCTGTTTGTCTGTACGTCTATGTGTCTATTCAAGCTAATCTTCAAAACGGCTCAACAGATTTTAATGAAACTTTGCAGACGTGAAAGAAAGTTGTCAAGAGTGACTTAAGCTACTTTTTGTGTCTGTCTGTCGTTTGTCTTTACTGATCTATCAATGTAGATAAAGCCGAAACTTCTAAGTCCAGGAAGTCGAAATTTGGAACAGTGGTTTATTTTATAACGTATCAATTTTTTATGAAAGGAATATTTGGAAATTTCAAATTTAAGGAGGGAGGGACGGAAGGGCTTTGTATGAGTCTTTGTTCTTTAAAGTTAGGAACATAAAAATTTCGACATAAATAAATAATGATGTCTTTCAGGGTTTTTGGATTTCCACATTTTAAGGGTGGGAAACGGGAGGTGAAAAGTATGGGAGTATCGGTTTTGCTAAAGGAGTGGGGAGAATGAAGATTGAAAGTTTGAATGGGTGTACCCAATATTAGATTCAGCAAAAAGTATGTATAAACCATTTCAAAAGTTAATACTACCTAAAACAGGAATGTGTAGTCTACGCAAGCGAAGCTGCGGGCGGTCGCTAGTATTTAATAATACAATAATTCTTAAATTACATAATAATAACGATTAAGGGTTAAGTTCGATTAACGTCGCGCCCGTTTTTTATATTGTATGATGGTACGGAACCCTTCGTGTGCGATTCCGATTCGCACTTGGCCGGTTTTTTTGTTGTTTCCGCCGTGCCGTGACCTCGGCGATCGTGCCTGGGGCCCGCCTGCATGCTTAATTAATGGTTGCATTAAGAATTATCTAACTAACGATATTTTGTCGGGCGCTATCAAAGCTAATTCTTATGACGGGTTAACTTTTTGCGTATTTTATAGTTGCATCGTATATTGCAACATAACTTGAGTATAATATAAACGATGAAAACACTTTTCATCTACATGGTGTTTTAAGTCGAAATTATTAACTACTTGTTGCTTCGGCTTTGGCTCGTAAGTCGTAACTTGAAGTGAATTATGGAAAAGGATTTTCCAACTTTTTCGCATTTCAAACTTTCCGTCTCGCGAAGAATACATTTAAATGTAAATATAAGAATGAGTTTTTTATGCAAATAACGTTGCCAGACGCTCGAGGTAAAAAAATTAATTTATTCTTGAATTTCTGAATTTAAAATTGGAAGACTTGCTAGATCAATACAGTCACTAATAAAAAAGGGTAAGCCACGGAAAGCATTACTTCAATACGCTAGTGCACTATATTTTATTATTTTATATAAAAGTGTTTTCTAAACATATCGTAACTCTGAAATAACTTTAAAAATAAATCATTATTAGGAAGTTGTGAATGTTTAAAATGTCAGTAGTATAGATGGAGAGAGCAATACCACATGAGTAATTAAGAGGCACAGCTTCATACAACCGCGCGAAACGGTTACACTACTACTAACATGCACGGCATGTGTGCGTATCCACTGGCCGCTTGTCACGTACGCGGCGTGAGTGGAAAAAACCGGCTCAGCCAGTAGACAAACTCAGGATTGGCGTGACGCACGTCGTACATTTCAAGTTTGAGTAATTTAATGTAAAAGTTGTATTTTATCTGTAAAGATGGTTACTTATTGTACTGTGTGTATGAACAATAATAGAAAAAATAAAAATAAATCATATTTCAACTATCCCAAGGACTACAATAGGTAAGTAAATATTTGATTATATTTTTTTCAAGTAGGTATCATGCCTTCGCTGTAGGTATTTTTAATTTCTTGTATGATAATTTTTTAATGGGCAGATAATACTGCATGGTATTTTTACCTTTTTATTATTATTATAAGCTTTTATTTAACTTAACATTTGTGAGTGGGTCGCTATGAATGTATTTATTTTTAATTCAAATATTGCAAGCAAGATAAAAACTTCGGTTTTTTTAACCTCCACGTCTGATTTAGCTAAATTTAGTATATCTGCGTAATTTTGGTGACAATGGAATAATATTATAGATATAACCTGACGCTGCAGCCATAATCGCCTCCTCACGAGGAAACTTTTCAACAGTTAGTAGCACGGACATGGAAGTTTGTATGTAAGTTTAATTTTGATATCTAAATATGATCTTTACCATGAACTGCAGCTACAACCAGGATTATCTCCTCATGAGAGAACTCCTCAACGGCTAATAGTATGGCCATGAAACTTTGAAAATGTGTTAAAAAGCTAGAGTTAAAAAAAACCTTTTTCATGCAAACTTATTATTACCACGTTATTTTTACTTCATATTTATTACTCGCTTTCTAATCAGATAGACGTCTGTCTAGTCAGACAGTCTTTACGTAAATAAATATTTAAAAAAAGGTTTTCGTTTTCTTTGGTGTGAACGTGTTCGGTTTACAATTAAATGTAATCTTCCCGGTTAGGGACTGTTCATTAATTACGCGAGATTATTTGGGAAGGGTGGGGTCTGACTAGGTTTTATTTTTTCTTACATGGGGGTGGGAGGAAGTCTATACAGTTCTTACGTAAGATCAAAAAAGTTAATTATATTTATAGTTTACGTCTACAACCAACTTTACACCCTTATTTTTCCAATTGTCCCTAAAGATGAACATTAACATTGACATTGACATTTGGCTAATAGCCAAAGACTTGAAACTTAACGATAGCTTGGAACTCATTCTAAGATTCCATTACATACAAACATACAGGTGGAACTAATAAAAGCGTATTAGAAACTTTCTGTTATACTCAAAATTTACCACACATTTCAAAGAATTAATAAATTATTAAAATTAAAAATTATAAAAAAAAACAATCATCAAAGTAATTTGTAATTGAGTATTTTTTCATAATAATAATAATAATACATGGGACTTCCCACACAGCGTCATCTAGTCCCAAAGTAAGCAAGTATTATGCTTGTGTTATGGGTTACTAGACAACTGATATACATACTTAAATATTCTTTATAATATATACATATATAAATATTTTTGCAAAGACGCCACACACATATAACAACCAAGACCCGGTACCAGTATCAATATTCATCATATTAATACTGACCCGACCTGGGATTCGAACCCGGGACCTCCAGCTTCGTAGGCAGGGTCACTACCCACTAGGCTAAGCGGTCGTCAAATATTCATTCCTATTAATAAAGCTAATAAACAAATATTTAGTTTAATTTATCATAACTTTTTGTGACAACCCTACCGAAATAGGTATACATTTTCTCGCTCTTAGGAAGCTATGCCTCTATACGGTTTATTTACTCATGTGGCAATACCGCACGGTGTATTAGCCTGTGACCTCAGGTCATTTAAAATAACGTAAAATTTCCTTTTGCTAGAAAGAGACGGAATTAAAATTTTAATCGCTTATAATTTCCATATTGTGCAATCGAATATAATTTCGTTTTCTTATAAAGTCTATTTTTATATTTTCTTCGTAAATGTAATATATTTAAAATTTGTTAAATATCTTATTGCCACCAAAGTCCATGAAATAAATTAAAATCGATTCCACACGACACGGTTTTAGCGCGACGTAAATTGTATCGTATTGTTTCGTGGCTGCCATGTCGCCGACGCGATGGTGTCACATTACGCTGTTGTGTTACTACTTTCCATCCCTTCGTTTTACTGTAGAGTTTTATGTTCGGCGATCGACCTCTCTCTTATAATAATAATAATACATGGGACATCTCACGCAGCAACATCTCGTCCCAAAGTAAGCAAGTATTATGTGCTTGTGTTATGGGTTAGTAGATAACTGATATACATATTTAAATATTCTTTTTATTGAATATAATATATACTTATATAAATATTTTACAATCAAACCTGGAACGAAATAAACATGTTCATGCACACAAATATTCGTCCCGGAAGACAATCGAACCCTCTGCCCTTGGCTCCGCAGTTAGGGTCTCTAACCAGTCGGCTAATCGGTCAATCAAGTCTTATGACTTATCTTAATATTATACTACTTTGAATTCAAAATCCAAAGAAAATTATCGACGATGTGACAGAGGTCGTGAAGAAATGGTGAAAGAATCTAAAAAAGAATCTAAAAAAATTGGTTCTCATTGTGCTTTTAACAATCCGTCGTAATAGCCTACGTGTTTGGCTGAAAGAATATGTATAATAGATCAGCAAAAGCTAGATTTATGCGTTTGTAATTTTTTAAATATTTGAATACACTATAAGAAAAAAAAAACTTAAATGCATGGGGCATTTTTATTTTTTATTTTTCACAATTAGTTTCATGGGATCGCTACAGAGATGCGACCCTGAAAGGTAATTACGAAATTAGATTTCAGATCTATCCCACAAAATCTGTTAATTTTTTCCGATGTAAAGTAGCCCGTGTTACTTTTCGGTACATTTCTATGCAATTACGTCAATCTCTTGCTGCGTGAAACAAAGACTAATAAACAAGCACACTTTCGTATTTCTAATAAAAGTAGAGACAATTATAATTAATTGCTAAAAGTTTGTGGTAGCAATTACCCTTTATTTATTCGTAGATGATGGGCCACCTCTAATTTTCGAATTTATGGAAATTTTATTGCGAACTCTAGTAAGATACGAGTATAATTTTCTCGATAAAGACAAATAAATTAGACTTTATTTTAACTTTATATTTTAGAAAATAATTGACGTAATATTCCCAATAATTCTGCTTACCAAATTTAAATATTAATAACAAATAATTTAATACTTCACCGTTCTAAAATGAATTCCCAATTCAATGTGACTGGTAGCGCCATCTACAGGCCGACCAATTTTTGCTTAACATTATTCCAAATAAATTAAAGCGTTTATTAAAATATTACATAATATCTGATTTCATTGAGAATTAAAATGGAGGTATAATATTATAAAAACTTAAGAATTAGATATGAAATTACTCAATAAAATAATATACGAATTACAATTTACGCTTATCTTGTGTATTTTTAAATATCGACTTTAATTTTGTTTTAAATCGAACGAACATTTCAATTGTGATTATTTTGTTACAAAATATAAATATTTTATTTAGAATGAAATGAAAAAATTCAAAAGTATATCCCTCGAATGTGTTATTATATAAATTTATTGTTAGTAATTCATGATATATTTTTCATATTAGATGTGTTGTTAAATTCAATCTGTTATATAAATTAACTTAACACCTAGTAAATGAAAAAAAAATGATTACAAATAAACGATAATTAAATACAAAAAAAAAACAATAGACTACATTTACCTTATAAAGATGTCGTTTGTTTCCCACATGAGGCCATCAATCAATACGTGAAAGTTCGATCGTATGTGAAGCTGGATAATGCACCAAAATATTTATTTTGACAACACTAAACATATTTTTTGTTAAATAAATATAACTTCATAATATCCACATTTATAAATAAGCACGTTTATTTGTTTCGTTCGTAAATAGTTTATTTTCAAATCGTCGATATATCGAGACTTTCGTCGCAAGTCGAACCACGTAGCATTCGGTTACGCGTCACGTATCACACTGGCTGTGGAGTTACGGCTACGAGTCTACGGTGATGCTACGGTGATCAAAGATTAGCTAAAGTTAGATCAGATAAAACGTTTTATTCTTGTGACTTAAAATATTCCTAGTTAGTCAAGGCAGCATTATTAAAGGTAAATTTTTAAGTTTTTTTCATAACATTTACATAATATGTACATTACATTATAAAGAATCATGTAAAAAAATATTTCACATTATTTTTAATTATTGTTATTCTTTTATGTAAAAATTTGATTTTTATCTTTTTATGTTATTATTATTTATCTTTTTTTAAATGGTTATTTTGTACATCACAGGGATTGAAATGTGGGTCCATGGATAATAATGGTAAGCCGAGGCACTCGCGCTTTTGTTTAATAAACAACTTTTACCGGCTACCTTGAGTATCGTTTATGTCTATACATTGCAATCTCAGGGAAATTCTGCAATTCATAGATGCACCGGATATGATTCGAAATAACGACTTTAAGGATTTATATCTTAAAATCTAAAATCGAATATGTAAATTGATAATTTAGCCTCTTTGGTTCCCATTTCGTAAATTAAAGTTTTTTCCAATTATTATAAAATTTTTATTAAAATTAATTAATATTAAAAAAGGACGGCAATTAAAGAATCCACATAAAATTTTAAACCAACACCTATCTTATTCGTATAACACGATTAATGTAAACCAGATGATATCTCTAGGGAATTGTTTTTATTATAAAACTATTTTTAATATTAAATGATATTTTAAATAGCAACAAAAATTGTACAATTCTGTATATTTCATACGTTGCCAAAGTATGTTGCAAAAGAAATGACAGCAACGAATCACAGCTAAAATCACCGAAAGCCCACAATGGCTTATAAAAAATTATAAGCAAACGGAGACATGTTGAGGGATAATTTCGGTTGCGTACTCTGCGCCTTAAATTGTCGACCGACACAGTGCTAGTTCTTAGGAAACTAAGTTTGTTTCATTATTTTTACAGTCACTATTTACACATTATTTCGTAGCCTATATATTAATATTAAGCATTATTAAATTATAATTACATTTTTACATAGTTAACACTACGATTGTGTGAGATCAAAATAAATAAACATTTTCTAATGTATGTGAAATTTAAATAACTATAAAAATAACATATATAGCAGCTTTACTGTAGTTGTAAAACGAATAAAATGGCAGCACGCATAAAAGTCTCTTCTGTTGACCAAACAGTCAGTACTGTCGAGTAATTGATCTTTGACGTTCACACACCCTCTCGCATAATGACCCGGTCGAACCAATCAGCCTGTTCGTGATTACGCCGCGGCGTTTACTTTTACGTATTTCCCTGTAATTGCTTCGCTGATTGCGTACAATGGGCTTCTCTCTATTTTATTGAGATCTCTTATAATTCATTTTAATTAGTTTAAAATTTGTCTTCAGAACACCACCACGGATCTTTTGGGTGACATGTAACGTAGTTCGACGAAAAATTCTTATACGTTCTCCATGTCCGACTGTGTGTATGTCTGTCCGCGTGTCACAACCAGTTTAATCACAAACTATTCGCTCTATCAAGCTGAAAAGCATGATTATGCATATATTTATCAATTGTATAAATCTATATAATATATGTACAGTAAATATAAGCGTGGTCTGTCCGTACATGTCACTATATAATTTCACGACCCATCTCCGTAACTCCGTGGACATTTTAGGGTATGGTAACCCTCCTTTTCCAATCAATGAAAAAATTTAAAGCTACAGGGATTCGGCGATGTGGGTCTCAATAGAGGCCATCGTACAAGTGGACTTCTTGGAATCCGTGAAACAGCTGGAAATCGAGTGCTGAAGTGAAGGTCTCTGAATGTTCTAGTATTTTTCTGGAATAATTTAGAATGTTCTAGATTATTTCCAAAAAACATATTCAACAAATATATCCTAGAAGGTTCCGAAATGTTTGAGAATGTTCTAAACAGTTGTACAGAACGTATGCGGAAGTACAGAATGTTTTGGAAATTCTTTGATATGCCTTTATCAAACTACGAGCAAAAAGTACGTTTAGCTTTTCAATGGAAATCATTCATTTCCTATACTTTGTATCGAATCATTAATATTTTTTGAATCTTACAATGTAATACTGAAATATAAAGTAGTAGTTTTTGACATTGAAATAGTCTCTAGTACTCTTTGTATTTTGGTGTTTTGCAATGCACAAATATTATTCTTAAACGTTCACCTACTTAATGTCACACCAGGATTCTAGGCCTATTCCTGATTGAATTGGCTAACAAAAGCCATGGAATTACTTGTCGGAAAGGCTCTCAGTTAAAAGATAAAATGACCAAGGAACATCACTTCACAGCTTCAATGTTCATTGTGTATACAAATAATTTAAAAGTAACACTCGGTTCGTGTATTGACTTGACAATGACTAATCATCTCCATGATGAAAAAGAGATCGGAAAGCAAGAGGGAAATTAATTCATTTGAAGATAACCATATCTGAATACTAGGTCCGATACAATATTTAAATTATATTTTATGTAAACAAAACACTGTTAAAATTGTTTTCATCAAAAACCATAGTAAATGGCTATATATACTGTTTCTCTTCTAAGGTGACAACTTAAGAGAAAATTTACAATAAACAGCGCAAAGGATTTAGAGAAGAGGATCAAGTGAAACAACTAGCATACATAGCAAAACTGTTGAAGTAATATACTCACCGAAATACACTCCACGCGGAAGAAGCTGCGGGCGGAAAGCTCGTTCCGAAAAAAGTTTCCAGAGTGCCTCCCTTATATGCATATCGCTGAATCGTTGAATAGTTACTTTATCGTTATTATGATGTTCTTTGACAGTGTTTCAAAACAAATTCCTGTTTAGAAATATTTAAAAAATCCGTTCTAATACAATAGCACTAATTTCCTACGCAAATTTTTATGACTGTCTAGAATCAACTAGTATACTAGTTATAGCCGATCAAGTTATTACCTAGTTCACCTCAGAACAAATACTCATAATTTTGATTTATTTCTACTTTATGCGTAATCGTTCACCGTTTTATTTTTCAATGGATTCAAACGAAAAATGTTTTTCAGCTTAGCCAATAATTTATCGGCGATCTGACTACCACTTTATTTAAAAAATATTTTTATTTTCATTTTTTATTTGTTAATTTTAATACATTATTTATTTGCTTTATAAGTTTTATTATTTAAACTAACTTCAAAATAAAATAGATTCAGAGAAGCTATAAAAAACAAAAATACTGAACATAAACTTTAATAATGTTAACATTCAATTCTATATCCATTTTATTTACACGATTCTCTTAAGTATCGATCAAGTTGTATTCAATATACATAAAGTGTTCCAGTGAATAGACTTAAGTACTACGGAAGTACGATCGTCATCGAAAAATATTCTTTTGATATCTGAATGGGAAATATTACCAAAACGTTTGGAGAACCTGAACTAGGGTTGTCCAAAAAAAAGTCACTCGGCAATCTATTTAACACGCTCCGAAAATCAAACTAGAAATAAGTCCAGACCTCACTTAGGCCATAGAGAAAAACATGCTCCACTTCGCGTCACTTATGTATAGTTAGTTATTTAAAATTTATTTTGTGATTCATTTCAATAGGGAACGTATTATTTTTTTTTTAAATTAGTTTATACGAAAGAGTTCTCTAAATTTTTAAAGTTACTGAAATAATTCAAAAAAAAATTATAAGTTATGAGAACGTTTAAAATGTCCTGTTAGACTGAGACAGCAATACCGCACGGTGTGACGTCAGGCCATTTAAAATAATGTTAAAGTTCTTTTTTCAAGAGAGAGACAAAGATAAACTTTTAGTAGCTAACATTGAGTGGCAGGAAACCGTGTTGTCTGTTTTGGGCCTTTATAGAATGGATGACATGATAGAGTATTTGAATAATATTGCAAATAGTATTATTGCGAAAAATATATAAAAATAGACTTTGTAAGATAGCAAAATTTATGAACAAAATTGTATTCGATTGGAAAGTATGGTCGCCGATCGTAAAGGTCGCCGGTTCGATTACCGCCCGGGAAAAATATTTTTTTTTCATTCAATGTTCATTGTGTCCATGAACTTGTTTGTTTTTGTTAAATATTTATATATGTATATATTATAAAGAATATTTAAGTATGTATTTTAGTTATTTACATATACGAGCGTATGCTTGCCTACTTTGGGACTAGATGGCTGTATGTGGTTTGTCCCAGGTATTTTTTGCATAGAGAAAAGGAAAAACTAAGCTTAAGTAAATACAAATGACGTCATAACTTTTTAGAAAAAGCAACTTTTAAATCCGCTGAAACGATTTGTAACAAGAAAAACACGAGTCCCATATTTATTTTTACTTCTTTAAAATAAACCTATAAACAAAATGTTGTTATTTGTCGTCCTACCAGAAAAATTTAACATCTTATACCTTTAAAGATCTAGCAAGTGGCTGCCCTGATTTGACGCTGCCTGAATGTTGGCAAATACAGAAATTGGTTCGCAGGTATGAATGATTCGTTTACTCGGGTAATGATTTGTATTAAATTCTCGGCATTATGGTTTCATTTGATACCCTCCTTACACACATTGTGAACATGATAATTTTGTACTTGCTGTTCTTTTATAACAAGTATATATTCTCATATTAATACATTATGCATTCTGTTTCTGATAACGCTAATTTGCCTAATAATAATAATAACAAAAATAATAATATTCTTTATTTGAAAGAAAAAGGTACAATTTACAATTAAATGAGTCTGATTTAGACTGAACTTAAATGAGAATGAATTGAGTGATGTAAGGGAACGTAGTAAAATAAATTGAAAGAGGCAAAACTGATGGTTTTAATTACAATGTCTAATTTAATTAATACTGAGTATACATATTTCCCAATATAAGTAAAACAATTATACATTAAACTGTAATTGGTACTGAATATAAGTACTAAAATATGCGCTTGCACTAACTAGACCCGACACTTTATCTCACTTTGCTTTATCGGTAGAGAAATGAACGAAGTGCAATGAAAATCATCGTTGCAATGTGATATAAACTTTACTTACCCTTAAACAAAATTAGCGAAGTAAGTTTCTGACTGAAAATTACTCTGTGATAGACAGACAGACAGATGGCATAGGTTGAGTAATAAAGAAAGAAAAATAATCAGTTACACCTAAGTCATATAGTTCCCCTCTATGATTTTCATATAGAAATGGCGGCAAAAAACAAAAAATTGTTTTGATTGATTTTAGTCGATGGTTTGGTTAATTGCCGATGATAAGTTACGCCAATACCTTTTTTCATCGAAGTTGACTCATTTTTACACGTTTTTAACACGCATGACAGCATTTTTGAATTGTTGTTTAGTTATGGTTTAGTTACACTTTCGGCACGTAATCACAATAAGTGTAGACGAGATCACGGCGTCGCTTTTCTACGTAAGTAGTATTATTTCTATTCATAGAAATAGCGCGGCGCCGCACCGGGCGTCGTCGTCGTTCCCATACCGATGCAACACGTGTGGTTAGGTAGAAGTTATCAATGTTATATATAAAGAAATATTTTAGTTTGTTTTTATGTAAGTATATATTCTTTAGTTTTTCAAATATTTACAGGATTGGAAATTAAATACATTGAAAATACTCCAAGTAGGATGAAATTACGTAACATATAAATCTAATTAAATCTAATCTACATGCTCGACGGAACACGCTGATATGACACTACGACAGAAAAAACACTACAGCTTATATGCTCTGCTACCCGTACGAAGCCGGGCGGGTCGCTAGTCTTCAATATTAATCACATACCCTATTCCTGTGTTTTTTAAATTGTTCTTGACCAGCGGTGGTGTTCTTTGGTATCGGGGCAGTAGGCACATCGACATGGTCAAAACGGTTACAAAAGGTGCTGACATCTAGCGGTATGACTGACTTGTGCGTCACTCGCCACGTTGAAATGGTTTTATTTTGGGCGTCTGATAACCTATACTTATCTCATAAGTTTATCTGTGTGTTATAATTTGATATTATATTTTTGTTGCGTGCACATCCTAGATGATGATCATCGGCACTACACTATCACTAGTTTTATTCCAGAAAGTACGTTTAAAAACCGGTGACAACTATGAGAGACAGTACTTACCTTATGTGCCGTCGAAAGTTCTGTAAAATCAAAAGTCATGAAGTCTAAACTGTTGGCCGAGGGGTTTGTAACCCTAACTGCAGACCCGAGGGTCGCGGGTTCGATTCCCGCCCGAGATAAACATATGTGTGCATCATGAATGTGTCTATTTGTTCCGTGTCTGGGTGTAAAAGTATCTATAGTTTATGTATTAATTATTTAAAAAAAGAATATTTAAGTATGTATATCAGTTGTCTAGTACCCCATAATACAAGCATAATACTTGCTTATTTTGGGACAAGATGGCGCTTGTGGGATGTCTCAAATGTTATTATTTTTATGAAGATCCAACTTTAAAGTAACCGAATAGACCCCGAAGAAATTAGAATATGAAAAAGAATAGATGCAATTAGAAGAACTTAATTAAGTAGCGGAATTAGTAATGTAGTTAAGCAAGAGCAGACGCGAATCCAAAAAAATAATTCAACTAAGTGCGTGTTTAGACAACCAACAGTAAAGGGTTCTGGTACGCCAAGACGGGCGGCGTCGGTCTTTTCAAAAAGCAATAGTTAAGATTTATTACTATTTAATTCACTTAAAATTTTTTTATAAATATTATTTTATAATTAAATAGCATTTTATTGACAATATATATCGCTAGTATATTTGGCTGTCTTTATTCTTGACTCTAGTAGAGAGACGAAAAGAATTTGTTGGAAATAGGGGTATTTATATATGGATGGCAAACCAGCGAGAGAACGTCGTCGACTGATGCTTTCCGCAAATTCAGCGATGGCCAGTTATGACGTATGTGCTCAGTAAAATCTATTGTTAAATTCGTCTACCAAATAAATTATAACAGTTCCCTAGTTGTGATGGACGTTCATGATTAAAATTTTAATAAGTTTAAAAATAAATATCTCAAAAACTAGTCAATATATCTTATTCAAACCAATTTCCGCCGCACGTGTTTCTTACCATACCATGTCAGCCTATTATGGCCCACTGTAGAGTTTAGGTCTCCTCTCGAGAAGAGGGTGCTTGGAGCTTAATCCACCACGCTGCTCCATTGTGGGTTGGTAGATTTTAAAGAATGCCATCTGGTGACGGTAATTGGGACCGATGACGGCTTAACGTGCTCTCTAAGGTAAGCCAGTGATAGTTATGTACCTTCTTAAGTCAGAAAAAAGTCATTGGGCAGTTTCTGGAATTTGAACCACAACCTTCTAAACAAGAAGCGGGCTGACTACCACTCGGCTATCACAGGAAAGCGTTTCTTAATTTCTACTCATTTTTTTTTTTGTACAATTTTCGACCCCATTGTTTAAAAGTTAAATGTTTTTAGGAATTCGGGAGCGCATATCTCAACAACTATAAACTTGATGTATTCAATACAAGATGTTAACAATATTTTTTTTTTATATTTAATGATTAGCGCAGCGCCGAGAACGCTGCAGCGTTCCCACGCTGAATGGCTAGGCTGATCCTCTGAACAAAATATTCTTTGCTCATAGGGTCACCCGACACCAATCGGACCATTGATCTTAAATAAAATAGGCATTTTGAAATTTCTATATCATTTTCAAGAATATACCTATAGGTACCCCACACGTAGTATGCGCGAGAATTATAAACGTTTTTAAAAAGGAATCCATTTCAATGGATGCCTATGAAATTTTTTTTTTTGCGATTACAATTCAAATTATTTTTTTTGGATTTGAACCTTATGTATTATACGGAAACCTCAGTGCGCAAATCCGACTCGCACTTAGCTAGTTTTTTATATATGAAAGTGTTCAGCTAGAACCGAAATTGCTGGCCAAGTCGCATACAGCACAGTCAGCGACCCAGCGCTTGTAACAAAGAGATTCGTTAGCGTCACTAGATGTTTGCTGCCGTTTTATTTCAATGGACGCGGCTCCTATTCGTTCGTTCAGAGTGAATGTGTATAAAAAATACATTTTTTCCCTCGTTCACTGTGATAATTAGAAGTTAAGTTTCAGAAATTAAAGCTTTTAAAACCCGACTACAAAACCACTCGAATGAAAGGAAAAAGTTATTAACTGAAAAGGGAAAAACAAGCTAACAACGTAGAATACTCCATCCAATGTTTTTTTTTGTTCGATAACGACTTAAGCATATATTACAATCTACTCTATGAATATGGCTTTTTATATTTTTAGGTTTTTTACGTTTATGGTATTGTATTATAAACAAAAACTACAAAATAAAGACTACTGACCAACAAATTTTACAGTCAGGTTTATTGTGTTTTTTTTTTAAATAATTGGGTATAATTCAAGCTTTTTAGTTTTATTGATTGTTACGCAATTACAATAGTTTAATTTATGGCCCAACAAATATATAAAGTTACTGTCTTTGTATTAAACATACTTTTTTTAAGTTTATAATAAAATGGCAGCAAATAAATGTTATAATATATATATATATATATTGAATGAGCTATTTACTAATGATAACAAAAGAAATGTTTTATTTTCCTTCTTTTTTTGATATATACTTTCAAAAAACATTACCCCAGTCTCACTATAATCTCGCATAAACAGCATATTTAACTAACAACGCGATAGCTCTGTAACTAATAGTTTCGGGTATATTAGCTGTCAAAATATTTTCCTACGAAACCACCTTTATGAGAAGAACTTACTGATGACTGACCGATTGGTTGAGTGCAGCCCTAACGTGTTCGATTCCCGCCCGGGACAAATATTTGTATGCATGAACATGACTATTTAATATATAAAATACTTTATATAAATATTATATAAAAAGTATCTATTTATGTATTATAAAATATATACGTATATGTATTATAAAAAGAATATTTAAGTATGTATACCAGTTGTCTAGTACCCCATAATACAAGCATTTTGGACTAGATTGCGCTGCGTGGGATATCCCTAGTATTTTTAAGAAGAACTTCAGATTTTGTTCCTTTTACATTTTCAGTGCTCAATGACAAAAAGAACTATACTTTGCTCCCTTCAGCTGTCACTGCTAGTTAATGATACACAGAAAACTGTGGTCAAAAACTAGTGCTAATACACTATCAACAAAACTCAAAACAGCAAAAAAAACAAGACAATAAATAAATAAATAAATAAGGAAATACATTAAAAAAAATAACATTGTAATAAATATAAAAATTAATAATATAAAGTGGAGATAAGTTCTGGACTTAGCATGAAGCCGCACCCTCCTCATTAACATCGGGGAGTGTCACCGTGTGGCAAACACACCCAGGTTAGTGATGCATGTTACCGCCACGGAGACGAGCATGTAAGGAGGCACACCACTTGTGCATTACAGCCGTGAACCCATCAGTATGCTCCTTCGCAAACATTCCTGACGCACTCGACCCCAGCCCTGCCCCACGGCAGCCCCAGCAGCATCCTGGGGTGCATCCAGCATCGCGTTATTATACTGTACCCGAAGGTCGCTGAATATCCCCTGACCTTCCGTACCCAAAGGTCACACGTGTAGAAAATAGTACATCGTGCAAACCTACGAGTCAGCATTAGCTGCAGCAGCACGGATATTTTATTTCATTTCTTTCAATAACAGTATCCACTGCCCTTCAAAATTAAATATTAAAAAATTACTGAAGAAAATGCTTAGAATTTTGTGCAATATTTATAATGGTAGGTACATTAAACGGATAACAACCGGTAAGCCGTTGTATGCAAACGAATCTAACTTTGGAAATAAAACGGATTCGATCGAACTCTGGCAAAGTTGAAAGTTAAATGTAGCAGAAATATGAAAATTCTTAATCGAATTTGTTTTGTTTTGTACATAAATATTCTTTCCATTCCATTCATTCCATCAGCCCTGTTTGTACCCCACTGCAGGGGCTTAGGCCTCCCCTTAAGATGAGGGGGCTTGGAGCTTAAATCCACCACACTGCTCCAATGCGGGTTGACGAATTTTAACGACCGCCATCTATTGACAGCAACCGGGACCGACTGCTTAACGTGCACAGAGTCAGTGATAGTCAATGTACTTATGTCAGAAAAAACTCATTGGTACACGCCCTGATTCGAACCACGGTCACATGGCCTTATAGATTTGAAACAGGGTCGCTGCGCTTGGGCTACCACGACACCATCCCCGAGTCTCCCGAGTATCGTGAGTCCCCGCGTAAACTTTCCAAATTTTAAAACTGTAGAAATCATAAGTAAAAGAAGTTGTGAGTGTTCACGTGGAAACTCTAAATATTCCCGGAATGAAAACAGACAGACTGGAAACATATGTCATTTAATTATGTATTTTTAACAATGTTAAATTGTTCAACTAATAATATTTTTCAAATTGTTTTGTCATTTATATAAGAAACAACAATTCCTTAATGTAGATTTGTTTGTTTATGCTTATCGTAGAATGAATAACAACACTTGTTAAACTTATGAAATTCCCTTTTAAAATTTCTCACATGTCACTCGAAAATATTAAATAACCGCATTAAACCTACAGTGCCCGGCCGTAAGTAATGCACACAAGTTCTAGAAATCAGGTAAGTAAAAACAAGTTTACAAGTAAAACTATATGTAAACTTATAATTTTTTATTCAATCACAATAAAGTCAAACAATGTCGTTTTGTAATTTAATTTAAAAATGATAGGATTACCTATAGTTTTATTTTTAAACTTGTTTTTACTTAGCCGCTTTCTATAACTCGTGTACATAACTTAGGGCCTAGTACTGTGCGTGAGTTGCAGTCAGATAGAGTTCCAATAAAACTTTATGGCGGATCCGAACTTAAGCACAAGTCGCGTCACAGTAACCAGTTTTAGGTGTAGCGGGACGCAGTGGAACGAAGAGCATATGACTGTACTCGCGCAAGTACGCTTATGGCGTTGTATTCCCGTCGAGTTCGAGGCGAACTATAGCCTCCATTGACTCATATGCATAGCTCGTATTTTTTGCTGTACTTATAGACGTACATACTTTCGTTAATATA
The DNA here is from genome assembly GCA_949709985.1 of Luffia ferchaultella. Lineage (NCBI taxonomy): Eukaryota > Metazoa > Arthropoda > Insecta > Lepidoptera > Psychidae > Luffia > Luffia ferchaultella. Next base: position 19,251,574 of record OX453254.1, read on the forward strand.
ATATCATTGACGGAAAAACAGTTTTTGCTCGTTCGTTGCGCGTTCCCGTAACGGTTCGTCTAATTTTCCAAGCCATTCACTTTATTGGCCCATCACAGAGCTCCTTGCATCGATTTTTTAGGCCGCCACACAAATAAATTATTCTTGTATAAACGAAGCAAATCTCTTTGTTAAAGTAGGCCCTATGGTCTTCTAAATTATAACTATATTCCATAGATACTACAGCATATTTCTTACAGTTTAGAATACATTGTTTTTTGGCCATCAATCAATCTTCTGAACTCACCTAGCTTTGAGATAGGTTAATAGAGTAATAATGTTGACGCTTTAGTTCGAAAACGAAAGTTATCACATTTGAACCATAGGCATAGGATGAGGAAGGGAAACAGGCGCGACACGCGTATTGCCCACGCGATTGGTTACTGTTGTGTCTAGATCTTTGTGTATTACCAGTCACAAAGCACCTAAGCGTGGTCTAGTACGTGGTACGTGGTACAAGTTGGAATACTAATACATTTAATTTCAGGTTACTAATCTTGAGAACGAAGCACGAAGTATAATTAATGATTGAACAAACTTACCATAAGTGAAGTTCTATCGTAATTATGCGAGTGCTTCGTTCGAAGAGATTAGTAACCGACACCCTCCCACCCTTACTTCATCCCTATGCTTATTGGATTTGTTTGTATTTTGAAAATATCAAATAACCAAACTCTCAACTAAATGACAGGAATAAGTAGTGGCGCTAGGAGCGCGTTATCTATGGCTGCGTTCCATTTTTATTTTTTACCTTTTTTATTGTTATATCTAAAATACAGTGAAGAGCGGTAGCACCTAAGCGTGGTACTAATACATACTATTAGATGAAAGGCAGACCTATAAAAAAATTGAAGTAAATAAAGTCGACAAAGGACATTTTACTGATCACTGATTGATGGCTACGTGGTCAGAGACCCTAACTGCAAACCCAAAGGTCGTGGGTTCGTTTCCCGGTCGGGACAAATATTTGTGTGCGTGAACACGTTTATTTAGTTCCGTGTCTGTGTGTAAGATATTTACACTAGTATATATTATAAAAAATATTAACGTATATCAGTTGTGTAGTACTCATAATACAAGCTCTGCTTAGTTTCGGACTAGATGGCGCTGTGTGAGATATCCCAGGTATAATTATTGTTAAAACTTAATATTTTTTAAGATTTATCACACTAAAATCAAAATATGAACACATTGAATTTCCCTTTGGTATTTCATAAAAACTGGTAAAAAAAAGTAATTTTAAACGCGACGTTATTAACTTATCCCTTTTTAGTAAATTACATTTTAAAATTCTTACTTGACTGTTCAGAACGCCAATTCTGAAATTCTTGGGGTAATAATCTGCACTAACTCATCTGTTCAGCAATAAACTTGATAATACGGTACTAGACTACTACTAAAATAAATACATTATACTTATCAAGAAAATTTAGAAATGGACTTTATACGATAACAAAATTTATAGACAATATTATATTCGGTTGAAGAATATGGAAATTTAAAGCTTTTAAAATTTCATCTCTGTCTCTTTCTTCCAAAACGAAATTTAATATTATTTTAAATGGCCTGACGTCACACATAGGTACGCCATGCCGTATTGCCCACTCTGTCTAACAGGACATTTTAAACATTCATAACTTTGTTAATATAATACATTAATGATACACGTATATTTAGAAAAAACTCTTTCATATAAAATATTTTTTTAAAAAAAAGTCACGTAGCGAGATATGTGATATTGTAATATGTACAACCTGTATACAAAACATGCCATATACCGAAGTGACCAAATTACTCTTATCTAAGCCAGCGGCGACCGGAATATCAAAACCGCGGCTTGATAACGCCATAACTAAGCAATATTGGCATCATGATCATAATATAAATATTATCTCCTTAGGGCATTAGTGCAAGCTAGTTTGGTTGACGATTTTAATTTATATATATTGTCTTTGACCAAGTACTTGTGTGGCTGCTGTTCGGTTGAACGTAGTCCAAACTTATAGAGCATGTTGAGCTTACTAACAAAAAGTTTCAAGTGAGCAGATGGCACAAACTAACGGTTACCGAGAAGAACATGTTTTATATATGTCTTATGTTTTTCATAGTTTATTTAATTTCGTTTTATTCTTCTTTTTTATTTTTACGTGTGTATGTGGTTCTGTCTGTGAAAACAATTGTGGGCTGTATATTTTCTCGATTAAGATTTATTTTTGTATTTTTTTGATAAAGCTGTTGTCTCCCTTCACATAAATAAATAAATAAATTGAACTACGTTCAGCCGAGGATTCCGTATGTAATATACCGCGTATTCACCTGAACGTAGTCCAAACTTATTTCTATAGCATGTAGAGCTTACTAAACTAAACACAACATTCAAAGTGAGCAGATGGCGCAAACTAAGGGTTACCAATAAAATCATGTTTAGAGTTTTATTTTTTTAACTTTTTGTTTAGTTTGGTAAGTTTCATACGCTCTATAAGTTTGGGCTACGTTCAGCCCAACATCAGTTATATCGTAATCGGCTGTACGTAGTCCAAACGGTCGTGGTTCTAGTCGCGCAGCCAAATGCGCGCTAAGACATAAAATTTATACAGAATAAGTTTCATGTGGTCACGAGTTTGGTCGTGGTCGCTAGGACGCGGACGCGTACAACTTAACGAACTGAACAAAAAGTTTCCAGTAAGCAGATGGTGCAAACTAACAAACTAAAAACAAATTCACAACACGGACAATCCAACGCTTGGTCACACTACTGTTAAGATGTCTAATATACTATACCGAGACAGCTGGTCTACCGCCAACCAACAATTTAACATTTCAATTCAATGAATAGTCGATCATTGACCTTATCAGCTGTTTCACAAATAGTGTTTCTCTAATTTTGCGATTCGCCAGACAGTCTCGCGGTGTATTATTAAGTTTGAGAGTAAACCTAATTAAATAAAAATGTATAAACTTATTAAGTAATTATAAACATAAATTATAGATAATTAAATATACACAGTGTAGAAAATTCTCTTACTTAGAATGAAATTAAAAAAACTAAATCAAAAATACTGCTATCTAATTAATAAATGAAATAAAACTAATCCAATAATCCACCTCTCGTTCCCCCCGACGCAAAGGTGGGCACCTTCACCTCTTACTCATCGGATTGCCGCACTGAATTGCAATGGCAATTCTTTGTACCAGGAAGGAACCGGAGCGGGGGTCGAATCCCCTAAATTATTCTAAATTAAATTCTAAATTCTCCTTTTCTAAATTAGAATTTTCATTGGTTGCAATGAAAAATAAAATAAATAATTTAAAAACATTGACTTCAAACATGTTTATCTTGGTAACCGTTAGTTGGCGCCATCTGCTCGCTTGTAAGTCTTTGTTCAGTTTGATAAATTCTACACGCTCTATCATCATCATCATCATCATCATACATGGGGCATCTAAGACAACGCCATCTAGTCCCAAAGTAAGCAAGTATTATGCTTGTGTTATGGGTTACTAGACAGCTGATATACATACTTAAATATTATTTTTTTATGATATATACATATATAGATATTTTACACCCAGACACAGAACAAATAGATATGTTCATGCACACAAATATTTGTCCCGGGCGGGATTCGAACCTGCGGCCCTTGGCTCCGCAGTTAGGGTCTCTAACCACTCGGCCAACCTATAAGTTTTGACTGCATTCAGGCGAACACGGTATACTATAAAACTATTTCTTGCATACATTAACATTAATAACATGAATTCGAACGAATTAGATCTTTGGTAAAGACTTTATCAAAAATTTGTATTCCTATTTTATAATAATATTAATATTTTAGAGAGACATTTGTTTGAGTAGAAATGGCCAACACAATACTTAGTTCCAGTCTGGATGTTAAGACGTAATATAAACAGCTTCCTGGTCTCCTGCAGTTTGATGCATGAACGACCTAGATGTGTTAATAGGCACTTTATTGTAGTAAGTATTAAATTTTTTCAGATAATTTTTCATCCTTCTTTCTTTTTCATCGTCTTTTTTCTTCTTTTTATCACTTTCTTCCTTGCCCTTTCAAAACTAAAGTGGGATATCCACTACTGTTTTTAGCATTTCGCATTTTGAATAATCTAAAAGGGTTTCAACAAAAAACAATTTCATGCACGCCTATGACGTGAGCCCTTTGTAATTGTAGGTACTTACCCTGAACGTTAATAATAATGTTAACATACATAACACTTTTTCTTCTAATCTTTTTAAAAGTATACCTTAAGAATCTTAGACAACATACTCTAAATTTCATTCCTTTGATTTCTGGTCCTTTGATTCCTTTCATCCCTTCCATGGGTTCCTTGTCCAATGGTGCCAAATTACTTGTTAACGATTTGGGTGCCGCGCTGCGTTAATTGACAGGGGATCCTGGAATACCTTGCTCAGAGTATCAGTGTCGCAATATAATGCGGCAACGCGGCAATTATCTCTTTAAAATTTTCTTGTTTATCAATATTTAGATAGTATTTTTAATTTGTAGATATTTTTAGTTTTTTAATTAGTTTTTAATTTAGAGTATGTTAATCTATCTTTAACTTATTTTTTCATCTTGCCATATCTGAGATAGGTTGTGGTCAAAAAACAGATTTATGCTGTATTTCCTTACCATACTCCACTGCAGGGGCTTGGGTCTACCCTCACGATGGGGGTACTTGAAGATTAATCCACCACTCTGCTAAAGTGCGGGTCGGTGGATTTTAATGGATTTCAGCGACTGCTATCTGATGATGGCAGCGGGGATCGACGGCTTGACGTGCTCTCCGGGGCACGGAGTCAGTGATAGTTATGTAATTAAGTTAGAAAAACTCATTGGTACATGCACGTAACAGCGATTCGAACCACGATTTTCTGAACAAGGGGCGGGTTCAACATCGGCAATATTTCTTTAAAACACTTTTTATGCCTAAAACAATGTATTTGGCTTTCGAAGACCTTTGTATTTGCAATAGTATATAGTTACTTTGTACTTCGAAATATTATTTATCGGATTAGATATTTCCAGTTCATAATTTGCAGTAAAGTTTAATAATATCCATACTTCATAAATACGATTCCTCGTGTCAAATGTTATCGTGCAGCCATAATCCCATAGCTTAAATAAGTGAATACAGTACGAAGACAACTTTCAATGTACCAACACGGTCGCTGCACCGTTACCACGAGTTTTATGTGCTTACATTCGCTTGCGTGTACGTAAAACATTTGTATGGAAAAATTTACAGCGCTTCTGGCGGTATCGAATAGAACTAAAATCGCTAGTATGAGTACCACAGTTTTCGATACGTAATTAAGGCATTGAAAACTATTCGACAGTTACGAACGTTTTTATTTGTATGACAGGGACAGACAAACGTTGTCAAGGCCGTTCTAACTCGTTCGGGAACACACGGCAACTTCGTAAGGCACGTGCACTATAGGTTGTCAGTCTATTTTACTTACGTTTTTCCACTGCTGCCCAATAACACATATTAGCTTCGTTACAGCACTGCCATTTTGTGGTTTCCTACAACTTCTTTTAAGTTATTTTATCAAGTAAGTAGTCCCTTGACCTCTGCAAAGTTTTTTAACGGGGTTCCGAACGCAAAGTGTAATATATATGGCACCAGTGGCGACCCGACTGCTGTCAAGTCCAGCGACTAAATGCCAGTGATTTCGTTAGCGTTTTTTGTTTAATTTCTTTAGTCCTCGTTGTTAAAACCTGCTCATTCACGGACTATACTAAATATGTATTCAACAGGGAATTTGAATTATTTGAAAGCTGAATTTAAAAAAAAGTGTGCAATTCAGTCTAGAAGGAAAGCGGACCTTGTTGGCAGGTATGGACTATTAGAGACTACATGAAATTCTTTGAAAACAGTAGACCAAATAGATTAATATGTTGTTGAGTATGAGTGTTGTTTACTAAATAATAATGTACAATACAACATAGAATAGAAAGCACTGCCCAAAGAGTATGATTATTATGTACAGATATGACCATTGATCTATGTCACATGCATACTATTTCTTTTCAACGATTCGCCCTCTGTAGGAAGAAGTAGGCAGTTAGGGTCCCATTCCTTATATTCATTGGAGATTTTTTATAACCAGTTTACTGACATTGAACGATATGAATGACTTTTGTGACGTGCAATGCAATGTGTATTGTTCAAATTGTTCAACCTAACCCAAAAATTTTGGATTCATAGGAATAGGTGTCCTGTGTCAACAGAAAAGACATGTTTGTTGGAGGCGTAATAACAGAGATATAAAAAAAAACGTGAAATATTAATGTGACGTCATTACTATGCAGCGGTCGACGACCATACCAACAATACGTAGAACAATAGCCATTATTACTAGTAATGACGTCATTAGATACTAATTTTTAACATTCGATTATTCCTTGAAAATCCATACATTAAATTTAAAAAGAAAACACTTCAATATTTCAGATTTTCTATATTTTTGTAAAAAAGTATCCAAATGTAACGTAATTTTTTTTAACAATGCCCATTACTGAATAACATAACGTGTACATGAGAATTACTGGTCCCGTGACTATATTGTGACATATAAAGTGTCACTCGATCGCATACCTAACAAGCGATTGTGTTTTGAGCTTGTTATCTCCGTGACCGGTTGTAACAAGGCAGATACGACTTGTTACTGATATGCTTGTTACCGAGTAATAACTAGAAGCTCTTCTATTATTGTATGAATCATATTGGTCAATATAAATTTGATTGGCTGTTTCATCTGGCTTATTATCCTTGTAAAGATTTGCTATTGAGTATCAATTCTGGCATGTTATCTGAAAGTTCAATACTACTAAATGCTAATGCGGTTTTTCACGTAATCATTAAATTAATAATGAAAACACTTTATTGAAGTTGGTTCAGTGAAAAATCAAGACTCGTACACGATATTTTCTTTTGTCTTTTTTTCGGGAAAGTTAGTTTCATCTGTAAGCTATACCTATTGCCGAAAGTTTCATCCGAATCTGTTCATCCGTTTTAGCGTGATTGAGTAACAGACATCCAAACATACATACTTTCGCATTTATAAAATTAGTAGGATTACCACAAGAAGTTATTGTATCGGTGTATTAATATTTATAAAAAATACACGAATTCACAAACATGGACTCTCATGGCAGGACTGATCCACAAATTTAAAGTCGCTCAGCGTGCTATAGAGCGGGCTATGCTCGGTGTTTCTTTGATGGATAAAATCAGAAACACTGAAATCCTTCAAATAACTAAAGTTGTCGACATAGCCGAAGCGATCAGCAAGCGGAAGTGCAAATGGGCCGGTCACATTTGCCGTAGAACTGATAACCGATGGGGTAGACGAGTTCTCGACTGGAGGCCACGTACCGGAAAGCAAAGCGTTGGACGCCCCCCGGCCAGGTGGACAGATGGCCTGAAGCACCTTACCGGGGGTAGTTGGATGCGAAAGGCGGAGGACCGTGTGTGGTGGCGAGCCTTGGCAGAGGCCTATATCCTGCAGTGGCGAGACACGGGCTGATGATGATGATGATGATGATAAATTCACAAATTACGGGGGTCGATATTGCTTACAATAAAAATGATATTTTAGAATATTTACCTATTTTAGATAAATTATATATTATTTCAATTGAAATTCCTCTAACACTAAATATTAGTGTATTTTAGGGATTTCTGCAAACAATATTTTATGTATTTGATTCTTTTAAAATAAAAACATCGAAACTTTTAATTTTCATCTGTTCGACTAATATTGCTATTGTATGGCGTATGTATGCCACAGACAGCACGTTTGATATCACCATGTTTCTTCTTTCCACTATAAATAGAGTATCTCGCATTGTTTCTGAGCGTTATGTATTTCTAGGCGGCAAAGACTTAAAACTTAGTACGACTAACTAGCATAATGGAACAAGGAAAATAATTTGCTCCTGAATTATTTATAAAAAAATAAATGTATTAAAATGATTCTAAATATTACAAATTAATAATATCAGGCAGCTCTGAAGACAAGTTAACAAACGAAGGCTAGCAATAGAATGGCGGATGAGGCTGTGTTTCGGTATTTATAGTGATGTCAAAACATCTACAGGATATGCTTGGGTGGTGTTTTTCAATCTTCAGTCTTCCACTGAAGTATGATGAATTCGCGTGGGCGAATCATCTCGACCATGAAATTTATAATTCCGTCATTGGACTTTGTCACTTGTGCAGACATAAACGATTTTTATTAATTCCGCTACAGTGTTATTGTATTCTGTGTTTTGGTACTGGACTTTTAACTAAGTTTATACGTTTATATAGAAATCCCAATATTTTGACAATTTACTAGCGCCAAAAGAATCGTACTTACAAAAAAAAAACTAGTGTAGGTATGTTCGTTTATTACTTTTCAGAGTTATGACCTTTATCCAAGACTAGCTGCCTTTCGTTTACTTTTGTAACTAAAAGAAATATTAAGGGTTAGTTAAAGAACGAAGTTCATAGTTTAAGAAAAAGAAATTTTGGAATCGGTCGAAAACTGTGGGCTGGGCAGGTACCCTTTTCATTGAATGATTATCAGATCAGCTATCCCGAGTAGTGAGAATTGGTTATATTTCAGAAAGTAATAAAGGTAGAAAAAAGCAGTAGTGTCAAAACATGCAGGAGCTTGCGGGGCATCGTATCAAATTTTCGAAAATTGGTTCATAACTTTTTTCGAAAAGTTTAATAAAATTGTATGAGAGAAATGTGTTATAAGTTTTTATTTCTGATGTTCATTTTCAGTGACCCCCAACGGTTGCGAGATATGTAGATTTTTTCAAAATAAGAAGGGGTAGGCCTCGCTATATTTCACACCTGGGGCCCTATATGGCTCTCGCCGGGCCTGGTAATCGATCGGAGTTTTCTTTCAACGTTCTTGTTTATTTACTATGGCAACTCTCTTGTACCATTTATGTAAAAAAAAAATAGAAATTAGGTGGTAATTTGTAGTCAATAATAATAAAACTTTTTAATATCTGAAATAAATCTCCTGTTTAAAACAAGCAGAGAAACGGCAGGGCAACTACCAAAATAAATATAATAATTTACAAATGGTTTTCATTTGATGCACGGGAAAAGTCAGTACCATAAATTCCCATTTTCCTTTGACACGAGTATCATAGAGATCACACGAACCTAGTACGTATATAGACAAGTCTGATTAATATTGTAATCTAGTAAACATATATTCAAATTCTTGTAATAGGCACATAGGTAGTTTCAAATACTGAACTATGTAACATTGGTAACATAGATCGACTAAGTAACATGTGCGTAATTTAGTTTGCGCTGTTATATCCAAGTAAATCCGATATTGTTGTAGTAAACAAGGGAGAGAATTTATGCGGTCGGTAGTTTCTGGTTTATCCAAAGTTTCATCTCGAATATGCTCTAAGGTAAACTCAGATTATGATTATTAATCCACGCTGATACTAGCGACTTATTCGCCTCTATGGAACTCAGATTTCATTGTACTAAGGCCATGACGTATAGACAAAATGACAAATTTTATATTAAATTGTTTTTATATTAGAAGTGATATCAACTTTCAAAATGTATATACAAGGTGAAATTTTAACAATCATCCAAATTTTAATGTAATGATCTTTGGTAAAAAACCGATGGCCGTCTTGTTTCCTTTTAGTATCATTCAATGTGGAGAAAAATATTGGGATATGACTACACAAACGTGACACAAACCTTTCCCGAAAAAACCAATAACTCTACACATCATTCACGCCCGCTGCACGCTTCGCCCCGTCTCGGTCTCAAGGTCTCAGGCGCGTCGTCAGAAAGAAGGCAAACGAACGTTATAAAATAACACTGTAGATAAAACAATTTATTATGAAAATGTAGTCTATATTTTTTATTTACTTAATGAGGTCTATTGGTGATAACTAACATCAAGAATTTTTTTAGATGGTTGTTAAAATTTCTTCCAATATATTGTCGATCGAACTTTAAACAATTAAATTTCCAAATGGCATACTATTAGGTTACCTACAAAAATATTTATTCCAATTTATTTTTTGAGGCTTAAATCATTTGGTCTATGACTTTTGTCCCGTTAAGATCTACGTTTTTTATATTACATAGTAATAATATATGGGACATCCCACACACCGCCATCTATTCTCAAAATGAGCAAGTATTATGCTTGTATTATAGGGTAGTGCCCAAGTAGTATTGTGGTAGGGTAGTGACAACTGGTATACATACTTAAATATTCTTTTTTTATAATATATACATAATATAGATACTTTGTACACCCAGATACGGATCAAATAGACATCTAGATGCACACATTTGTTCCGGGCAGTAATCGAAACTGCAACCCTTAGCTCCGCTGTTTAAGTCTCTAACCACTCGGCCAATCGGTCAGTCATAAATTAATAGGTATTAACACCACCAAGTACAGTAGAAATCAGATTTGAAAGCCAAATACTAGAAAACCGGCTAAGTGTGTGTCGGAGCACGGAGAATGAAAAGTCCCGTAGACGGGATAAACGTTCATAGTTAAAATTCCAATAATAAATTCAAAAATAATTCAAAAACTACTCAATATATCTTATTCAAACTTAATATGATTAAAAGTATTTTTTAAAAGTACTAATCTAAAATTCATAATTTTCCAGTTGAAAACTTAAAGAAGAAGGGGGGAGACAATTTTTAGGATTTTAGGAGCGCATGACTCAGCAATTATTGACTAATATGAAAAGTAATTTAGTAATTTCTATATCATTTTTAAAAACTTATCTGTAAGTAACGCGTTAATGTGTGAAATTTTTTTTTCCTTCTTTCAATTACATGAATGGCGACATGGCCCGAAAAAATCTTTTCGTAATTTCGTTGTACCTTCAACCAGAAATCTAATTCTTACAAATTCAATTACAATACTTATTTAATGTAAAAAAATATTTTATAATACAAAAGCGGCTGATCAAACTTTTCTTTTTGGAAATTAAAGTCAGAACAGCGTAAAAATTTACTTGATGAATGTTATATGTATTGCATGAAAGTGAACATCATTTTTAATACTAAAACGATTCATTTTAAAGTTTATCATTTTGCCAATGTGGCCAATGTCATAAACTAGCTTACGCCCACGTGGGCACATACGCTAACGTCTAGTGTAGACAGCTACACTAGACTTTAGGTCTACTATTTTGGACCAATAAAGGTGGCCCGCTCCTTCATTCAAGGTCATACATACTACAGATTTGTCTTAAGGACGTATGTACAAAAAGTGACAGCTCGAAAATAGGTTTTACTTGACAGCTTGCTTACTACTACACGCGCATCTGCACCAGAGGCAACACATACTTGGCTCTATACCAGAACTAATTAGTCTTGATCATTATTATTTTTATTTATTTAAAAATTAGTTTTCTTTTATGTCAGGTTTTTAATGTTGCTTTATTTTATATAATAACTAGCGATCCGCCCCGGTTTCGCACGGGTAGCAGAGCCATAATGTTTTTACGGTCGTAGTGTCGTATCAGCTTGTTGTGTCGAACATGTGGACTGGATTTCATTAGATTTAAATGTAACGCAAGTTCGTCCAACTTGGATTATTTTTAATGTATTTTATTTCGAATTCTATAAATATATGAAAAAGTAAAGAATAAATACCTAAAAACAAACTAAAATATTTCTTTGTATACAACATTGATAACTTCAGCTTAACCACGTGTGTCGCGTCGTCCGGTATGGCTCCTAAGATATTGATTTAAATTGTAGAATACAAACGGCGATCATAATGTTCATGAAATGCTGAAGGTAAATATCGTATTTAATCTGATAAGGATTAATACCATATCCGTATAAATTTTTTTCCAATCACCTCATCATATTACATCATAAAAATAGTATAGTAAGCTATCCATAAAATATAGACATATGCTATCGCGGACTTTTCTTTAGTCCTATAAAAGAGGCACAATTCCTCCATACATTATTTTGTTATATCTCAAAAGGATTAGGCCGCATTTTCGATGAAAGTTCCCAACCAGCTTGATTTTTTTCCGACTTCTTCAACAATAATCGTCATATTTCAACTAATTTTCTCTTGAATCACTCTGTCCATTGATGTCAATAATATGCCAATCCGTTCGGTACTTTTTGAGTTTGTCGCGTTCAGACAGACAGACAGACGCGGCGGGGGACTTTATTTTATAATATGTAGTGATAACAATAATACCTGGGACATCCCACACAGCGCTATCTAGTCCCAAACTAAGCAAAGCTTGTGTTATGGGTGTGGGTTACGATGTCTTTTAAAGTTCCATAAAAAAAAAATATTAGACAATACTATACAGTTATCGTATGAGGAGTTTTGCAATACGAGTGCATTTTGTTTGTGATACGTGGCGATGGCGAAACCGAGGTCCCATTGAATGAGGTGACCTTTTCATTTCCCATTTCGTCAAATTCTACTATTTTTGATTCTGGACCGATTGTTTTCAAAATCAATGTGTAAGAGTCTGTATGGTCTTCGATTACGAATCTGTGCTCAGAACTAAAAAAATTACTGCCTTAGAATCTGTTATAGTTTTTGAACTGCTTGCTTTCAAAATCGATATCTATGGGTCCATGTGGTCTCCTTTCACAAATCTGCGGTCAAAACTGAAAATAGTGTCTGCCATTTTGAACTTCTTTCTTTCTGGGCCTAATACTACTAAAATAAAGTCTGTTTCGTATAGATTAAAATTTTATTATTATTTGGTCCACATTACAAAAAAAAAAACAAGTCTGTATGCGTTATTACAACAACGATGAATACTTTTGTCAATACAGTTACTATTAATACGTTCTTTATGACATCGAAACTTGTACCGCAATGTTGTATTTTACAGTACTAAATCTTTTTACTTTACACCAATCACAAGCGAGCATTCTGTTTGCACCGCATGCGTAAACCGCGAAAAGCAACCCGCTCGCGCCCTTAGCTCTTACCATTATTTATTTCAATAAATTGAGGAACCGTGCGAACACCCCCGTTTTGACTAACTTGCCCTTCAAATTTCACGATCATTCAGACCGCCTTCTACAAACATTATCCCATCAAAAACAATACTTGTCAAAAAAACCAAGTCTCGCAACTCAGTTGTTCTGCGGTAAAAAGTTGTGAGATCCATGTAATACCAAGTCGGTTATTAATTTATTCAGTCTCTACTTGTAAGTCTCTACTTGTAAGTATGTAATGTTTTATATAAATATATTGAGACTTGGCCATCGCACTAAATAATTGAATTTACCTGTGTTTTCAGGCGATTGAATTTACACGTGTTTTCAGGCGATGGCCAAGTCTATATATAGTTTAAAAAAACTAAGAAACTTGCGCTTTGATACCAAATTGATCTAAAAAGGAGAAAATAACTTTTAGAATAAGAATAAAGTGTTTAATGAGGAAAAATTATGTTATTGTGACAAAACGTGGGGTGCCCGATATCAGTTGTTTTAAATATTTCATTGCACTCCACGATTTTTCACAATAACATTAATTTTCATTTTTTTTTCTACTTATTTTTTTTTTTAAAGTTCGATTGTCTATCAAAGTCGTATCAAAGTGTAATTTATAAATTTTTTTAATATATTATTTTTTATCTTTTTTTAGTCTTAATATTTTTTAAACTACATTCCATTAAAATTTACAAACATAAAGGTGGAACTCACAATTACCTATAAAACGATGAAATGATACAAACCGACACAAAGCTTCATGTCGGTGCTAATCTAACCACTGAGGAGTTCCCTTGTAAACAAATTATCGTGGTGCATCATCAGTTTATAGTGAAAATCATGGATACCTATCAAAATCCAACCTACATACAAAGTTTCGTGTTCGTGCTATTAACCGGTGAAGAGTATCCTTATGAGGAAACAATCCTGGCTGCAACATCAAGTTATGTTTATCATTTTAGTGTATTGTCATCGAAGTTACATATGTATTCTGAATTTCAGCCCAATATCTTCAGTGGAAGTGGGTGACAACCGCGTTTAAAGATTCCATTAGATACAAAAAAACATACAGGTGGAACTTATAAAAGCGTATTAAAATTAAAATAATTACACCATTCCAAGAGGTCACCACTTTTTACATATGTTTTAATTTAATTTTTTTATCATAAAAAAATTATTAGTTGGTCAACTCGGTAATGTATATATTATGTACATTGTATAAATATATAGTGTAAGATTTTTATTTTAAGTTTAATAGCTTTCCGCCTTGGTAAAAAAAATAATTCAAACTAATTCAATTCATAAAATATTATAAAAGACAATGGGCGGTTTCGTACCCAGTGGTGTATCAAGTTGTGACATATGTCATTTTAAAGGTCTTAATAATAGCTTCATTTTATTGTATGACACCAACTTATTATTTAATTACTGCCTTTGAAATTTAAATTTAAAATTATTTAATTTTTATTTAAATAATCATTATTTCTAGCTTCTTTTTAAGCGACTTCAAAAAAGAAGGAGGTTACTCAATTCGACCGTATATGTTTTTTTTTTTTTATGTGTGTTCAGGGATAACTTCGTTGTTTATGAACCGAATTGGATGATTTTTTTTTTTGTGAAAGGGAGATATCTCCGAAATGGTACCATGATAAGGAAACCAGGATCTGATGATGGCATCCCAGAGAAATCGAGGGCAACCTTCGAAAATCGTATTTTAAAGTATCGTATTTTCAGTATTTTGATAAAGTACTACTACTAGTACTATTTAATGAAGGTCGGGAGTCGATCTGATGATGGAGCTGAAAGACAGTCGAGGGAACTCCTCAACGACTGGCAGCAATTACCTGGTGTTTTGACTTGATTCATTTCTATTGATGAGATCTTTGCACCCATATGGATTATAAGTGCCATTACAGGTCTAATGATGGAGACCATACACAATCGAGGGAACTCCTTAACGATTTACAGCAATTACCTGGTGTTTGGACTTAATTCATTTCTATTGAAGAGAACTTTGCACTCATATGAGTTATAGTGCCATTACAAGTCTGATGATGAAGACCATAAACAGTCGGGGGAATTCCTCAACGATTTACAGCAGTTACCTTTTGTTGAGCTTCCGTCATACGGTTGAATATGCCAAAATGTTCAGTTCGCACAAAAATAATAATTAAGATTGAAGTTTTACATAGGAATACCACTGCCTACTAGGCATGCTGATTCGTCAATTTGACACTGAATTTACGTTGCGTAATCGCGGTGCTGTCTCATTAGAGTAGCGCGTTTAGTAGCCCCATTTATACTAAATAGAAATAAGTTACAGATGCGTTCAAGTAAAAATTGAAAAATAAAATAATTTAAAAAAAAAATAAAAACCGACTTCAAAAACATAAACTAAAAAGTTAAAAATAATATTTTCACTTTAAAGAAAGGAGCATTAACAGGCGGCATATAGTTAATGAAGTCGGTGCCAACTCAGACACTTTAAATGGGTACTTACCAGGTAATAACAGTTACAACAATTATATATTTATAACTATAACAAATATGGAACACAATTTAAAGTGTCTGAGTGAGTAGGCACCGACTTCATTAACTATATGCCGCCTGTTAATGCTCCTTTCTTTAAAGTGAAAATTTTATTTTTAACTTTTTAGTTTATGTTTTTGAAGTCGGTTTTTATTTTTTACTTATATTATTTTATTTACCATGTTATATAGCATACTGTGCGTTGCGGCTACCTGTCAGTATAACTCTTACACCGCCCTGCCCACACACATACATACTACTAGAGGTTGGATTCAGTCCTGTCATGTGTCGAATCGGATATATTACTCCTATATTGTAGTAACTACAATAACGACGGGAAGGGAGTCGATAAGTACTGTTCGTGCCTAATAGGGCGAAGAACAGTCGGCACATGTTCACATATAATAAGCATTATATGGTATTTAAGGTGGGCGAGGCATCAAAATTATATATTGTTGCCAGCAACTTTTTTAGATGATATAATTGTTGATCTAGATTATTAGTTCAATGATAATTTTTTTTAAATTATTTCGACCTACGCAATACTAGCCTTTAATTATATTTTTTAATAAGAAATCCAAGAACAACATGCCTACACTAGATACAGCATGGAGACGAAGCCTATGCAAAACCTGCAATTTTTTTGGCCAGTCTTAAGAGTATGTAGGTGAGCAAGCGGCGGTGGAATAGCGATTGGTAATCGTATAGTAGGTATGCTTAGTAATAAAGTAATATTGTACAATAAGTAACATTTACACTAAAAATAACATTTCATTATATGAGATATAAAATAACTCATAGTTATTTCCTTGCATGTGTTTCATGGTTGGTGCCATACTATAAAATAAAGCTATTGATATGACCTTTAAAATGATATATACCACAACTTGATACAACCTGGGTACGCAGCCCATACAAAGATGCCCATTCACTTTTACTTTCACCCACGTCTCAAGATTGATTGAGTTCAACTTTACCATACGTACAGCATTTGATCGGAGAGAAATAAAGACGTACACCCGACCTTTCAATAGCGCTCCTCGGAGCGGTCTGAAGCACGATACCGTGTGCGCTTGGTTTTATGCTGTCAGTGTGCTGTCAGTTCATACAAAATAGTATGGCGAAATTTCGGTGAAATTGCATATTATTGATGATTTTTTTCTGCCACTTTTCCGTTTATTATCAAAATTTCCTCTAACAGAAAGAAAGGATGTAGTATTAACAATACTTAAATGATTTTTTAATCTCAAAAAACCTTGTGATGATGGTGTAATATGTACCGAAAAATGTTAATTTTCCGCGATTTCGGCAAAAGTGGGTTACAAAATAATATTTTTTCAGTGTGAAAGAGTGTAAAATATGCAAATGTTTTCTAACACAATTGTAAATTAAGAACTGATCTTTATTTTAGAATTAGGTTTATGACCATATACCTTTCCAAACTTCCTAAAAATGTACCTAAACATGCCGTTTTTTTGTAATTGCCCCCTTAAATTACGCTTTAAAAGGTTTTCAAGAATTTCTTTTGGATACTACGCTTATGCAAAAAATATGTATTTATAATAGATCGTGGGGAAGCAACGAATAAACACAAATTATTTAAAAGTGAACAAACCGGTATTATTTATATCCATTTAATTGTAACATTAACTGTAACTGTTCTTTCTCCAAATAAATAAATAAAATAAAATAAATAAATAAATTTCAGACTTTTTAAATGTTAGTTTTTATTTGGAGTCAGGGGTTTTTGAAATTTTTAATTTAATTTTCATTTACTTTTTTAATTTATTAGTTATTTTAATGATATAAGTAATTCCGCAAGAAAGTATGTACAGTGCTATAGTTAAATTTTTTGCATGGGTATTTTTTTATTAAACTAATGTGTATATAATTACTGAAATAAACAGTGAAACCGAACCCTTAAAAAAGCGCTAGTTCGACTCGCACTTGGCCATTTCTTTTCACCGGCATCCTCGATCTTCCTCTATCTGACAAATTCTTACTGAGACCATTCCAATAAGCCCAAACACGATAACTATGCTGTAAGTTGGTGAGGAGTTGTGCATGCTCCAGATTCCAAATAATGCTGCAGCATCAGGTCAAGATCACCAAGTTTTTACAATCTCTTTGAAGTAAATGGGTAGCAAAATTGCGATAAACTGGAAAAGAGCTGATAATCTTCAAACAGGTGAACAGATTTTTTTGAATCATAGCTAAGAACATTCTCAATTGAGTCACCTTTCAAACAAAAAATACTAAATCGAAATCTTATATCACCCTTCTTTTTGCGTCGGGGGTTAAAAAAATCCATATCGATATACCTAAATTGTATATAAAAATATCTTTTATAATTTCCTCTTAATATCTCTACATAGTATTATTTCGCGTAAATATAAACAACACCATAAGGTGCGCAATAAAATTATTTAAGAACCAAAGTTCTAATATTTTGCAATGTTATCCATCTCTTTCTTTCCTTTAGGTAACGCCTGCAAAGTCTCTTCCTCTCAAATTTTAGTGAAACCCGATTATTAAATATTTTTTGTGACATGATTTCAGAAACCTAATTTTGTAATTGGCTGGCTTTATTATAATATTAGTGGTTTGGTTAATTTTATGTTTTCTAAATTATATATATTTTGTGAAATATATCGGAATAGAGCTGTTTCCCTGATAAATTTAATACAATTTTAAAGTTGTAATTTCGCGTATGTATGATAAACATAACTGTATTATCATATAAAAGAACAAAAAAAAGAAGATATTTCTATCAAAAACGTCCACTAAATACTTAATGACCCTAATCATTTATTTTACTGTGATTAAAGCTCGTTTATTTCTGTATTCTGTGACATATATTTGGCGATTGCATGTCAGATAAATACTTATATAGTTATCTCTCTTCCTCCAATGAGTAACGATCTTATAGTAACATCGTGCTGTCTCACTCACACAACGACCCTGAATTCGTAACCACGTAACCACAGCATATGATCATTTTTTACTTTGCGATTAACAAACTAACAAATGCAGAAGAGCATTCTTCGTCAGTGGACGTCATTTTTTGCGTTTACGCAATTTCAGTTAACCTTATAATATTAGTTGAATTGAAATATAATTTTGTAGATTAAGAAAACGCATTACGCATGCGCCAGTTTCTCAAAGCGTGTACCCGAATTTATTTATGTTACAATTTTCGTACAACACGTGTACCTTTGTTATACAAATAGCATAGTGAATGTGATGTGAATGAAAAATATTTGAATGATATAATAGTGCCAAACTAAATTTTACTAAAAATCCAAAATGGTTAATCAAATCAGTGATTTAGACGCTGTATGGGAGAAATTAGGCACTTCCGGGAGATATCACATAGTGAATTATATTCTACTTCTCTTCCCTGTATATTTAGCGGGAATGTATGCTTCAATATACATTTTCGAGGCAGGCGACTTAAGTTACAGGCAAGTATTAATATTTTTAATAATTTTTTTCCTTATAACTTTGTTATTGTTAGATTCCTTGTTATCCACATATATATTAATATTTTTGTTTAATAACATATTATAAAACTATCCGTGAATCTAAAACAGACACATTAACATACTTATAGATGGTTGACCGTATCCTGTATCTAAAAGACTTCACATTTGCAGAAATATTTTATTTTTAATAATATTACTTATGTTTTGAATCTATAAACAAGTAATCACTTTGATTAAATTTTTTTTGTTAGATACTTATATTTTAAATACCGTATCAGTGATTTTAGTTTAACAAAGTCCCATATATTTTAATTGTGTCCAAATAATGTTTGGTTTATTTTTACTTATTTAATTTTGTCTAAATAACGATTGCATTTTATTTCACTGAGGTTAAGCAGCCACGGATGCTCACGGTGCAATGTTATTACTGCGCATGCGTCGCGTCGCTGTCGGCCAATAAATAAACAACGTCGATATCATGGATAAAAATGCAGCGTTTGGTTTTAATAAAGTCATAAATGTCAATTCACAGTAATTTTACGGGGGTGCAAACCGACGTGCGGGGATCTTGCCCACTGAAGCTCGGACTAAAACTCGTCATGTTGCACCAGCTAGCTAGAGTATGCGTGGTTAGACGGTGAACGCAGAAGAAGGCTTCTAGTCAATTCATACTTTTATGTTTATATTACTGTAATGTATTTTTATTGACAATTATTTATGTGAATAGAATGAAAGGTGATCGACCTTTGATAAAACTGAAATCACTAAAACGATACTTACCTAGATATCTATAACTACCTAATCTTATAATCGAATACCTATTTCATTTGAAGTGATTTCTTGTTTGTTTTAATTTAAATTTTAAATAAAATCAATTGAAATAATAAATATGAAAATCTAATTTGTTTTTAGATAATTATAGAATACCGTTAATTAACTTTTAGGATGATGCTCTTTGTATTTTACTATATTTTCCATTTCAACTTTAAATAATTTTTTTTTGCATAAAAACCATGTCTCCTTTTTCAATAGTCTGGGACTTCTATAAAACATATATTACAGTATCTTTAGTTTTATAAATTGTTGTTATAAATTGGTACCTATTTTTAATTCCGGACCAATGGGACATTGGGCAGATTGATGAGAGTTTCTATGTATGAATAAAAATGTATGTATATATGCGTGTTCGTATGTCTGTGTCACCTTAAGATTGTCAAAGATCATAATCTATATCGCGAGATTGTAAACTCCATATTGGCTGATTTCAGAAAAATCATGATTTAGTGAACTTTCTAGGCAAGTTTCTGGGTGGCTCGTCGGTCGGCTCCACTTCGCTCATTGGCAAAAGTAAAACTTACACAACCTATTAAATTGATATAAAACTAATTTCTTTAAAAAACAGTTCAAAATCTCAAGAGATAAATTATAATCTACCGGTATTTACAATTTTACAGTGATATTTATATACTTTTGTTCTCCACGTTTGTACTTTCATTGAAAATAATAATGCATTCTCACATAAAAAAAAAAAACATAAAAATAATAGTCAATATAAAAGTTCAAATAACATTTAATAAAAGATTAACTCGGACACAAAAAAGTTGCAATAGTTATTCAAATCTTAAAGAAACGTGAAGATTGGAACTGTAAATAGGTATATTAGTAATAATATGTCTAAACACTGTTGTTTATTACTTATACTATTGCAACAATTTTATTAAAATATTTAGTAAACTATCCAAAAGTAATGTGATTCCGTATATAAGTTAACTACTACGAATGGATTAAATAAGTAGTGTGTAGTTACTATTTCCCGTACACTTAGCAGCCTTGCAGGCAATTCCTACAATGATAAAATTGTTTCTTCAATGAAACGAGACAAGAGTCACATTATAACCTTATTGTCATAACCACGGATATCATCGCAAACATTATATTGAATGACTGCACACTCTTATTACATTACGTACGTTATGGTCACTGGTAGACAGACGCATTTGTTATGTCTATTCACTATACACTCACACTGACAAAGATTTCAAGCAATTTATGGATCATTTGACCATGACTGGGTCACTGACCGATTGGTCGAGAGGTTAGAGACCCTAGCTGCAAAACCAAAGGTCGGGGGTTCCATCCCCGCCTGGGACAAATATTTGTGTACATGAACATGTCTACTTGTTCCGTTTCTGAGTGTAAAATTGACTAATCGATTGGCCGAATGGTTAGAGACCTTAAGTGCGGACCCAAGGCTCACAGGTTCGATTCCCGCCCGGGACAAATATTTTTGTGCATGAAGATGTTAGTTTCGTTCTAGGTCTGAATGTAAAATATTTATATATATACATAAGCTTAAAAACAAAAAAGAATATTTAAGTATGTATATCAGTTATCCAGTAACCCATAACACAAGTATAATATTTGCTTACTTTGAAACTAGATGGCGCTAAAATTTGAAACTAATGGCACCAATCGACTCGAGCCTGTTTTTAAGCAATTGTCAAGCTGTCAAGTTGAATCCAACGCGAACAATATTTTTTTAGAGCCAAATGTTCTTGTTATATCTTATGTATACTCTTCATACTTATGCCCAGGGACGTTTCTATCTCGTGATACGTAACATGAGAACATGACAATCTTGCATTATTAATTCCCACACAGCATCGATATTTTGTGGTACAACAACTGATTTACTGCGACCTTCTTTAAATTCGTCCTTGAGCATACGATTAAACTTACTGAACCAGTGATACACAGAGGTTTTCGATGGTGTTTCATCCCCAAAAGTCGAAGTCAAATGATCGATGCACTGTTTTTGAGTTAGCCCACGTCGGAAATCATAATAAATCATCGCACTAAAATGCGTTCACGAGTCAAACCCATGGTGATGCAGACACGAAATTTTTTTTTAAATTACGCCACAATTTAAAAAACACACATTCACAGTTATATGAAATAAACTGTATTCTACATTCAAAATTTTTTATTATTTTAATGTTGTAATTATTTTTTAAAAGTGGCCAGTTCCGCATTCATAAATAGTCGCATATATACTTGATTCACTCAGTGTTAACAGAGAACAAATATATTCTTTTAGCAATGTGTCATTCTAGCTTAGTGCTTTAATATTAGATTCTTATCAAAATGTTTCGATATTATAATAAATATTTTTTCTTTCCGTTTTTGAATTAAACAATTGCTAACTGTGTCAGGTTTGGCAAGAGCAATCACGCCATTCAAAGCGACCAGTCAATCAGTTCCAATGAAAGCAATTTACCAATAATCCCCACTGTTACTTAGTCTTTTTTTTTGTAACTTTTCCTCTTAACATGAACGGAAAGAGAACTTACTGATTAAAGTTTCAAGCAAACTTGATCTTGTAAAGTGGTATAGTGACCTACACCTTTCCTTGACCTCGATTCGCTAATGACATCTTCAACGTATTAACTGCCCTGATAACAACCGATTATAGAATGTTATCTTCTCATGCGATGTACATAACAGAAAATTAAAACATAATAGAATACGATTCAGTTACGATTTTACTATTGCATTTCATTATTAGCGTGTAACTTTCTGTAACAATATCGTGCAAAACACTCGAATTATTCATGAAAGTACCAAAAAACATATTTATGTTGCAATGTGTACATCCTCGACTATCGAAATTTCCCCATCACTAGTTTGCTACAGTGTGTTCTAAACAAGCGACTGCTAAAAAATTTTTAGAGCTTTCAAAAAATATGCTTTAACTCAATCGCTTCGGAAAAATATTCTGAAAAGAGAATTCCATGATTTTTTTTCTCCGCCAAATATTGCATTTGTTATTGACAAAAAAGCAATAAAAAAAGATGCTCATATTTTTGGCAATCACTCAAAGACAATAACGAAAATTGAAAAAAAATATATATATTAAAAGTTTCTTAAAGAATAGAAAATTTGCAATGAAAAAGTTGTACCTTTCGAAACTTCATTTCGAAAGGTTATTTTAAATATATGTTGCGGGATGATTTGATAATTCGAATTTTCGCAAAAAGCGTAGAGATTTTGCAAAAACACGAATAATTAGACAAGGGTGAAAACACGTTATTACTAAAACACTAGTCGCCATAGTAATACTGCAAAACGAAACTTATCTATTATGAAATAAGAACGCTGATTGGCCGGTCGGAGTGCCCAAGTCGAGACCTCCTCTGATTGGTTCACGTTTTAAATGTCAGTCAATCACGCACGTTGTTTTGTTTATGTTTTTGTGAGCAACTCAGCAGTCTTTTCTTTTAAATGGGGTTGAAAGTGTGCAAAAGTTTCTATAAATCGATATTGTTATTTCTAACCCTTCTTAACTCAATGATCTAATACTTCAAAGCTCACAGGGTAAAACTAGGAACCAATCAGAATGAGATTTGGGCAGTAAGCAAAAATCTAGCCAATCAGAGTTAAGGATATTCAATGCTACTAGAGCGACTCGCGTTTTTGTAAAAACCATACTTTTTCCAGTAAGATTTGCAAACGTTTTCGCCACTGTTTAAATATCCGTGTTTTCGCAATATGCCTAGGGTTTTCGCAAAAATTCGAATTATCAAATCATCCTACGACATATATATTATAAACAAAAAGAACCACTTCTTAATTATTTTTATAAAGTATTCTTGTTAAGTACATATACCTATATAAAGTGCTCTATGAAGAAAAACAATTTTAATATAATTTTTATATTTTCAATGCAAAAATTACGGTTTGACAAAATTTGTTAGTTAACAATAGACTCATTATTTTAAATAAATGAATTTTAATCATTTTTGTATACTAACGAGCACTATACATTAAAATACACCATCATAATATAAATGAAAGGATGTATATCGCTTACATTATCGTGACCGGCTTTCCTTCACCGCACGCCCCTTATTGTTCATACTTTTTAAACACTTGGCCTTATTTTTCCCAAGACTAGATAAAATCTAATTTAGAAAAAAAACTAAAAATACCTACAAATTAAAAATACTATCTAAATAATGATACACAAGAAAATTTTAAAGAGACGACGAGTTCAGCGTGCCAAGGATACTTACCGCGTTGCCACGTTCTATTGCGACACTGATCCTCTGAACAAGGTATTCCTTGCTCAAAGGATCCCCTGTCAACAGACGTATTACGACACCCAAATCGTAAGCAAGTAATTTGGTATCCTTGGACTAGGGACCCATCATCTCGACAGCGAAAGGAACGAAGTGGTAAAAACGTCTATATGCCTAGTTTGAAAAATATCAAGTTGACATTCTATAAGAAGTGGATGTTGATAAATTAAAGCATTTATTTTACTGTACTTTGTGATTTGAAACGTTATATTTATGTTGTTGGCGAAATAACAACTACTCGTCAGTTTGACTAAACGCCCACACAGAACCCAATGTCTCAACAAATATAATTATCATAAGGGGCTGTCCGTTAATTGGAATAAAAGTCCAACTTGAGTTTGAAGCCAACGTGACGGCACGTAGTAAAACAATGAAATATAAAAATTATTTAAATTATAATAATTCTATTGAATTTTTAAAATCGTGATTAATTTATTTATTCGTAGCCCACGCCAAACTAACGGGGCTCTGGCGTGTTATATTGGCTGGGGGCTACAAATCGTGACCAAGGGTTACGAACGGTTACATCTTAAATGTATGAATTGCGTGACGTATTTTACGGGGACGGTCATTAGTAATACAATTTTGTTTAAGTTTACAGCCTGATTTTTTAGTCATAAGACTCATTGTGTTTCCCTGGTGGATGGTTACATTTTGCAAGTGTATGGCGCACACGCAAGCGCAATCGCTTAGCCATGCAACACAACATATGAGTCTTTATAGGGAAATGATTCATAACGGCCTTGTCTGTTTACACATGCGCTGTTTACACCTAGACAGAATTAATGACAGACATCTAGTCAATTGCCCAAATTAGTTAATAATAATAATACCTGGGATATCACACACAGCGCCATCTAGTCCCAAAGTAAGCAAGTATTATGCTTATATATAATCGGATATTAGACAACTGGTAAACATACTTAAATATTCTTTTATAACATATACATATACACGTATAGACAATTTTACCACCCAGACACGGAACTAAGAGACATGTTCATGTACACAAATATATGTCCCGGGCGGGAATCGAACCAGTGACCTTTAGTTCTGTTATGTAATATGTAAACATACGATAGACGGAAACGATACTCGGGAACGATTGTCTGATACGGAAATCTGAAGCTCTAAATAACATAGGTCTATATGTGTACGACGCACAGATCCGATCCGATCACGGGTTGTATGTTCGAGTTTCGAGTTGGAGAAACGATAGTCGTTACGGTAACCGGATCGGAGGACAAGCGCACACGTACGATTAATCGTATTCGATTTTATTTGGTTCCAAGCGACGTTCTCCGACTCGAACGTACTTACGACCTGTGATCGAATCGGATCACATATAAACGCATGTTTATATGTGCACACAATACATATATAAACTTATGTTAGTTAGAACTTCAGGTTTCTGTATCAGACAATCGTTTCCGACTGTCGTATGTTTGCGGCCGTCCTAAGACACGCGGCTTATCGGTCAGTGTGCCTGCTGCCTAATCTGCTTGAATAGATGACTCAAATATTAGTTTCACTTTTTTGAGAAAAAAACTAGACAAGTGTGTGTTCGGTACCAAGGTTGGAAGTAGGTCTCATAAAACGATAATAATAATACCTGCGACATCTCACACACGGCCATCTGATCCCAAAGTAGGCAGATTCTGTATTATGGGTACTACACAATACATAAATATGTTTAATAGTCATTAATAGTATATGCCTAAGTCACTCATTTCGTGACGAAGATTTGTTAAGATCGACGATCTCTGTTTAAGACGCTACGGCATTATATCATTTTTTAGAAAATAATCGCTACGGTTTCGATACTAAATTAAATAAATAAGTAAACACACTGAATATTATGTCACTCATTTTGATATCTACTCGCAAACTCACTCATCAAAATCAATAGTCTGAATAGATCCGCTTGACTAAAACATGAAAGCCAAGAAGCAAGGTCTCTTAGTGAAAATAAAAAAGAAAATCCGAAAATTTATTACTGTATCTAATAATAAATATTTTTCACGATTACATACTTAACTACATTTTTTTTTTGTAAATACTTAACACAGATATGTTGTGTTGTGTATGAAACCTTCGGCGAGTGAAAGCAACTCGCTCTTGACCGTTTTTTTTTAATAACATGTTACAGACATCTTACAGACATTCATAAACGATTTATATAGAATATGTCTTCTATCAAATAACTATCATATGAAAACCGAATGCCAAAAAAGGGGCTTTAAGAATGTAGAAACTGAGTATTTGTCGTAAAGGGTCTTACTCTCCGCGGCTTCGCACTGACATCGCTGTCTCCAGTTCAATCCCTCTTCCTCGACCTATTCCTGACTGACAGAGATGATAAGAAAAAACCAAAAATACCTATAAAATACCCGCCGAAACAGCTTACGGGCCGTGACTGTTTCCACCCCTGAAATGTATATGAATTGGAACCAAAATTTATAGGGGCATTAAGAAAGGATGTCCCTAGGGCGGTATGTTTTTTTTTAAATTTGTTTTAATATTGAATTTACGGCTTATTATTTTAAAAAACGAAGAACCGACTAAAATCATGTTTTTAAGGAATGGATTCTATTACATACGTTATATATTTTCTGCATATATTGACACAGAAATACAGCGATGATTAGACACAGGCCGAAACCTCTTTTTTGTATGAAAAGCCTACCCCCTTAAAGCCTACACAGTTGTTTTCTTTAAAGAAACATGCCGTGTTATATTATATTATAAATTGTGTCCAAGTAGATACTTCGTCTAAAGTAAAACAGAGAAAACTAGCAACGCTCGAAAGTACTCGCGAAATCACAGCGAAGTGCACGCGAGATGCATAACGCATTTCAATCAGACGCCACGTGGGAGCAGACGGCGGCGGGCGTTCATTTGCATATATTTGCATTCGTATTGCTGCATCATCAGCCACAATCACAGAATTAGGTAGCTACTACCCGCAAACTTAGACATCGAATGCATTTCAATGCTATTTACAACAAGTAAAAAGATGTTTTCACTGTACTTACTCGGAAAAGTGCCATTGTTGATATGCGGAGCGGGAGCAAAATACGTTCTTGCTAACTAGGCATGAAAAGTGATTTTTTTATTTTGACGAAAAGCATGGGAGGACTAAAGAGGTTGTCTCTAAAATTGGAACTGGCTGCAATAACACCTAGGCAAAAATACAATAAATTTAGTAAATGTATTTAAATAGTGGTAATAAAACTACAGATGTCGTAATAGCCGCGTTGTAGTGAGCTCGCTTCTTGTTTAGAAAGCCGTGGTTTGAATCCCAGGGCATCTACCAATGAGTTTTTTCGTAGTTATGTACCTACATAACTATCACAGACTCAGTGCCTTGGAGAGCACGTAAGCCATCGGTTCCGGTTACAGTTCACCGAGCAGCGTGATGGATTAAGCTCCAAGCCTCCCTCATCTTGAGAAGAGACCTAAGCACCTGCAGTGGGACATTAATGGATTGAATATATATTTCAATTGGGTGAATTTCAATCCACTATAAGAACAGCAAAAGGTGTAAGGTATAAGACACTACAATGTGAGCTTTCTCGTACGCCCTGGTTTGTATACATCACATGGTAGAGCTCCGTTCTCACTCTGCAATTAATTCAATACGATAGGTGATTTAATCCATATGTTGGTGAATTGTGATTGGGCGACATAACTAAGGATTTTTTTAAATGTGTCAATGAATACCGGAGTAATGAATTAAAACCTTAGCCGATGTCTAAGAAAATATAAAATACATCAATTCTTCGAAGATGTTTTGAGAATATGGGTTGACAGAACGAGTTTATTTAGTAATATGCTTGGACCAAAATTATAAAGCTGCGCTGATGGTCATCAAATTTAAAAGGAATAAGGTTCTAAAACAGTCTCTCAAAATTTTTTTTTTTTCTATATATGAATTTCCCAGATATTCATGAAATTTCATCTGACGTTGAATTGTACCTATCACGTGTTCTGGACAGTTGAGTTTATTGTGCTACTTTCCATGATAAAAAACCAAAGCTATTAAAACGGAATAAAAATTGTTGAGATTAGGTCACTATGTCAAATGAAATTGTAATCCTCATGAATCAATAAAAATATTTTGAATTTATTTAGTTTAACATAATGCAATTAGTAAGCATCTGTCCAGTTAACGTCACAGAGTCATTTTTATTAATCAATTTCGGAAAAATAACTAAGAAAATTAAAGACTTTTTTTTATTTTAAGGGAACGGTATAATTTGGTCTATAGTTCCGGAAAAAAAATAGAAAAACTATGCCTGTATTTTGAAAAATTTCCTCTAAGCCCATTGGAACTTCCCAATGAGGCATAGTCACACAGGGTGTACTGAAGATTCCAAAAACTAGATTTCAAATAAGCTTAGAAAATATTTTAAGAGAGTATATTACTTCGCTCGTGCGTCTGACGTTGCCTGCCGTCGTGGGTAAATTGGCTAGTTTCCGCTCCAGTTGCACAACCATAAGCCGTGCGGTAATGTACTAGTTTCACCTGTGATACAAAAGGAATTTAATTTTTTTTTTGCATTTTCCCATTCACGAACAAAATATCGCGTAGCCTCAAAAAAATTTCTTTGTTTCAGAATTGTTTTTATGTAAAATAAGAACACAATTCTCTTTAGTAATCATAAACTTTAAGTTTAATACTACTGACTTAATATTTTATTGATTTAATTACTTTCTAAAGTTTCCAAGTGTTTTTTCTGCAAAAATGTTTTTTGATAACACCAAAATCGTTTACTAAAATATTTATTTTCTTGCTTTCTTTTCTGTCAACATTCTAATAAATTATATTAAAACTTCATGTAACCATTTAATTGAAAATACTGAAATAGAAAATAATATAAATTGTTAAAAAAAAAAGTTATTCGAAACCAACAATTTTGTAATAAATTCCTATAGTGTCAATCTCATTAAATACAAATTTATTTGTAGTTAATTGAAACTTAAGTTAATAATGAAGAAATTTAAGTATTATACACGTACTTTAAATCTTACAGATAGAAAACTATTTTAAATTTGTTTTAAATTATTTTTAAATTAACCAAAAATTTAAATGCAAAGTAAAACCTAAAACAAGTAATATCCGCAACAACAAAATTCTATTTAGCGATGCACCGAACGACTCTGCAATCTCACGTCACGTCAGAGATACGGAGCGAACGCGTTGCACCCAATTTGCGTTCTCGACTCGAATGCACGCCCTCGGGATAAACTAACCAAAACACTGGTTTTGTATTACTGTCTAGATACGTATAAAACATACTAAGGGCGTATACCCACCGGACCCAGAAGTCCACAAACTTGGCCGACTAATTGGTCGAGTATTGAAGACCTTAATTACAGAACCAAAGATCGCGGGTTCGATTCCCACCCAGGACAAATATTTGTGTGCATGAATATGTCTGTTTGTTTCATGTCAGGGTGTAAAATATTTATACATGCATATATTATCAAAAAGAATATTTAAGTGAATGATGCTTTAGGTTTTATTTTTATTATTGAACATTTGGTCTGATCGATAGAACTTTATTTGTTCAAATTTTTTAAAAATTTATTTATACTTTCATTCACTTTAATAAACTAGTAAAAAGCTATGGGTACTTAAGGACTGTATGTGACTGTTTTTACCTGAATAAATAAATAAATAAAAATAAATAAAAAAAAGCGTTCAGCTACACCGATCGTGACCAGTTAACTAACTGTGATCTAAACCAGTCGGTTTCCTCGATTCTGAATGACTGAATGAATCGAGATCGATCTTTACAGGTTTGTAGTTACCCTAAGGGCTCCTACTCTGAGACTAGTGAACTGCTATTGTATATACCGTATATAGCGCTTCCAATAATAGAATTAGGCACATCATGATGTGCTTAAACATTATGTATGAACTTTAAATAGTTTAGTCGTTTCGATGTAGTTAAACTTCACATCATCAATGGCAAAACAATATCGAGCATGTCTTAAGGGGGTAGGCTTTTCATACAAAAAAAGAGGGTTCGGCACGCGTCTAATCCTCGCTGTGTTTCTGTATCAATATTTACAGGAAAAAATATATATAAAACGAGAAATGGTGCCACAGGGCGCTATGTTTTTGTTTTTTTGATATCTTGTTCACTTGTTTTAGGATAAATTCCTGAAAAATATGATTTCCGTTGGTTTATTGTTTTTGAAAATAATGAGCCGTAGATTCGATATTAATGTGAATTTAAAAAAAACGTACTTCCCTAGGGACATCCTTTCTTAATGACCCTGCAAATTTTGGTTCCAACACATTTCAGGGGTGGAAACAGTCACTGCCTGCAAGCTGTTTCGACAGTTATTTTATAGGTATTTTTGATTGATTCTTGTCATCTCTGTCACTAAGGAATAGGTCGGGGAAGAAGAATTGAAACGTATATAGCGATGCCATTTCGAAGCCACGGATTTAAAGACTATCCCCTTAAAAGAGTTGCGTAAAATAATCTCCGCTTGTAGACTTTTGTTTGGACAGTTTAGATACCTTATCACGTTGCCCCACAATACAAAGCCCTAAACGTTTTCCAAGGCAAATATTGTATAAGAGATCAATGCAAATGGATATTACTAAAGAATAATAATTAACCTAATAAGTAACCGTTCTCAATTTTTTGAACAAAATTCGGTAATATTTTTTGGGAAGAATTATCAATTTTAAGAAACTACTTAGAATTTTTTTATGTCCGTATTTACGTAGATAAATTGAAAATTCTTATAGCGTGACGTCACCGGGTGGAATTATAAGTTTAGCCCATAGATAAAATAATTTTGACAGCAGCGTTTGGTTTTAATATAGTCAGAAATGCGGCAGTGAAAACAGGCGCGCGGAGATCTCGCGGACCAAACTGGTATTGAAACTCACCATCTCGCGACGGGTACACACCAGCCAACTAGAGTATGAGTGGTTAGACGGTGAGCGCAAAAGAGGACTTTTTGTCAATTCGTACTTTTGTTTAGGCATTACAGTTGTTTATTTATAAAAACAATGTCAGTCTCAGAACTGTCAGTATAGTAATAGCGTCATTGTTTTTATAAATATGCAACGGCAGTGGCTAAACTTATAATTCCATCCGATGACGTCACGCTATAAGAATTTTTCATATAATTTAGTTACGTAATTACCGATCAAGAATTTTTTTTTTCAAATCAGTGTCATATAATTGCATGTTCTTTCGGATAAAAATATAACGGACTTTATCTCAAAATTTTGGGAATACAGAGTTGCGAGAATTTAGAAAATATAGACAATCTGAAGTACTTTACAATTTATTCTTAAAATGTATGGATTTTCAAGGAATAATGGACAGTTAATTATAGCTGCGATGTTCTACGTATTATTACATTTTGTTTGAATGGCCGTCGACCGTAGCATGTGGTAGTGACGTCATATTGATATTCTTGATGTTTTATTTTTGTGTCTCTATATTACGCTTCCAAAAAATTGCATATTTTTTTCGATGCATAAATACACCTAATCCTATGAATAAAGAAACGATTTTGGACCATTTTCCAAAATTTTAAACAATGTCAAAATAGGTAACCATAAACGCGCGGACCAAGAACGTTCAATAGGCATGATGACAGATTTTGAAAAACTGTTCCAAAGTGTTCAGAAACATATATTACTTACAATGAATAACATATTTTTACTTATAATAAAGATTTAGGAGGAAAAAATCTCATTTTACTTTATAGATTTAAAATTCGCGCCAAAACGCTTGTCAGTGTCATGGCGTCGCTAATGACGTCACGTTTGAGTAAACTTCGAGTAAACAAAACCAAACAAAACGTATTTGTAAACACTGACGTTCCCTATACGCTCATTGAATAATTTAGTTTATTAAATATGAATTCTAAAGTGTACAAGTGGTGTGTGGACCCTCAGTGTGATGACATATTAATAAAAACGCCAGATAAGTTATTCGTGTTCATTCCACAAAAGAAAACGATACGAGATGATACGAGACAAGTGGCTTAAACTGGCAAGGCGAGATCCAACAGCAATGTTGCCTAGTACTCACCTTTATTTTTGTGAAGATTATTTCGACGTATTTCATTTACTTTGAAGATTCTAAAATAGTTATATCTTGTTTGAGGCCTAAAATTAAATTAAACACAATCTTTTCGAGGTTAGGTTTAATCTTGCACCACTACTGTTGTCTTAATAGGTATTTTATTTAAAATTTAAATTATTCGGTATGTTTGTCAAATAATAACATACATAAAGGTTTTGACGTTTTTAAATTCTGCTGAACAAAAATCTTTATTAGATGCTAAAAATTCTCCCAGCATTAACACTTCAATTTTAGGCAAATTATCACTGTTTGCCTTAGTAAATCTTTGTTGATCGTTGACTGGCCTTATTTCACTTTCGTTTGGTTTAAATAATACGGACGGAATAAACAAAATTGAATATTAAATGAAAAAAACACAGCGTTCGTTCGAGTTCGTTTACTTGTTTACTCAAAAGTGACGTCATTCGCTCTGATTGGTGTTCAACATATCATGGCGGACTTTCGTATTACATAGTTTTATTTTATCAAAATTATTATTAATCTCGCTATTAATAGAAAAATAAATGCGTGTTTCGTATTCCATGACTCAAGTTTCATTAAATAAATATATAATTTCAGTGATTTTCAATTACTGTCATCATGCCTATTGTCATGAATGTTTTATGTTTTAAAAAATATATATATTTATGTATTTTAGGTGTTACTAAAATTCATAAAAACAAAAGAATATTTCATTAATACACAATGTTTTCAGGGTCTCGAGATAATAATAATACCTGGAACATCCCACACAGCGCCATCTAGTCCCAAAGTAAACAAATATTATTTTTGTGTTTAAGGTACTAGACGACCGATATACGAATATTTTAAACGTAAACAAATAACAAATATTAAAAATTAAACGTAATTTTTTTTTAATGTTACAACGCAAAAAAGTTTGAACTAACTAACTCTTTAAGAAGTTTGTTTCTCGTTCGCTAAAAATATATGATACAGTTACTGAACAATAACTTATAAGGACTACTTAGAATACTGCGATACAAGATATTTATAAGCATTTAATCGTTGTTGTAAATATACAATGAAGGACACAATAAAAAAAAACACATAAACAAACAAAAAACAATGAACATATTGTACGATGTGTGTTTGTATACATCCGATGTGAGTAGGTTTGCAAAATCATAGACGAAATTGCCCGTTTGTTTATCAACCCCACACGCTTAGAAGAGCTGAAAACTAACACGTAACACTTTGAAAATCAATCGTTTCAACCACAGAGCACAACAGTAAGTTAGACTTGACATGTAGGTGGATACGCTGTCCCCTTCCTTCAAGTATGTAGTATGTTGAATACTTAAGACATATTTCTTAACTTTAACTCTAAAATGCGACATCATATCATACCAAAGATATAAGTGAAAAGGATGAAATACTTAACCGTTTTCTAAAACAATATAAATCTAAGATAAAACCATTTACGTATGCGTAACATTTTTTATTATATTCTTTGTGTGAGTAATTATTGCTGGGACACGTTTATCTGAACAAATACTGTCACATTGCACCAATCTACTCTATTATCTGTGGTTTCAATAAACGCCAAATTATTTTCTTTTAATCGTACTGCGTTTTAGTTTTCTCTCGAGTTTTCTTTGATGAGCATTGACCAAAAATTTTATCATTATGTTTGAATATTTTTTTATGAATACAGAGTGAGATTTTAGTCACCAGCCAAAAATTTTCTAGATGTTAGGTATCACCAATAGACCTCGACATTACGTAAATAAAAATATAGGTCAAATATTCATAATCAATAATTATATCCTAAATATTTTTTAACAAAATTTGGCTACCTTCTACTTACATACGAAAGGGTGGTGCGTGGGACATGGCAGGGCGCGTGCACGTTCACTGGCGCCCTCGTGAACGGTGATTAGTATTATTGGTAGTTTTGGGAAAGATTTACTTAGTCTTAACTGAATATTTTCCTATTGAACGATACTAAAAGAGAACAAGACGGCCAACGGATTTTTATCAAAAGTCATTATCTCACAATTTGACTGGTCATTAAAACCTCAACCTGTATATAGGCGATCGGAAGTGTATAAGTAATTTTTATAAATTTTATGTATGGCTGTTTAAGTAATAATCGATTATTCAAAATCGATAGCCGATGCCGTCACTACTACTAAATATAGCTACAATGTTCCACGTATTTGTTTGTATGACCGTCGATGGCGGTTGTGGCGTTACACGTTTTCTTTTTATATCTCTATTATTATGTTTAAAAAAAATCATATGTTTTTTCCTTGAGTAAGGATAGTTACTTATTCCTAAATATACATTTCTTTGGGTATGTTGCAAAATTTTGAACAATGCCCATTGCGTGTTTAAATATTATTACGTGTGTACTAGGTCACATTTTGAAAAAAAAAATACTTCATTATAATATTATGCATATTTTTTTTATTTTTTTTTATTTTTTTATTTAATAAAATCTACAGCCGAAAACACAAACCGTTAAGATTTTAAATATATCACTATATATTATTCCAACATGGAATAGTAGGACCTATAACACAAGTAAATTTTACTTGCAAGAACTTCCGACGTCTGCCTGATGTAATCATTTTTACTAGTGAATAAATGAATTTATCATTCCAACTAAATTGTAAAATTTTGTGTGTCTTATCTTTTCAGGTGTAGCATACCAGAATGTGATTCAACAGATAGTTTACATTGGTTAGCCTTTGCGTTGCCTGAAGTTGAAGGCAAATTTTCGAAATGTAAGAGATACGCCTTCATTAATGATTCTCAAAGGATTTGTACTGAAAATTCATTTAACAAGACTGTCGAAGAGAAATGTAAAGATTTTATTTATAGTGAAGAAGACACCATTGTCAAAGATGTAAGTGATAATAAAATTTTAATTTCAGACTAGATACACTACGTTGAGTAGCGATAAATCACTCGTATACTTTTGTTTTAAAGTTGTATTTAAAAAGTGTGATCTATAATGCCTTGCCTACACAAAATTTATAACCGTTTCACAGTCGATGTCGTAAGGCTATGTAAACTAGTGTTAGGCATTCGGCCATAATTCCTTATTTTCTAAAGACAAGTTTGAACTTTCGTACCTATTTTATTGAATATAGTATGAAAGTAGTACAAATAGAGAATTCTAAATAAAAGCTTCGGCTCTACGTCGAAGGTTGGGAAAAAATTTTTTACTACTTTCCAAATTATTTTATTGATAACTAGCTTTCGGGGACTAGCCGGGAATCCATTTTTCGAGATAAAAGGAAGCCTTTGTAATTTTTCAGTTTATAAACTATATGTATGCAAAAAATTATAGCGGGCCGGTACAACACGAGCAGAGACGCAAGCGGAGAGCTAGTTTGAAAATGAAATATAGCCCCTGTCCCTTGTTGATAATGTACCTTTATGTAGGTGAAATAATTTAAAAATCAATAAAGTTGTTTTTGAGTTTATCCTTACAATAAAAATTAAATCTTTCCTTTTTATAATATTAGTATAGAATAGACTAAAGCTCGTCAATAGCTAGTGAACAAAAAAAAACGGTTAACAAACAGAGGAGAAAAAGATATTGAACTGTTTTGTCTTTACCTATTTACATACTACAGATGTAGGTATGTTTAACTTTAGAGGTGACTAGAATAATTCATCATTACCTTGTGTTTTTTCCTTACTGGCAACGAGTACACTTTTATAGAGCATTAACTGTTGTTATTCATTATGAAAAATGAATGGTTTTATTAAAGAACTGATTATTGAAGATTATTGAGAATAACTGATGAATTAATTCATACATAAATCAAATGAAATGAGGTTGTTATCGAAGCGCGTTTTTGTTTATACTTTAGTTTCTATAATAGAACTTAATATACAAATAACATGACATCATAGAGTAAATAAATTTGTCAGCAGCGTTTGGTTTTAATAGAGTCAGAGATGTCATTTCACAGTATCGAAACTGTCAAACGCAATTTAGGGGGGGTGAAGGCCAGAGGCCGGCGCGCGGGGATCTCGCGGGCTGAAACCGGACTGAACTTGCCATCTCGCAAAACGGTTACACTAGCTAGCTAGACTATGAGTGGTTAGACGTTAAGCGCAGAAGAGAGCTTCTACTCAATTCGCACTTTTATGCATGACATGCAACTACATATGAATTCGATCTATTAGCGTATAAGCGACTAACTTAAGTGCAGCTACGTAGCAGCACTTGTATGATAGCATAATAAATAACACTGTCGTTAATATGATAGTTTATAGTAACTTGATGTCTGTCAGCTCTTATTTTCTCCAGAAGAGAATAGAATAACCTATCTAGATATATACTACACCTATATATAGAAGATTACCCTATACCCGTCTTCCACACGCATTGGCCAAAGACACAGAATCCGTAGAATTATCTACAACGTTCCAACTAAGACGTTACCAGAGTTTTCTGAAGCTAAATATTAATTGAGTGTCGTAATAGCCCGAATGCAGCGCACCTATTTCAAATCTATAAGGCCATGTGGCCGTGGTTCGAATCCGGGTGTGTATCAATGCGTTTTTTCTGACTTAAGTACATTAACTATCACTGACTCCGTGCCTCGGAGAGCACGTGGATTTAGGCTCCAAGCCCCTTCATCTTGAAGGGAGGCCTAAGTACCTGCAGTGGGGTATAAAAAGGGCTGATGGAATAGAAATATTAATTGCTAATCATTTATTCTTTTGCTATTTTTTGTAATTAAACATTTGTTAATAGTTTTTACTAATGTTTTCTATTTCAGTTCGATTTAGGTTGTCAAGATTGGAAAAGGACACTAGTGGGAACAGTACACAATTCAGGACTGTTTATTTCCTTGCCGCTAACAGGTTTTATTTCCGATAGATATGGAAGGAAACTTGCTTTATCAATAGCTTCGTTGATGAATGGCATTTTTGGATTCATTAGATCGTTTTCGGTTAATTATACTATGCAGCTAGTGTTTGAATTCCTCGAGGCGGCGCTGGGAGCCGGGGCGTATACCACTGCATTTGTTATAGGTGATTTTTTTTCTGTATTTGTCGATTGTATTTATGTATTTTAATTTTTTTTTAATACAAATTATAATAGAATTCAGCTGTGAAGTAGTTTGTGATTTTCTAAATATTGTAGGAGCACAATCTCATGATATAATTTATTTTTATTCATAACTTCATCGTATCATGTAGAGGGAGGATTCTTTGAAAATGAAATGGATCTACAGCCAATAATATTATTATTAAAAGACCTCTAAAATTCAAAAGCGTATTAGTAAATATACATATAATTTAAAAAAAAACTGAAAACGGCTTCCGCACAGTAGATTTAAGTGGCCGAGATACCTGGACGTCAACCTAAGCAGTTGGCATATTTTGATTTTTTTTACTTCATGTGGTTCTTTTTAATTAGTCGAAGTGTTTAAGTTTTTTGCAGTTTCTATATTCTTCTTGTTGAAACTTATAAGATTATGAAATGAGTAACTGCTGAGTGTTTTTATCAGTAGAAGCTACATTATGAATCGATAGTAGTACTTAACTAAAAGATAAGATGAAATATCAACTGTTATTTATTCTTGAAGGTTCAAAAGTACTTGCGCAAATCTATTTAGATAAAAATAATATTATTTTGACTGCGCCTCAGACCTTACTCGTAAATATAAACAAAGACCACATTTTAAGTATATGTTTGCATTAAGACAATTCTTTGCAGATATAAAATTTCTTCGTGTCAAAAGGTGAGTAAAAATAACAACCGCTTAGCCTAATGGGTAGCGATCCTGCCTACGAAGCTGGAGGTCCCGGGTTCGAATCCCAGGTCGGGTCAGAATGATGAATATTAATACTGGTACCGGGTCTTGGTTGTTATATGTATGTGGTGTCTTCGCTTGGTACCCAAAACACAAGCTAATGTCTAAACGTTGTTGTGATGTACGTATGTATACGTATATGTACAGTATATATAACATGCAGTTCAACGACAATAAATTCAAGTGTCTAATTACGTAATCTTAATTTCAGCCATGGAACTCGTTGGACCAAAAGAGAGAGTATGCGGTAATACTTTGATAAACGCGGTTTACGTTTTTGGATTAATGACTTTGGCTGGTTTAGCTTGGACATTACAAAGTTGGCGGGTACTTCTAAGAACGATCTATGTACCTGCTATGCTGGTTTTTTCATATCTGTGGATCCTCAATGAAAGCGTTAGATGGTTGCTCAGCAAAGGTCGACATGATGAAGCAATCGATATTTTAAAGAAAGCCGCAGCAATGAATAAAGTAGAATTATCTGATGATGTAGTTACGCCAATGTTCATCCAACCCGAAAAGGACGAAATTGAACAAGTCAAGGAGAAAAAAGAAAAAAGTGATTCAACTCTGCTTAGAGTTTTACAATCTGGTGTATTGAGAAAAAGATTGTTTGTTTGCTCGTTTCTGTGGATAACTTGTACATTTGTGTATTATGGACTGTCGATAAACGCAGTTTCTTTGGCGGGTAACAAATATGTGAACTTTATGTTGGTGGGTTTTGTAGAAATACCAGCAAATATCGTGTGTCTACTAATTTTAGATCGTTTTGGAAGGAAGAAAACTTTGATATTGACTTATGTCCTGAGTGCCTGTTTGTGTATCGGTTTATCCTTCGTGTCAAAAGGTGAGTGATTATTGAAATATTTTTATGAGATTTAAAAAAAAAACAGACTACGTACATAACATACAAACAGCTGCAAAGATGCTCGCGCGAATTTTTGTATTATGGTAACAATGAATAAGATAAAAATGATCAAGTATGTATTTACATTATAATAAAATTGAAGTGTATTGTATTCAGCTAATTTAGTCTTCCCTGAATTAAATATACTTTTTTTTAAATCTTTGTAACTATCTATTTGTTTGTATTTTAGTTTACTTGTGTTTATTCAATTATATAAAATATTTATGTATGTATATACTGTAAGAAAAAGAATATTTAAGTATAAATATATATATATATATCAGATGTCTAGTAACCCATAACACAAGCAATAATACTTGCTTACTTTAGGGCTAGATGTACATATATACATACTATATATGTATAAACATAGCACGTCTTGAAAACTTTAAAAAAAATGTACAATCGTTCGCCATACACTAAACATACGCCACTAGATGTTTTGACATATTAAATGAAATTGAATTTAGTGTGAGATATATCCGCACCCGTGTCGCCTGTCGTTCACGTGACGTTTTTGGCTACTGCTCCTCCTGTTGAAGTACGCCCAAACGTTATATTAAATAGCTTTTACATAACTTTCCCCAAGAATTAAGTTATCAAAGGCAAAAAGATTTTTTCAGATACGACTGGTAGTTCCAGAGATTATGCGTTCAAACAAAAACAAACGAACTCGTCAACTTTATTATATTAGTACAGATAACTTATGTAGATTAAAAAACCTTAGTAATACCTACAAATAGTAAAAACGATACGGATGGAGCCGTAAAAAAAGCTAATAAAACAACAGCTAGTCTGGAGTGAAATTTACTCGTATGACACAATTTTGCTCAAAAATGGTTAAATTCGACACTTACGAGACATTGTACTTTCGAAGACTCTTTACGAGTCTCTAACCCCCAATGTCCAAAGCATATAGTAAGAAATCAGTAATATGTACTTACATTTTACAGTAAGTACCTATAGTACAGTAATATGATTTATCTACATCAATGTCGTGGTAGCCGTGTGGTGACGAACTTGCTCTTGTTTAGAAGGTTGTGGTTCAATTCTTAGATACGTACATGTACCAATGAGTTTTTTAATGACTTAAGTACATAATTATGACTGAGTCCGTATCTCGGAGAGTACGTTAAGCCAGTCAGTCTCGATTGATATCGTCAAACGGCAGTTGTTAAAATCCACCAAAGCACACTGGAGCGTCGTGGTGAATTAAGCTCCAAGTACCCTCATTCAGAGGGGAAGCCTTGTAGTGGGGCATAATGGGCTGATATGGATACAGTAGAGATGTGAAATGTCACACATACTAAAAACATACAACTGACAGTGGTTACAGTAAAATGTATTATAATTCTTCAGAATATAGTGCGCTTGTGCCTATTCAAATTATAGATTAACATAGCGTTTGTTACGCATTGAAAACGGAATGCATCTGTTGCGCAGAAATCGGAATACATACTTGATTGACATTGCATGTCCTCCTTCACCTGTCACCATGCAGGCGGACAGGCGACCCATGACTCACCACCGATAGTTTTTACGGTGCGGTGGTAGTTGATTAAATTATTGACAGGTTGTACAATTTTATTCTTTCGTACTTATATGGAACTACGGACGTCGGTTGGACAACCGAACATGTCGTATGTTTCAAATCATGATCTAGAATGTTACAGAAAAACGTTTTAAACTTTCTTTCTAAATTAAAACAAAAAACAATACAAAATAAATTCATAGCGAGTGAGTCCGCAAGTCAATTTTCTGGGATTGGTCAATAGTTCGTGATTGCACCAAACGTCTAGGAGCAGAAATAAAGTAGATACGGCTGATATTTTTATTTTGAGCTAGCTATAGCAAGACTCATAATACTTAGTCATGTTAGGTTAGTGGAACCAAATCCAAATTATTTATTATAATTAGAAAGCAAAATAATTGTAAAATTTAATTTCTGGCGACGAAGATACAATGTATTTTAAGTAACGTGTGATAATGGGGTTATCTACCAGAGTTTAACATTTGATAGATAACCTCACGTAAGTCGCAACAGTGGCATCTGGTGAACAAAAAACTATTGACACAAAATTCCAGAAGATATCATTCTCTGTTGTTGTTTTGTATTTCACTGCCTTAGGGATTGATAGGTTTTCACCTGTGGTTATACAATGATCTGTAATGTAAGATGAATCCTTCTGCACTGCGTTTTTTTTCAAATTTGTTAGTCATTTAAGAATTATCTCGTGATCGTAATATTCGGTGGTTAAAAAATGTATATTTTACAATACGGATACCATTGTTTGCACTGTGACCGACGCCGCTCGGGACAATCGAGTTAACTGACTTAACACAGACTTTAAACAAATTAACACAGACTTTAAACAAATTAGTACAATCTCGTTTTGATCTTGATAAAGACACACAACGGAATTTTGAAATCCAAAACAATCAACATCGAGAGTTCCCCCTGTTACGATTTGAGTTTCGATTCGGCGTGAAATTTTGCGAGTTTGCTCTGTCGCGTTTGCACAACGGACGGGAATTAATGGAATATTTAAGTTAAGGGGAGTTTCCTGTTAAATGATGTCGGGAAAATTCATTTTTGTTATACTTTAAGAAATCGATCCGTATTAGAAAATAATAGGAATATTTGTGTAGAGATTTACCCCTATTTTCAATGTGAGATGGGCAGAGAATCTAGGTTCCCACTTGGCACCAAATACAAGGTACCAGCGGACCCCTTCAATCCAAATTACGCCCTTATTCTTCGAGAGATTAGGTGAGCCTGGCGGTAAGCTTCTTCACCGCTATCGAGTCTACGGTTCTTTTATTCCCGATGTCGTGTTTGAAGCCTTTTCGTCGGTGTTTTCCTTCAACAAGGAACTTAGAAAGGAAAAATTAGAAGGATACTGTTGTCTCGGAAAGGAACGAGAGTTTGCACAAACTAGCTTGAAGAGTGATTCCCTATGCTGCCATGGACATATTATATCAAGACTGAGGGTTCCTAGTAAGATTCGGCGCTAACAGT
Organism: Luffia ferchaultella; assembly: GCA_949709985.1. Taxonomy (NCBI): domain Eukaryota; kingdom Metazoa; phylum Arthropoda; class Insecta; order Lepidoptera; family Psychidae; genus Luffia; species Luffia ferchaultella. The sequence goes on from OX453254.1 coordinate 19,293,623, forward strand.
GTCCAAGGAGGCTTAAACCAGCATATACGATCCTATATTTAGTTACACCGCTACAAAAAAATGAAAACATGTGTTCTATTGACTGTCTAATAATTTCAACCGTTTCAACTTGCGCACAAGACTAAATTTCGTCTATAAAATATAAAAGAAATATATCCCTTTGTTATCAAAACACAAAAAGTCAAAATTTTAGAAGTGGAAAGAATATATGTTAAGTTTATAGTCTAGTAATTTGAACCGTATTGTCATTGGCATAAGACTCAATTACAAGACTCAATACAGCGGAATAAGACATCCATTGAGTGGCAAATTTAATATAAATTATTTTATATGATACATTCGTTCGTTTCTTTTTACTTACAATGTGATGGAAACGGTACATGTGTTTTAACTAAATTATTGTGTGTTTGTGTATATTATTATGTGTTTGTGTGCGATTGTTGTTATAATTTTCCTAAAAGACTACTCAACCAATTTCGCTGCGGGTTTTTGTATCATGTAGGTGTCACTGCAGAGCAGATATTTGCACATAGTATTTTAAGGATGAAGGGCACAAGATGGCGCTGCAGTAATTGTGTTTCTGCAAAAAGGCTGGATTTTTGATCCGGTTTTTCTTTATTATTTAAGTATCATTTCAGAGCATTTTTTATAGTATTTTCTGCGGTTGTGTCCACCAAGGGGTGCTGCATTTGATTTGTATTTCCAAAATAACTTGGTCGATTTTGATTCTGTTTCTGATATTCCATAGGTATTACATAAATGCTTATACATGTTTTGAAGTTATAAGCTACTAGAGGACCCTAAAATAAATAAAAATATTAAAATAAAATATTAGTGTTAAAAATATATTTTAAAATTTAATTTAATTTATTTCTTAATTCAATTATAGTTTTCCTGAAACAGGAAAAATATATAAATATTGTCATTTTAAATAACAGATCGCAGGCCGTGGAGTTTTATTTTATCTTTCTAATCGTATTTCGAAATACGATTTTATTAATAAGGATTAATTCATCATATCAGAAGAAAAAACCTTTAATACGTGAGTTGAACTCGCACTTGGCCAGTTTTTATGTATATAAAAAGTATGCCACTAGGTTACATTTTAATTACGATTGTTACATCAAAATGTAAGCCATACTTATTGAACACGTAGGTAACAACAATATCCTAAATATTCATATGTATTAAAGTTATATTATAAATTTCTATAGATATATTTTTATAAAAAATAAATAAAAACTGACTTCAAAAATATAAACTAAAAAGTTAAAAAAAAAATTTCACTTTAAAGAAAGGAGCATTAACAGGCGGCATATAGTTAATGAAGTCGGTGCCTACTCACTCAGACACTTTAAATTGTGTTCTATATTTATTATAGTTATAAATATATCATTGTTGTAATTGTTATTACCTGGTAAGTACCCATTTAAAGTGTCTGAGTTGGCACCGACTTCGTTAACTATATGCCGCCTGTTAATGCTCCTTTCTTCCTTTCTTTAAAGTGAAAATTTTATTTAAACTTTTTAGTTTATGTTTTTGAAGTCGGTTTTTTTTTATTATTTTATTTTTCAATTTTTAGTTGAACGCATCTGTAACTTATTTGTATTTAGTATAAATAGAGCTTCTAAACGCGCTACTCAAATGAGACAGCACCGCAATTACGCAACGTAAATTCAGTGTCAAATTGACGCATCAGCATGCCTAGTAGGCAGTGGTATTCCTATGTAAAACTTCAATCTTAATTATTATTTTTGTGCAAACTGAACATTTTGGCATATTGAACCGTATGAAGTAAGCCCAACAAAAGGTAACTGCTGTAAATCGTCGAGGAATTCCCTCGACTGTTTATGGTCTTAATCATCAGACCTGTAATGGCACTTATAACCCATATGAGTGCAAAGTTCTCATCAATAGAAATGAATTAACTCCAAACACAAGGTAATTGCTGTCAATCGTTAAGGAGTTCCTTCGACTGTGTATGGTTTCCATCATCAGACCTGTAATGGTACTAATAACCCATATGGGTGCAAAGTTCTCATTAATAGAAATGAATTAAGTCCAAACACCAGGTAATTGCTGTAAATCGTTGAGGAGTTCCCTCGATTGTGTATGGTCTCCATCATCAGACCTCGATTTCTTTGGAATGCCATCATCAGATCCTGGTTTCTTTATCATGGTACCACTCCGAAGATATCTCCCTTCCACAAAAAAAATCATCCAATTCGGTTCATAAACAACGAAGTTATCCCTGAGCACTCATAAAAAAAAAACATATATACGGTTGAATTGAGAAACCTCCTTCTTTTTTGAAGTCGCTTAAAAATACATTTTCTTCCTTAATCAGAATGGATTTAAAAAAAATGGTTATTTTTACAATTTTTTTAGAAAGTTACTCTTTACCGAAAATTAAAATAGGTATACCAACATACCAAATAGTCATAAAATACTAAAAATTTCCTTACTCCAGAGGAAATAATTAGCTATAAAATAATTATAATGATTCATTAAAATATTTTAAAGCACTAAGAAAAAGAATGTTAAACAATAAGAAAATAAATATATTAAAATGCGATTCCATTAAATTTAGAACTGAACCCACTTATTATGCGACCAAATATTACAGTAATACAAAACGTATGAGCTTAGTCATAATTAAGTGCACTTGATAAATTGGTCGATTTATATCTCAACCGTTATTGATTAGTTCTTTATAATAAAAAACACATAATGCAATACAAGTAAGGCCTAATTTTCCTTGCCGAAAATACAAAATGCCATTTTTTTTCTTGCGTTTGAAGTGTGATGTCTGTATTTTTTTGAATTGAACACTTCGATATTGTGCTACATCTGATTGGGTCGGGTGGCAAAACGACACTACGCAAAATGAGTGCTATAGAGCGTCATATGGCACTCATTTTTTCTGGACATTTTTACGTGTTGGACCGCAAATCTTCTTAATCTTATATCGAAATATGCTGCTTATTCGGGATCCTTGCTTATATGAGCTTGAGACGCGCTTAGAGATTTTTCAATACTAGACCTACATATTGTGAAATGCAGAACATAGGTTTGACTATAATTTACACCTTTGTCCCACGACCTGGCGGGAGTTGTACCAGGACAGTAGGAAAGAAATGAAATCGACAACCCACTTATATTTTTTAAGGAGCGCTGCCTTTTTCAAGTCCCCTACTCGTTTATTCGCTTACAAGACGAATTATCGGCGTCTTAACAAGACAATTTAAAGTGCACCAATACACAGTTTATATAATATTAGAAATTAACAATGTTCAACGTATCTCACACGTTATACACAAAATATAGAAGAGCAGAATTTTCATGATCTATTTCAAGCGATAGAGATTTTGCAAGTGTTTTTTTTTTCAGTTGCGCGGGTATTTTGTTTTTATTTTGATTATGTGACTTGTCTTGGGTTCCGGAACTTTAAGGTGGTGTATGGTAAAGAAATAATTTTTGGATTGCACAGAAATATGGATATAAAAGACGTTAATAATTTGTCGGAAACAGTGCTTGGTGAGTAGTTTTTAACCTTAACACGACGCTGGTAGATTCAGGAAAATTTTCAAATTCAAATCATTATCAATCCTTGCTTTTATCCCATATTATCTGAGGTCCCCCCTCCGTTCGTTATTGCATCATATTTAGTACGTCAAACATAAATAAAAACAATTTCACTTAATTCAGTGAATTAAATAAACACCAAACACAATATTGGTTATAATATAATGACAAGGATTATAAATTCGTTTAAATATGCATTCATATTCATAATTATAACCATGATTCAAAATACCAGGAAATCAAACAAGATATGCTATTAATATACTTGAATATTTATTGCGAAGACTGACGATTTAAAAAAGTAAAGTTGACCTACAAAAAAATTATTATTAAATTAATATTACTTGTACAAGAGTTGTAACGACGCAAATAACTGACCCGGTTTCCTTTTTTGGGCTGCTTCAGCATATCTCACACAAGTAGGTACGTCCCTCCATATGTACTACACAGAAATCGCATCAATTATGTTGCAATATGTAGTCAGTTTTATAAAATGAGTACGTCAAAACAGCACGACAAAAACAATGCTCATTATCGTATAAATAAACAAACTAAAAAAAAAACTGTACATCCACAAAATCGATTTCAACACTTCCTCATCAATATTTTTGTTCTAGAAACAATGGTCAAAACAAATGACGAACAATTTCTAGTGAGATTTTTCTGGAAAGCGATAGAATGTTTGGACCTATTAATATATGTATCAAACGAATTTCACAGCCAAGTAGTGTTTCGACAAAGTACGTCAAGTTCATTGTATAGATAGATATATTAAAAAAATGTAGTTAATATTAATTTTAAGCCCGTCAATTTTCTCGTGCTTATTTAATTCGATTAATAAGTTTGGTTTAATAATACATATTTATTATTACTATACTTACTATACTTTTATTAATTGGCCGTATTAATAACAATTGCAAGATCTCGCGCAAAAATTTCAAAAAATATTTAAAAAGAAATAAGTCTTGTTGATTCGTATCTATTGTTTTTCCGAAACTACACCAATGTTTAGAATGGATTTCTAGAATAGACATAGGCTATGTCTGTCTGTCTATTTGTTTGTCCGGGCTAATCTCACAAACAGCTGAACCGATTTTGATCGACAACCAATAGAGTATTTTTTAGAGAATAAATATAATCTGGGTTATTTTTTATGTTTGTGATGTCAAAATAAAAGACTTTCCTTAATATGAGCTTATTTATGGCTTATTTATTGCGACGTCCTCACTTCCGTTTTAAAATGACACACAAATAGTGGAAAAGAAAATCATAAATACAAGAGACGACAAAAAGAAATTTACCTTTCTTTGACCCTGTTAAGAGAAGTTAGTGAAATTAATTTCGATTTATACTCTTACAAATGTATTCCTCGCGGGCGAAGCAGCGAAAGATCGCTAGTCAATGCTAATGTTCTAAAGAGGAAAGATTTGATTTTTGTTTTTCTCCGGGTTAACTAAAAAACTACTAAACTAACTTTAACAATAATTATAATAATTGGTACATCTCACACTCTAGCCATCTAGTACTAAACTAAGCAGAGCTTATAATATGGGTACCAGACGACTCATACCTTTATAACATTATATTATATGTGGATATTTTACACCCAGACACGGAACAAATAGACATGTTGATGCACATAATTATTTGTCCGAGATTCGGTATTCGGGAATCGAACGCACGGCCCTTGGCTCCGCAGTGAGGGTCCTTATCTACTCGGCCGATCGGTCACTTAACGATTCAAATAACAATTCTTTCACATATAGAAAACTACATTATTAGCCAAGTAACATGGGCTATATTTTATTTTCAAACTAGTTTTCCGCCCGCGGCTACGCTCGCGTTAACTACACTATTATACCGTGACCGCTATAATTTTTTGCATACATATAGTTTATAAGTTGAAGAGTGGCATAAGCTACATATATACATGACGACCGCTTAGCCTAGTGGATAGCGACCCTGCCTACGAAGCTGGAGGTCCTGGGTTCGAATCCCAGGTCGGGTATTTATATGATGAATATTGATATTGTTATCGGGTCTTGGTTCTTACATGTACGTGGTGTCTTCGCTTGGTACCCAAAATACAAACTAATACTTGGTTTGGGCCTAGCTAGGGTTGTGATGTAGACGTTATTATTATTATTTTACCCCGGTAAAAGGAACCCCGGTACAACTGTGTCGGTGTAATCTTCAATAATTTGATCCCTCAGTAAAAGTTTTTCGTTTATATTGAACTACACCATGGATTTTTAGTTTTATTTAGTAGCAGTAAGAAAAAAAAATATTCGACCAGAAACTGGAGAAACATGGTGCCCTTAAATTTTCTTGCCTACGGCTGTCGAGCAGTGTGGAAGAGATAACACACAAATATTTCTCTTAAATCTCGTCGCCTTATGACTTCCGAAACTCGCCTGTCAAAACACTCATTACGTTTGACGTTCGTAAACAACCTAATAAGTTTCGTTTGGACCAATTTTAAGCGTTATTAAACTGTGTTTTATTTTATGAAAGACTGTTTCGCCTTTATTTGTTAATTTTTGTATTTGTAATTTGTGCCTACACAAATAAACAAAAAATATATTAAAAAGTAATTTTTCGGGGATGCTTCCATTCCATCAGTCCTTTTTTATAATCCACTGCAGGGGGTTAGGCCTCCCCTCAAGATGAGGGGCTTGGAACTTAAATCCACCACGCTGCTTTGATACGAGTTGGCGAATTGTAACGACCGCCATCTATTGACAGCGACCGGGACCGACTGCTTAATGGGCTCTCCGAGGCACGAAGTCAGTGATAGGATAGGATAGGATAGGATAGGAGTGAAAGGCAGTGTAGTCAGGGATAGTTAATGTACCTACTTAAGTCAGAAAAAACACGCCCCGATTTAAACCAGGGCCATATGGCCTTGTGGATTTGAAACAGGTTCGCTGCATTCGGGCTATCACGACACAGAGATGATTAATTGATCGGTTTCAATAAACCCAACAATATCTTCATGCTGATTCAACATTAATTACTCTGGTCCAATTTTATGAAAATATAAAGTAAGATAGCATAATGATGAACATGGAGTTTCTCAAATTTAGAAACGAACGAAAACGAAAATTACACGTAAAATGTATTTTTTTTAATACGATTTTTACATGGGTCTCACAAAATTCTACTTCATAGCGAATATTTCAAAACGTCAACTGGTGTATATTTCTCACACATGACTCTAACAAAAATTAGGAGGTTAGGAGTGCATATCTCAACAACTGTTGACTTAATTAAAAAAAATTGTTTGAAATCTTGATATCATTTTTTAAGACCTATCGTTTGGTACCTCGCGTTAATATACGATGAATTTTTTTTCGTACTTCCGTTACATGTATGGCGACTTATCCCAAAAAATAAATTTTTCTTAATTTCACTACGTCGTTGTGTAGCGGTTCATAGATTACTTCTACCTTCCAAATTTCATCTATATATTGTCAATAGTTTCCGAGAAAAACCCCAGACAGACAGACACACAGACGGGCATGGCGAAACTTTAAGGGTTCCTTTTTTGCCATTTGGCTATGGAACCCTAAAAAAACGATTATAGGTGAAATTTTAAATAGATATAAACATCTATAACATTATCTATCTTGGCAATAACAAATAACATTGGTAATATTCGTTTTGCTCTTGAAATGAAAACAATCCTACGATTAATCGATGAAAGATGGTGTAATGGCGTTGTAGATACCATTTTGTAAACAAATTCACTAAAAATCCAACTCGCAGATATCCGACACATACGGCCCTTCCTTAAGACGAGTGTGTAGTAGCAGATTCACATACAAACGTTTGCACTCCGTTGTAAAAAATAACATTTCGAAAAATAATCCTATCCATTCAAGATTTTTTTTCTTATGACGTATCAAAATATTTAAAAAATTGAAAATGTATAAACCTAGTTTTTGCTGACTTAATATTATATTGTTTTTTGCGGTAATCGGTTAAGATTTAATGGGGTGCAAACGTTAGCACCGTTTGTATGGAAATCTGTCACTACACACACCGCTTAAGGTTAAACTATACCACTAATTTCCATACAACATTTATTTAACCAGAAGCAGAAAATTTTACATTGTAATATATCATGTTAATAAGTGAAGTCAATCATGAAATTGTAGTTAAATTTATAAAGATATGTTCTTTCTGATGTAAAATGGTTCTATGTAATTTTGAATTTTAAAGGTCATAATTCTCGATTTAATTATGTATGTGTAAGTTTTTTTGAAATCCAAAATAAAACTGTTTCGTGTTATAAACAATAGTTATATTCTTATAAATTTAACTATAATTTAATGACACGCTTTGCTTATATGGATGATAAAATAAATATTACAACGTGTAGTTTCTTAACTCTGGTCATATAAAGTTTATGTGGAAGTCAGAGCGGTTTGAACTTTCTAAGCTCATTGTTCGATGGGTGTACTCCAGTACTGGAGGCATGAAAGTCTGATAATTATATTGTTTAGCCATATAATGTTTATGATGTTTATGTAACATCTCAATTTACAGAATTTTTGTTTGTTCATAATGTATACAACGATTGATATGAGGATCAAGCTAACTTTATACTTTTTTTTGGACAGCTATCATTTTATCTATACTAATTTTATAAAGGGGAGAGATTTGATGTTTTGTTTGTTACGGATAAACATAAAAACTACTTAACTGATTTTGGAAATACCTTCACTTATAGAAAGCTACATTATCAGCGAGTTACATGGGCTATAATTTATTTTCAAACTAGCTTTCCGCCCATGGCTCCGCTTGCGTGTACTTCACAGTTGTTGTATCAAGATCACTACAATTTTTTGCATAGATATAGTTTATAAGCTGAAAAGTGACATAGGCTACTTTTTGTTCCGGAAAAAAGGGTCCCGGTACAACTGTGTAGTCGACGCGAGCGGAGGTGCGGGCAAAAAGCTAGTTGTGCTAAGCTAAAATGGAGTGCTCAGATTAATTTGTTTTTCCACAGGTAACAAATGGATATCCTTAATAGTTTATCTCTCCGGAAAATTCTCTATAACTGTGGCGTACAGTTCCCTGTATGTTTACGTGTCTGAGGTCTTCCCTACAAATGTCCGACAGTTTCTATTAGCATTATGCTCTTCTATAGGCAGAGTCGGTTCAACTTTGGCACCGTTGACTCCTTTGTTGGTAAGTGCTAAAAAAGCATTTCTTATTATAAATACTACGACTATATAAAATTATGTTACATTATCCTTTATTTAATTTTCCACATAATTATTCTGTAAAAGTGAAGGCCGAACCGCTTGGTAACGTTTACTGTATAATAATACAGTTCGATGGGGCCTCAAAATATAATTACAGAAGACATGTTTTGTTACATTAAAAAGTTTTGTTTGTAGCCATACTATTTGACGGTTTGTCAAAAATTCTTGTATTTTTTTTTTCTTTTCAACAATAATTACACCATCATAATCATAACAATAATATTTGGATCATTTCATTCACGATTATTTAGTCCCAAACTAGGCAGAGGCCTGTACTGTATATACTAGACAACTGATGCACGAAATAATTTTTTTTAATGCCTACTTAAATGTATATGTTATACCCAAACACGGTACAAATAGATATGTTCATGCAAATAAATATTTATCTCGGACGAGAATTACAACTGCGACCTTTAGGTGTGCAGTTAGCGATTCCGACTACTCAACCAACCGGTCAATCATGTAGGGTGTAGCTTTCTGAACTTTACCGAAGTTTTGTCGTAAAGTCGAGTTTTTCTGCGCTATCTGTATAAATATAGTAGTACGATTGATACGTAACCAATATCTATTTATTCCGAGTCTGAGTGTAAAATATCTATGTATAGTATATATGGGTTCGATTCCCGCCCGGGACAAATATTTGAGTGCATGAACATGTCTATTTGTGTCGTATCTGGGTTTGAAATATCTATATTGTGTATATATTATAAAGAATATTTAAGTATTTTTATCAGTTGTCTGGTATCTGTAGTACAAGTTTTGCTTAGTTTGGAACTAGATGGCGCTGGGTGGGATGTCTGAGGTATTATTATTATTAAAAAAGAAGTATGTACATCAATTATCTATACAGTACCCATAGTACAATCTCTGCCTAGTTTGGGACTAGTTGTCTGTGTGTTATATGTCACATGTATTATTACTATTCCAAAAAACTAATACAGACTTGATTCAATTTTCGGATAACTGTATTTGAGCATACAGTTTTTTTAATCAGCGAATGGTCTTGTTTTTTATACGTATTATCTATGTTCTTTTATACGACCTCAATCGAATAACGAAATACTTTTAAAAACTATCTGATCCGGTGATGATGGAGATAAAATAGTTAACAGATATACCTAACTCATTAAAATCTTTCACAAATTGTTCACAGAGTTTATACTACGAGAGGTTGCCGTCAATATTCTTTGGATGCATGGCTTTGGTTGCGGGGATGATGGTCTTCACACTGCCAGAAACTATAAACATGCGTCTACCCGACACTTTAGAGGAAGCCGAAAGACTGACGAGGATAACGAAGAAAGAAGAGCCTACAGAAGAGAAATAAAGGACGATCGTTTTGAACATATTATAGACAAAATCCAATTTATGTGCCATGTTTTCTATGTTTTTTTATTGCTCAAACGACTTTCTGACTACTTATCTATATTTCGAATTTAAATATCTAGTACAGTTACAATCAAACTTTATGACGGATTCAAACGTAGGTACAAGTAGCGTCGAAGTCCAATTAATCAGTTTTAGGTGTAGCGGGACGCAATGGAGCGAGGAGTATTTGACTGTACCTACACAAGCACGCTTGAAGCGTTGTATTCCGATCCGCCATAAAGTTTGAATCGAACTATATTTTAACTGGTACAAAAAAAATGTCGACTCTCATATGATAGTGCTCCTCCAATGTAAATAAAAGAGCATTACATATTTATGTTATAGTTCTCAGGTCCCAATTGGTGTTTTAATTATAACAAAATTAATTTCCACGTTAATAATTTTTGACGAGATGTTTATTCAAATGGTCGATAGTCGTATTTTTAAAAGCTTTTCAGCTGTTAATATCTAAATAATTATAGAGTTAAATTCAGTATGTGATATCAATTACTAAAATAAATCCACAGATCTCGCTTTCCACGCAACTTTCAAACAACATATAAAGTGACTCTTAAATAATAAATATTAAAAAAATAATTACGTCCACGAACTGTGGTTCAAGGTAGTGACGTCATTTTTACACCTCGGTGCCCAGATTCAACATTAAGGCACCCTACCTTCCTTATTTATAAATCGATCCCCGTTATATTAAAAATTGTCTTATGTGATAAAGACTTTTGAAAGAAAAAAAAAGAGAATTAGCGAAAAAGGTTTACTTTTTCAGGAAAATGTAACAAAACCAACACACAAATTTTAGTCATGTTTTGTTTTGATTTCCCAAAATTTTGTAATTTTTACAAAAAAAAAATTAACACAGTTTTGCAGTACTTTCGATTGCACACTTATTGATAGGCCACACGTCTCCTTAGTGTCAATACTTTAAAAGAAGTCACTGCGTCGCATATCTATATACGTATACAACCTGCACCGTACTCAATTTTGAAGCGCCTTTTCTACTTATTTATAAATCGATCCTCATAATTACAAAAAACTCAGGTACCTATGATATAGCCTAGTCGAATATAATAAGATAAAAATTGTCACAAACGGGTTAATTTTTATCCGACTGTGGAGGGTTATTTTCCAATGTGTGTATGCATGTATGTATGCATGTTTCTATGGTACGCTCTGTAGCCTAAACGGCTTGATGGATTTTGAAATGTGAAATGTCATTAAATTCATCTTGATTCTGGGACTGACATAGGATATACAATATTTGAATATGGTGTCTGCCACTCAAAAGAGAAATTAATAAAAATGTTGTTATTATAGCAATAAGGGTATCAAATAAAGCTACCTATATTAATATATAGCCAATTCCAAATAAATTATCCAAATTATATTAAAACTTAAAGACACTTTTGTTGTAAAAATTAATATATATTTTCACATAAAGATCACTATGAAATATGTTTTAGTAATTTAGTTTATTCCCTTTATAAAATTTAAGTTATTTTTATTATTGCAATGCATTTTATTACATTATGTAGATTGAGAGTAGCTTGTTCTTATCTTTTCAGTTAATAATTTTTTACACAATCTTGTTTTATATTTTTTAATATTACTGTATTTTGACAAAATCATTTTAAATCAGCACCCAAATTTTACTCACTTTTTACTTATTAATTTATCATTAAAAATTGTGACAATTTAAAAAAAAAAATTCGCACTTTCATAGAAAATCTCCTGAAAGACTCAGAGTAAATCTGAACTAGTGGATCTGAAAAACATTTTCTATCACAAAAAACATTCTGCTTCATAAAATGTATGAAAAAGCAGTATAAGTGTAGACTGTTGAAATTAATTTATGCTATTTAATTAATTATTTTGTAAATTTGTATATTATGATGTATATTTTTTCAAGCAGTTAATTATAAATTAAAATACATTTTTATTTATGCTTTATTGACGAGTAGATAAAATACTTTTAAACAAATCTATTTGTATTTTATCCCTTGTATAGGACAATGTCTTTTTTAAATAATTATCGCTTTATAAGGAAATGTGTCAATATAATGTGATTTTACAACGACTTAATGTATTCGGTAGAATTAATAAAAACACCTAAGTCAGCTAGATTTTATACAGTGAACGTCGCAAAACCTACCAACTAAAATATAATTAGAAATACCGGAGAAAATAGTCAGGTATATAATTGATGTTTTTATTAATCATGAATTTAATTTATATTACTTATCAATAAATTATTGCATTTTTGAGGATTCAATCAATGTATTAGTTTTAATACCTAAGAAACACACCGTCCCATTTTTTCCATAATGCATAAAATGCTATAAGTAGTACAAACCTGAACAAATGATAAATGGGTCTTATAATACCTACGTAATCGTAATTAAAATATGATTTGTGATTATATGAAATTTTGTTTAGCCTTATTCCAAATTAATTTGACTCAAATTATATAGACTAAATTACGCTAGTTAAAGTGCGACAAGTCACAACCCACATTGAGCAAATTATACAGGAGAGAGTAAAAACTTGTTATAATTTGTAATAACAATTCGTACGCTATAATCTTACCCGTAATTTGGGATACGACATATTGTGTCCAAATTTGATACCTCAGTGATTTTATTATGACATATTACTTTTAAGGTCTTAGTCCCTCCTGTAAATTTTTGTCGCCTACGACATTTTACCAGTCGATGGAAAACTTAATTTTGAACATTTCTGTATACATAACTCTATTTTACTATTTTTGTGGGTTACGACATGTTGCACTTTAACCGTCGCAGTATGCTAGATTTTTGACATTGCATAAAATATTTGTTAAAGAATTCAATAAAGCAATTTTAATCTAAATCCTATTTGTTTATAATTTACTATTCGCGTCAGTTTTTAAAACCGATTAAGAAATAAATAAATCGTAAAGTAAGAATTCCTTGAGTTGGAATTAACAACCACCTTCTAATTATTGTATAGTAAGTAGCGCAGGTACAGTCTGGCCTTTACCCTTAAAAAATATATACCTGGGACAATCCACACACGCCACCTAGCTACAAAGTAAGCTACTATTATGCTTGACTTATGGGTATTAGACAACTGATTTACTTAAATATTTTTTATAATATATTCATATATATGAATGTTTTACACCCAGAAATGTAACAAATAGACATGTTCATACACACAAATATTTGTCTCAAACCCGCGACCTTTGCTCTGCACTTAGGATCTCTAACCACTCCGCTAATCGGTCAGTCGTCAACAATACGAACAGACTGTTTCCCACGTTGGATCTCTGAGGTATCTCCCTCAGTGCGGTATTCCGACCACTAACCATACCTCTACACACTGAAAGTGTTCAAAAAGAAAAGTGCGCCTCAGCTCCAAACGCTGGCCACGGACAACGTAGTGTACAAGCTTTTTCAAAATTAAATTGTGGTCCACTAAATCAAAAGCGCGTGACAATCACAAAAGATACGCTATTTCACATTCCAACTATGCGTGAGCACCTCGTCCATTAGGACGCATGCGCATATCCCGCAGACTTACGATTTCAAGTCGGCCAACTATCGAACAACTAAATTGTTTACTTTCACAACTTAATCCGGTAACTTTTTAATTGTGCCTAATCGGAAGGGAATCTCGGTTCTGATACGATCGGTGTCCAATTAATTTGTTGGACGATTTAGTTGGATAAAATGTGCGGGCTATCATTAACTTATTTAACTATTAGTAATATAATCAGCGATTTAGTTGGCCAATTTGGAATAGTAAGTCTACGAATCCACCGTAGACCGCCTTCTACGCCAAACAAATTGACAAAGCTCTACTATTGTCAAGGAATCTGTTTATTTGATCACACAACCCGGTCTCAAATATTTTGGAAACACACGGAACATTTGAAATAGGCCGATAGGTTTTAGTTTCAATTCCGTTGCCTTTAGATACTTTAGCGTAAAGGTACAATTTTTACCTTTTTCAAGTTAAAGGGACACCGTCTGGGACACTATTATTAAATAGTTCACAAAATATTGCTAGGCACTATTCAAGCAGTTCGTGCAACAAATTACACGACTTTCCATGTACATCTCTGGTCATTTTAGGCTTTATACTTCTTAACAGACTCTTCATTTCCGTCACCGTGACTAATTTAAAGAACAAAGAAGCCTTTGACGCCGGAATAACATGACAAAGAAGATCAAGAGCAACAGGTAAGTCAGGGCGTACGAAAGTGTCGCGGGCTATGGCCACATAAATAGTTGGGTGCTTTGCGAGTACGCGCGCTGCAACAAACACTCAACCACACCATACCCGCTGCTGCAGTCGCATCCGTCGCGCATAGCTGCCAGCGGATCAGGCTCCTTGGACCCGCCCGTTTCATTTTACATCCCATATCTTACTTTTGTATTTTATATTAAACTCAATATGCATAGCATCAATATCCCTTACGTTAGGTGAGGGTAATATTTTCGAAATAAATAAAGCAATATTAAGAACTGCTTTAAGTTTACTATGTCATCGTTTAACCGAGAACAGTCGTTATTGACCCAAGGAGTCCGTATTATTGGACAATGACTTTAAAACACATTGCAAAATCAGGTCACCATCTAACCCGCTGACGACACCGGATGAACCCAAGCTAATAAAATGAGTTATATTCCTTTCTGTTGCTTTACGAAGCGGACAAGGTGTCTATTGCGTCTTCACACATGAATTTATACTTGCAGCGCAATAGTCAGTCAAAAAAGCTGTTTCCACCTTGATGAAGTTAGGAGGTTTACGTTAAAATCACCTATAATTATAATGTTTTGATTACCTATATAACGATAGCCTCGAGCATTACTCGAAATTGACTCGAAAATATTTCAAAATCACTCTCTCTAGAGGCTTGATAAACACGAATTGCTGTAGTTTATTGTACTGGTGTGAACTTACACCACTAGCTACAATAAACTGCAGCAATTTCAATGCGCATTTTGATTGTGAAATCGCAGTTGTCCTTACACTCAAATGCATATAGCTTTTTATAGACTGAAATACAAACTCTACCATGGTGTCGACTTTTTAATATATATATATATATAATAGGAGAGTAAATTGTAGTTCAAAATGTTTGAACATTTTATCTAACCGTCAGTCAACGAGTTCTCGGATATAAACATCAAGTTACACTTGAGGCCAGATCAAGTTAAACATACCTACTGAAATAATGGGTAAATTTGCAGTGGTACTCGTACTACTCACGAGAGGGCGAACGCCGGCTATAGGGCTGCGACGATATTGAAACCATTCTTGTAACGATGTTCCCTTTGACCGATAGTCAGGCGACGTACAGTACTCAGAACTTTCAAAAAAAATACAAATAATAAAGCATTTGTGATTCAAATGGTTAGATGACAATGTTTTATATGCATTTGAAGGTTTAAGTTTATGAAGAATTTTGTCTATAGTGCGAAGTTCCGAATCAGCACCAGCGGCACGTATGAGTTTATGCCATTAAGTTGTTAATTCATACGCCAATTGATTAGAGCAAATTTTTTAATGCATAGTATTTTTTTCCGAAATTGTAGATCGATTTGTACCTTCATCTTTTATTTAGTTTTAGCTTTGATTTTTCACTTTTGAAAGCAGTACAATAAGCTTAACCGCCCAGATTAAGTCACAGGAACAATTTCAACGTCAGAGGAATCTATATATAAATACGTAAAGGAAAGCATACTGCGCGCTCGGAGGAGTGTCAGATTTGGCATATTTAAAGTTAATATGGAGTAGGAGTGCAGAAAGCTAAAATCTATATATACCCGATATGTGTTACGAACATTGTCGACCATACTAGTTTAATAGTCTGTCGTTTGGTGCAGTTTGAATTGACTTACTCTCGCCTATTAAATATTGGTGGTTTCAAAAAAGTGAGTAGGTAGGTACCGTCGAACTTCGACAGCTAGGCGACCACTAGTTTTCATAAATATCCACTAAATACATATATAGGAAAAAAATATTTTAAGAGGTTGTACTAGAACCTTGTTCCTCTTAATTTTAATGACCATAAACGCAACTTAAAAATTTTAGTTTAGACCTATTGTCAGCAAACATGCCCTTGGACAAAAATTTTTAAGTTCGGCTCTTTCCTCGCTCAACAGCATTTCTGCGTGGACGCGCGGCCCATTGATTCCGCCATTTGTGCACCGACGCTGGGTATAGCGTCTGTTCTCGTCGCAATCACCTATTGTCCACTGTTACTTTGCATACAATTAACAGCCCTTGCGTCAAATAATTTTACCTTTAATTCCTTGATATCCTCAAAAATAATAATAATATAATAATAATAATAACACACACAACCACAACAACGTCTAGGTCCCAAACTAAGCATTAGCTTGTATTTTGGGTACCAAGCGAAGACACCACATACATATAACAAACAAGACTCGGTGCCAGTATTAATATTCATCATATAAATACTGACCCGACCTGGGATTCGAACTCGGGACCTCCAGCTTCACAGGCAGGGTCGCCGCCCACTCGGCTAAGCGGTCGTCGCGTAGGCTAAGATGACGTTAATTTTCGTTTTTTCGTTTCAAGGGGAATATGTAGGGCTGGTCACCCTGGCCTGCAAATTCAGTCACCTAGTTACAATGAAAAAGAACCGCTGGTCAGCTATAATGTATGTGTTCAGCAAATTCTATAGCTAAAAGCCGAACAAATATATTATAGCAGTGCCTCAAAGTTAAATCTGGGCGCCGAGGTGTAGGAAGCTAGCGTGGTGTGCGAGATGACGTCACTGCCTCCGAAATCGATTTGGTCTTGTTCGTGGACGGTAATTCTTTTTCTAGTATTATTATTATTTCGCAGTCACTTTATATATAATAATAATAACTGGGACATCCCACACAGCGCCATCTAGTCCCAAACTAATCAAATCTTGTATTATGGGTACTAGACAACTGATATTCATACTTAAATATTCTTTATAATGTATACATATATAGATATTTTACAGCCAGACACGGAACAAATAGACATGTTCATGCACACAAATATTTGTCCCGAACGGAAATCGAACCTGCAACCCTTGGCTCCGTCGTTTGTCGTTTGACAGTTGCGTAGTACGCGAGATCTGTAAATAAATTTTAGTAATTGATGGCACTTACTGAATTTCACACTATAATTTAAAGATTGACAGCTAGGTGGCTTTCGCAAACACGAGTCTCGACCATTTGAATCAATACCTCATCAAAATTAACTTTGTTCTAGTTAGAACGCGAATTGAGACATGAACACACCGTAAACTAAACTATAAAGTAAAAAAATGGAAGTTTTTATTATAAAAGTAAGAATTGACTAGAAGCCATCTTCTGCGTTTACTATGTAACCACTCATATTCTACCGAGCTGGTGCAAGATGGGGAGTTTCAGTCCAAGTTTCAGTCTGCGAGGTTCCCGCGGGCAGTACTTCACCCCCGCGTAATCGAGTTTGACAGTTGCGACACTATGAAGTGACTTTTCTGACTCTATTAAAACCAAATTTATTTACTCTATTGCTTTTATGTGCATCAGAGAAGCATTGTCACTTTAGACTGAATTTTTGTTTCTTGTACTAAATATTTAAATTCAAAATATAGTTAAGTAGTCGGCAAGTCGTTTGTATATATTGTAGTCGTTTGTATGTCCGTGCCTCGGAGAGCACGTTAAGCAGTCGGTTTCGGTTGCATTCAATAGATGGCGGTCGTTACAACCCGCTAACCGCATTGGAGCAGCGCGGTGGATTTAAGCTCTATGCCCCCTCATCTTGAGGGGAGGCCTAAGCACCTGCAGTGGGGTATAAAAAGGGCTGAAGGAATGAAAGTCGTTTGAGCAATTCAAAATTATAGAAAGCATGGCACATAAATTGGATTTAGTCTATAATATGTTCAAAACGATCGTCCTTTATTTCTCTTCTGTAGGCTCTTCTTTCTTCGTTACCCTCGTCAGTCTTTCGGCTTCCTCTAAAGTGTCGGGTAGACGCATGTTTATAGTTTCTGGCAGTGTGAAGACCATCATCCCCGCCACCAAAGCCATGCATCCAAAGAATATTGACGGCAACCTCTCGTAGTATAAACCCTGTGAACGATGGAGAAGTTTCACGAAGTTCAAAATATTATTTAACTCTATAGAATTAAAATATAGACCAAAACTAATAAGACAGTGATTTTTTTTTTAAATTCGTCAATAAATGATTGAGAAATAAATTATTTAAAGTTACGTGTTTTGGTGCGGTTTGACTGTAACCTCTCACTGCCCGTGACGTCACACAGCTCACTCGAGTGCCGCGTTCCGTTCATCTCAGTCAATGGTTTCAGTATCCTATGTTTTTTTATGTAATAGATGTTTACATAAAAAAAGTTTACAGATGAAACTAAATAAAAAAAACTGGACAAGTGCGAATCGGAGTTGCCCACCGAGGGTTCTGTACTTTGTCAGCGTACATGTGACCGTGCATGCCGTTGCCTAAACTTGATGATTGATTATGTACGTATGATGATTGATTAACTACTAATCAATCATTGAGGTTAAGCAACTGTATGCGCGGTCATATGTACAACTACAAATTTGTACGGAACCCTCGGTGGGCAAATCCGATTCGCACTTGTCTAGTTTTTTGTTTTAATATTTAGTTTCATAATAAAATTAAAGCAAACTATTTCTGGATTATACTAAGGATAATCCAAAATAATTTAATATGGTCCTATTATTCAAAGTAAAAAATGGTCTTTCAACACTTACCAACAAAGGAGTCAACGGTGCCAAAGCTGAACCGACTCTGCCTATAGAAGAGCATAGTGATAATAGAAATTGTCGGACATCTGTAGGGAAAACCTCAGACACGTATACATACAGGGAACTGAACGCGATAGTTATACAGAATTTTCCGGAGAGATAGACTATTAAAGATATCCATTTGTTACCTGTGGGAAAACAAATTTTCTTAATACTCCATTTTACTACGAACGTATTTAGATGCAAAAAAAAAAACGGTGTAGATAGTATCGTTATTCTACAGCATTTTTTTTGCGTGAAAACGTTTTTCATGTAGAGAACTTCAATATCTACACGACGACGCACAAATATCTGGTCTAACCCTTCCATTACAGAGTTATGATTAATTCTTGGTCGCATGGAGTGTTACTTGAGGTCCTTTCGTGGTCCCAGGTATTGCTTAAGAGGAACACTTTACAGCTTTCTTCTGCTCGACCTACTTTTTAGAGCACATAAATATCTCTATGAAGACGCACAAATTTCTTGTCAGACTAATTATTTGGTCACATGGAGTGTATTTGGAGACCCTTCATCGATCTTGCTCCCCCGCTCGATGACGTAAGGTTACGATAGCGTAAGTGCATTAGCAGGTACAGGATACTATTTTCAAAATATGTACGTCACTTGGCGTTACCGACCTAGATTAACGAGATATATAAACGTTTATGGCTACAACAAAAGCGTTTCATCGCTGATTCCGGCAGGACTTTAGTATAGACGCCGTTTCAAGAACGGTTTTACGTCAAAAATTTTAAGTTGATTTCATTCCTATGACATCAATCGTTGTATGGATATAGACATTCGAAAATTCTACAAATTGGGATATTGTATAAACATCACAAAAACATCATCTAATTTCGCTAAACAATATCAATATCAGGCTTTCGTGCCTTCACTACTGGAGTACGTACAGTCTTCCAGTTAACTTGCCTCCGTAACTCGCGACCATACACCGCGTCTAGTACCTTCACTTTATGTCTATCGTTTTTGTTTTAATTTGTTTTCAAATAGCGAACAAGTGTAGATGGTGGGAAGTATTGTGTTTTTACGGATGTATGTCGAAAGACACAGACAAGAAAGTGTCATGTTTCAACTTACTTGTAGAGAAAGAATTTAAAAAAAAAACAGAAGAAGACTTTTCTAATGATATTATTTTTACATTTTTATAATTATTAATATAGTTAATGTGTTAAGTATTATACTTTTTATTTTATTGAACTTTCAAAATCTTACAACGCTCTGTGACCGGCCTTTAACACGCGGTAACGTAATCTTGTGGTTGATTAGAAAAAAATTGAAGATCTTAGATAGATTTTCTGATTTTTTATGATAACGTTGAATGAATGTTAATGATGATTGTGAATGCAGAATGAAATTTTAACACCCATCCAAAAAAAAAAATTCTAATTGTTAGGTATCACTAATAGACCTCTCAATACGTAAATAATGATTACAGGTTACTCTTTAATAATAAATTATTTTATCTACATTGTTATTTTATAACGTTCGGTTGCCTTCTTTTTCACGACGCGCCACAAACCTTGAGACCAGTGGTGGATAATATAGCATAAAGCATTATTTAAAACGCGTTATTTAAGCCCAATGGATTTAGCATATTATTATAATACGCGGTCCCGCCTTATTGATAGAGCGATACGATCAGCACAACGAAACACGTCCTACAACGAACGCGATCGCGCGCTGACTGATTAGCGCAGATGTCGGTCGACCGACAGCATGTGATCGCCGCCCAACGCAAGGAACGAACGAGGCGCGATCACATGCCGAGTGCTGCAGCAGACTAAACAGTCGTGGTAGATATTCTCGCGCTAAGTATTCCCGCGTGTTATGCATAGCATATAAATAAACCTGCTAAAATAATATGGTTTATAGTCTGAAGCATGTTTTTAAAATATAGTTGATTTTTACACCACTGCTTGAGACCAAAGCGGGTCTAAGCGTGCAGCTGCCGTGAACGGTGACTAGAGTTATTGGTTTTTTCGGGAAATGTTTGTGTAGTCATATCTCAATATTTTACTATTGAACGATACTAAAAGGAAACAAGACGGCCATCGGTTTTTTACCAACGATCATTGTATTAAAATTTGAATGGTTCTTAAACTTTCACCTTGTATAATGATTTTATCATGTTCGGTGTTTATTTTATTTACTGAATTAAGTGAAATTGTTTTAATGTTGAAGATACTAAATATGATTTTTAGGACTTTTATCAATCTACAAGAGTGGATATTTATACATGCTCGAGTTAATAATAATAATAATAAGACATTATTTGCTACAAAAACACATGTGCATTCTTAAATTTAAAAAAAAAATTAAACGTATAAAACAAAAGGTAATTGATACAACACTGTAGTTTATGTACAAAAAGGGTGGAGCTCAGCATTTGCCGAGACACAAATGGTGTAGGCGCTGTTTTTCAGCAACAGCCTGACGCACGCACGCACGCGCATTACAGCAGCTAAGGTAAAAAACTACTCGCCAAGCAGCACATCCTAACAAGAAGCAGTATAGGAAATTACTCTGCGAGTTAGTTTGTCCCCTGGAAAATGAAGACACAGATGACAAGCTTCAAATACGACCGCGGGATTATAGGAGCTGTTGACTCGATTGCAGTAAAGAAGCTTCTTACATCACTAGTCACGCCTAATCCTTCTCCGAAGAAGGGCAAAGTGTGGATGAAGGAGTCCGCTGGTACCTTGTATTTGGTGGCAAGTTGGGACCTAGAGTCTCTGCCTGCATCACTATGAAAAAAGGCGTAAGCTCTACACAAATATTCCTATAACTTTCTTATACGGATAGATTGCTTAAAGTATGACAAAAATGGCTTTTCCCGACATCATTTAACAGGAAACTCCCCTTAACTTAAATATTCCATTAATTCCCGTCCGTTGTGCAAACACGACAGAGCAAACTCGCAAAATTTCACGCCGAATCGAAACTCAAATCGTAACAGGGAGAACTCTCGATGTTGATTGTTTTGGATTTCAAAATTCCGTTGTGTGTCTTTATCAAGATCAAAACGAGATTGTACTAATTTGTTTAAAGTCTGTGTTAATTTGTTTAAAGTCTGTGTTAAGTCAGTTAACTCGATTGTTCCGAGCGGCGTCGGTCACAGTGCAAACAATGGCACCCGTATTGTACAATATAAATTTTTTAACCACCGAATATTACGATCACTAGAGAATTATCAAAAAACCAAAAAAAAAAAACAGTGTAGTAGGATTATATATAACACAGTGTAGGAGGACTACAAATACATCATAACCATAGATGAATACCTATCAATTTCTAAGCCAGTGAAATACTCGTACAAAACAATACTCGACAAGGAGATCTACAGAAATTTCGTGTCAATAATTTTTCGCTCACCAGATGCCACTGTCAGATTTAGCTGAGTTTGTAAGCCAAGCGCTCGTTTTAAAATATGTATGTTTGGAACACGAGCCACTCGTTTTTAGGATTTCGTAGCCAAATGGCAAAAAAAGAACCCTTATAGTTTCGCCATGTCCGTCCGTCCGTCTGTATGTCTGTCTGTCTGTCTGTGATTTTTGTCGGAAACTTTTAACAATATATAGATGAAATTTGGAAGGTAGGTGTAATCTATGAACTGCTACACAATGACGCAGTGAAATTAAGAAAACATTTTTTTTAGGGTAGGTCGCATACATGTAACAGAAGTACGAAAAAAAATTCATCGTATATTAACGCGAGAGGTACCAAACGACAGGTCTTAAAAATTATATCAAGGTTTCAAACAATTTTTTTTATTTAAGTCAACAGTTGTTGAGATATGCACTCCTAAAGTTCTAATTCTTGTTAGAGTCATGTGTCCCCCTCCACCCTCTACCAGCAAAACCGTTATTTTTGGATATGTGGAAAAAATTTCTGACAGGAGTATATATAACGTAGTTAAAAGGAAAACTATCACAGCTAACTAGACTGTATTATTTAACGAGTAATAGATTAACTTATAAAATGTACTTTTATAAGTAAAAATTTTGAAAAAAATTATTAATATTTGTAAAGGCAAAAAGAAATATTTCATTACAGGAGTCATCGTCTTTGGGTTTCAGCTCACCATCTGTTTTATATATAGGTACGTCCTTCCTTGTACAGAATTATAAAGTTGAGTAAGACCCAAGATATACAAATAAAGGGTTCACATGTTAAACTGTGATAGATGACCTCATTATCACACGTTACTTAAAATACGTATTATCGTCGTCGTCGTCCAGAAATTTAATCTTTACGATATTTTTGTTTTATAATTATCTTAAACTATTTGGATTTGGTTCCACTAACGGTATATCTATAATCCAAATTTAACGCGGGTGAAACTGCGGAACATAGTTACATAATTATATTTCTCATATCTTAACTTGAGATGTTATGCGTTATGCCTATATGATATGTTTATTGAACTCCGTCCTACAAAGACTTCTGACGCTCTGTGACTGATATTTCCAATTTCGTCTATTAAAACATGTAGCTACATAAGTGTATTAAAAGGCAAAAATTTTAATAAATTCAGTTTAGTAGTTTTTAAATATAATAAACATTTACAGAATTAACCAGATGGAGCGTTTTATGTTTTGAAACGATCGAAAACCCGATATAACACATACCGTGTCATTATAATTGTTTGTTTCATATGATGATTTTGTAAAATTACACAATAAATGTGATTTCAGACTCATTATTTGCTTTTCCTATACGAATTTTACATGTATGTTATAATAAATTCTACTTCACATTGCTACCTATGTCAAAACATCTAGTGGCGTATATTTAGTCTGTGGCGTATGAGTATATTTTTTTTTCTAATTTTTCAAGACGCGGTATTTCTATATGTACATATACATGTAGGTACATCCATGAATAAACACAAGCAAACGAAAATACAAACAAACGAATAGAATATTAAGAATGTGGAATTTAAGTGCAGGGATGACTAAATTAGCTGAATACAATAAATTTCAGTTTCATTATGGGATAGACACATACTTGATCATTTTTATCTTATTCATTGCTACCACAACACAAAAATTCACGCGTGAATCTTTGCTTTATATTTTGTTAAACAATCTTATAAAAACATATCAATAATCACTCACCTTTTGACACGAAGGATAAACCGATACACAAAAAGGCACTCAGGACATAAGTCAATATCAAAGTTTTCTTCCTTCCAAAACGATCTAAAATTAGTAGACACACGATATTTGCTGGTATTTCTACAAAACCCACCAACATAAAGTTCACGTATTTGTTTCCCGCCAAAGAAACTGCGTTTATCGACAGTCCATAATACACAAATGTACAAGTTATCCATAGAAATGAGCAGATAAACAATCTTTTTCTCAATACTCCAGATTTTAGAACTCTAAGTAAATTTGATTCACTTTTTCTTATTGTCTCCACTGCTTCTTCTGTTTCATTCTTTTCCCTTTTTAGCTCGAACATTGGAGTTACTACATCATCAGATAAATCTACTTTATTCATAGCTGCGGCTTTCTTTAAAATATCGATTGCTTCATCATGTCGACCTTTGCTGAGCAACCATCTAACGCTTTCATTGAGGATCCACAGGTATGAAAAAACCAGCATAGCAGGTACATAGATCGTTCTTAGAAGTACCCGCCAACTTTGTAATGTCCAAGCTAAACCAGCCAAAGTCATTAATCCAAAAACGTAAACCGCGTTTATCAAAGTATTACCGCATACTCTCTCTTTTGGTCCAACGAGTTCCATGGCTGAAATGAAGAAGATGTAATTAGAGCAATGAATTACACGCATGAATTTATTGCCGTTGAACTGCATGTTACATGGCTACACAAAATTGTCTAAATTGTAATAAAGCAAACATTTATATTTACGAATAAATTTTTGAGTACAATGAATGTAAGTTTCACCTATAACAAATGCAGTAGTAAATGCCCCAGTTCCCAGCACTACCTCGAGAAATTCAAACACTAGGAACATAGAGTAGTTAACTGAAAACGATCGAATAAATCCAAAAATGCCATTCCATAATGAAGTTATTGATAAAGCAATTTTTCTTCCATATCTATCGGAAATGTAACCAGTTAGAGGCAAAGAAATAAAGAATCCTAAATGATGTGCTGTTCCGACTATTGTCCTTTTCCAATCTTGACAACCTAAATCGAACTGAAATAGATAACACTATTAAAAAATACAAATAATAAATGTTTAATTATACAAAATAACAAAATAATCAACTAAGTGATTGGCACTTAATATTCGGTTTGAGAAAACCTGTGGTAACGTCTAAATGTATTGAAACGAAGTAGATAATTCTACAGATTCTGTGTCTTTGGCCAAGCATATGGACAACGAGTGTTGGATAATCTTTTAAATATTCTAACATATTTATTCTATTCTCTTCTGATAAAAAAAAACTGACGTACATTAACTTATTATAAATTAGCATATTAAAGGGATCGGTTGTCAAACGACCACGAGTGAAGCCAAAGCAACACCAGATGATGGTGCTGAATTGAGCAAAATGGTCGTGGCATGGCAACTGGTATATTTATTAGTAATTTTTTTTGTTCAAACACGGTCCTAACTTTATATACCATTTATGCCGCTTAAGTGACACTCGTAGATAAATCAAAACTAACAGGGTGCTCCCCGCTGACCGAGAATCATAAAAATTGGCTAGAAGCAAAATCTCACAGCTCAAGTAAAGAAAAAGATTAAAAATCGTTAATTTATAGTTATTGTTACGTTGAAAAATTGAAAGTCGTAACCATATTGTTACGTGATAAAGAGAAGAAAGGACGTAACAATAATATTTGTAGGGAGTGCCTGGATAGGACTCAGTAGGAGAGGTACTGGACCTTTGGAGTGCAAGGGTCCTCTTGTTGTGGAGAAAGCCTCAGGTTCGTCGCCGTTCAAATGAAACCAGAGTTTAGCAAACAAAAGAAATACTTATATTATCTAAAATGAGTTCTGGCAGGTACATGGGCGCGCACCTTTGGATGGTCTGTCTGTCGGTCCGCGCGCAATGGAGGTGAAGTCGTACGCAGACGACTGTCTTCTAATAAG
Organism: Luffia ferchaultella; assembly: GCA_949709985.1. Lineage (NCBI taxonomy): Eukaryota > Metazoa > Arthropoda > Insecta > Lepidoptera > Psychidae > Luffia > Luffia ferchaultella. The sequence continues at coordinate 19,319,769 of OX453254.1, forward strand.
TAAAGCGTGAAGCGCTAGGTACAATTATATGATTCTGACTGATTAAAATGCTATCATGAATGTTCTGAAAGATTCTAACGTGAGCTCAAACTAAATGCGCATATAATAAAGAATGAACAGGCCTGTCATTCGAGTGGTGCGTCGAAGCGGGCATGCGTCGCCCCGGCGCGCAGGAGAACTGGCTTTGCTCCCCGGTCTTCGGGCTGCCGCTTGCCGGTCGTTCTACTGCCGCGGCCCGTCCGCAGCTCCTCGCGCGTGGCTCGGCCGTGTCCGCAGTGGATTCAGAGTAGTCGAATTAATATGCGTTCTGATTTTATAGTTAAGTTACAATACCAAGTTGCGGAAGATGCTGTTCCGCATCCGATCCTAAATTCGGCGACGCGGCGTCCCACCGGTCGATCCGTTATCCGCTCAGTTCGACGCGCGCGCTACCCTCTGCCTGCCATTCTTCTACTCGCCCATCAGTCGGGCGCTGGTGGACGCTCGCGAGCCTCTCGGTTTTGATCTTCTGGCGACCCACCGCCTCGAAGAAGGAACGACTCTTTTCTCGCCTTGTTTGCTCGGCTGCTCACGGCCCAGTCCGGCCATCGTGCCGCCTCGCCGCCGTCTGCTCTCTCCCTCCCGGCCGCCGCCTGCGGTCGGTAGTGTCGCCACTGTCGGCGCTGCCGCCGCCTGCGTTCGGTAGTGTCGCCACTGTCGGCGCTGTTTAGGACTATCTACTGCCACCGCTGTCGTATCGCGCCATCATACCTAACTATTTAGCCTTCGGTGCCGTAGATGGCGTCGTTTAAATCGGTGCGCGCGGCGCTACGTAACATTATATAAACTATTTTTTTGTGTCTGCCTGTCAAGACGGTTTTTCTTAAGAATACGTACTAGGTATCAACTTGAAATTTATGTCAATTAGAGCTACGGTCGATTACACTGCATATTTTAACATTCACAAATAAATCAAAACCTGCAGGATGTTTCCTGTTGACCAAGAATCAAGAAAGACAAGAACAAGGTATCACAGCACATGTACAGGGAAAGCTCCTGAAAGCTTTGATTTCTCGTTATATAATATTCTTGTTAAAAATATACATATTTTTTTATAAATTTGTATGCTTTTAGTAATCTGTAATAAAAGTTAGTAGTATATTAGCTAACTAGTACCCTATTACACAAGTATAATACTTGCTTACTTTGAGACCAGATGGCGCTGCGTGGAATGTCCTTCCATGGGATATCCCAGGTATTATTATTATTAAATATATCGTGTTTATACTGATATACTTTGCGACATAAAAGTGGTGGGCGGTTGGCTATTATTTTCCACCATTCGGTGGGACTTTATACAGACACAGCGCTTTTTTATGTCTAACTTTTTGATACTTTCATAGTAATGAAAGTATTATTTACATACAAACACACAAGACTTTTAGAAGTATACGAGTAATTTACTACTACTTAACGTAGTGTACCTAATCTGAGATTAAATTTTTATTATTACTTACATCTTTAACGATGGTATCTTCATCACTATAAATAAAATCTGTACATATTTCTACGACAGTCTTGTTAAATGAATTTTCAGTACAAATCCTTTGAGAATCATTAATGAAGGCGTATCTCTTACATTTCGAAAATGCGCCTTCAACTTCAGGCAACGCAAAGGCTAACCAATGCAAATCTTCGGTGGAATCACATTCTGGTATGCTGCACCTGAAAAGATAATATTTGCAATCTTTTAGTTGAAATAGTACTAGAAATAAACATAAACTCGTTGTACCCACTATTAGACTTCATGAAATAAGTAATTCATTCATATAAGATTTTATAATGAACTACCAAGTAATATTATGGACTTCTTAATAAATAAATTTAATAATTAAGTAAAACATATATGAATGATAAAAATGCTTGGGATTCATCATCATCATGCCCATGTCTTTCCACTGCAGGACACTGTAGGATATGGGCCTCTCCCAAGGCTCGCCACTACACACGATCTTCCGCCTTCCGCATCCAATTACGCCCGGTATGGTGCTTTAGGTGCTTTAGGTTATTATTATTATTATTATTCCTGATCTTGTCTATTAAAGAAATACCGAGCATAGCCCGTTCCATAGCGCGCTGAGCGACTTTAAATTTATGGACTAGTCCTGCCGTGAGAGTCTATGTTTCGGCACCGTATGTCATTGTAGGCAGGACGCATTGGTTGAAGACCAAGGGTCTTCAGACATTGTGGTAGTGGCGACGAGAACAGACGACCGAGCTTCCCGAAAGCAGCCCAGCCCAGCTGAATTCTTTGCTCGGCTTCTTTGTTGAAGTTGTGTTTGCCTAACTAAACAGTCTTTCCTAGATAGACATCGACTTGCACAACTTCAAGAGTCGCACCCTCTACGGTTACCGGTTTCGGTAGAATTTGTTCGTTGAACTTGTATTATTGTAAAAATGCTTGGCATTAAATAGCTCTAATTCACTCAGTTCTTAAGACAACGGTTGTAGTGCTGTCACTAAAAAAAAACAAGCCTATCTAAATTTCTTGCAGAGTTCAGCAAAGTGTCCCACTTGAAAATAAATGAACTTTTATTTTTATTTCATTTTATTGATTTACACTGCAACCTCGCGTAGATATACAAGTAAGTACTCGTAACACATCACCTCTTTATAGAATTTTCCAGCGTTATGTAAACCAACCGCTCCTAGCTTTGGGCTTTCGTCTTTTAGACGAATCTTTTTGGACTTTCGTTGAATTTGGATTTTCATGCTCCTCTTCCTGCTCTTTCCTTTCCTAGTAAAATTGATTTTTTTCTAAGCTTGCAGTCATATTATAAATTAGGAAAATAATAGATTACTTTAAATTTAATTCATTAAATTGTTGAAACGAGAAAATCGCTTGTCACGTTTAAAATAAATATTTAAATGTACAATCGGAAAACATAAGATAAGATAAAACAGTGCCAATCTGGCATAACTTTTTATCGTCGAGATCGTTCATCACTGAAAACAGAAATAGTTATTGTGAACCCTAAATGGGGTTTTCTTAGTAAATTTTTTGTAAATTTAAATTAATGAACCTAATTTTCATGTAATAATAGGTACAGTTTTAACCATATAATAATAGTTTCTTTTTATTGTTACTAATATAACTAATAATTCATGTTTCACATTTTCTATCAGGCAGAAGTCAATACTAAGCTGTGACGTGATGCTCCAGTAACTCCCAAGTACTCCCATTTAAAACACATGCAAAACTTTGTATTGCGAGATAGAGACAAAAAACCCATTAAAATTTGTTTCTTTTTATTAGATATTTACTTATTATTATTAACTTAACGACTGGCCAAGTGGTTAGAGATCCTAACTGTAGAACCAAATGTCGGGGGTTTAATTCCGGCCCGGGCAAATATTTGTGTGCATGAACATATTTATTTTGTTCCGTGTCTGGGTATAAAATATTTAGTATGTATATATAGTAAAGAACTTTTTAATATGTATATCAGTTGTCTAGTCGCCATAATACAAGCATAATACTTACTTTGGGACTGGATGGCGCTGTATGTGATATCCCAGTTATTATTATTTCATTTATTTTAGCACAAAAACATAAAATATTTGTCATGACATTTTTTTTTGTAATACTAAAGAGCATATAGAAAATGGAGATTCCTGACATATTTATACATATAGTTACATAAATAACAGATTTGAAACTATGAATACAATTTAAAATAAATAGCAGATTTAGAACGCTATTTTTTAATCGTAAATTTCCTTACAACACACAACCAAGTATCTAATGTTAGAACAATATAAGAATACAATTTATTTTTTTTCAATATTATTACTCATTTTTAGATTTTTATGTCCTTCCTATTTATTTTCATATTAATTTGTTTCACTCCTTTCCCACTTCACTGCGATTTACTAACTTATTTATTAATGAATTTATTAGTAAGCTTCTACAGAATAACACGCCTACCTATGACCTTAGCAATAGTTAATGTCGTGTCGTGATAGCCCAAAACGAAACGAACCTGTCTCAAATTTATAAGGCCATAGCACCATGGTTCGAATCTGGGCGTGTACCAATGAGTTTTTCTGACTTAAGTACATAACTATCACTGACTCCGTGCTTCGGAGGGCACGTTAAGCAGTCGGTCCCGGACGCTGTCAATAGATGGCAGTCATTACAATCCCCAACCCGCAGTAGAGTAGCACAGTGGATTTAAGCTCCAAGCTCCTCCTTACCCTGGGGGAGGCCTAAACCCCTGCAGTGGGGTGAAAATGGGCTGATGAAGTGAAGAAGAAGTGAATAGTTGAATACTTTGTACATAATGTGGTAACATAATGGTGTATCTAAACTGTCAAAAGATAAGGTAAAAATGCCCCGTATTGTTCAGCTGTTTCATGAAGTGGCAAAGCGTCAAACAAATGATACCGAAAAAACCAATCAATAAGCCTTTATGCTTAAACATGTCATAATGTGCCTAATTCTTTTATAGTACGACGACATATATACAATAGTAATATACTAGTTTCCAAATAGAACCTTTAGAGTAGCTTCACACCTGTAAAAAGATCTCGATTCATAAATGGTTTAAGAATCAAGGTAGTTATTATCTTGTGCTGTAAGACTACTATTTATTTGCCAAATTTTATAATACATTGCCAACTGGAAATACCCTATAGTTTTGATTTATGTTGCGAGTTTCATATATAGCATTAAAGGCCATATTTTTTTTTACTTTCTTGACTTCACCGACTTATATGTATGTACCTAGGTACTAGACTGTACGTACCACAGTATAAAATTCCGCACGAAAGTTGTTCAGATCGGGATGCCCTGAACGACTTTGAAAAATCGCTTGTGGATCGCCTGTCAGTGTAGTCAATTGTCAATATTGAGCATTTTGGAAAAATATTTGAGAAAAATACGAATTAAATTTTTGACAAGTACAAATTTGACAGTTCGGCCATGAGCGTCGCACAATGTATAAGGATTTTCGACTCTCGTACGTAGGTACATATAAGTCGGTGGTTGACTTAAAAACTTTATTTTTTTCACAGCTCCAGGGGATTGTAGACTTAATTATTTGTTCATCTTAATTTCAACTGGATTCTTTACCCTGACAAAAGTTTTTATTATCAGTCAAATAATGGATGACCCTCATAATAAAAAAAAACAAGGAATACGAAAAGGAAAAAAATATGTGTCAACGGAAAAGATGGTTCCTGCAACGTAATTATTATGACGCGTAGTTTTTTTTCCTCGTATTTATGATAATATGGTTCATCAATTGCTCTACTGATGGTGAACTGTCATATTTTTTGAAGAACATTTCTCTCAATTCCTGAGAAATTGGTCTTGACCAAAACACAAACGGACACCCGGATGATCCTAAGGGTTTCTTTTTTCTTTTTGAGGTAACGGAACCCTACAAATGAATTAAAAATATTCTTACTTGCCTGTAACTTAAGTCGCCTGCCTCAAAAATATATATTGAAGCATACATTCCCGTTAAATATACAGGGAAGAGAAGTAGGATATAATTCACTATGTGATATCTCCCGGAAGTGCCTAATTTCTCCCATACAGCGTCTAAATCACTGATTTGATTAACCATTTTGGATTATTAGTAAAATTCAGTTTGGCACTATTATATCATTCACAATTTTATTCATTTTTTCGTTCACTATGTTATTTGTATTACTAAAATTCGCTCACATGTTGTGAGAAAATTGTAACATAAATAAATTCAGATAGGTACACCCTTTTGTTAAACTCGCACATGTGGTATACGTTTTCATAATCCACTAAAATAATTTTAATTTCAATTAATATTATAAGGTTACCTAAAATAACGTGAACGTAAAATAACGTCCATTTACTAAGAATGTACTACTGCATTTGTTAATCATAAAAAATAATCAGGTGTGGTTACGTGGTTACAAATTCAGGGTTATTGTCTGATTGTTTGATTGAGATAGCACGTTATTACTATATAAGATCGTAACTAATTGGAAGAAAAGAGATGACTATATTATGTCTTTATCTGATAATGCAGTCGTCATATATATGTCACAGAAGACGGTAATAAACAAGCTGTATTCATAGTAAAACAAACGATTAGGGTCATTAAATATTTAGTGAATGTTTTTGATAGAAATACTTTTTTTTGTTCTTTCACATGATCTTACATTTATTACATAGGCGTGAAGTTACAACATAAAATTAATTATAATATTAATTTTATCAAGGAAACAACTTTATTTAGATATAATTTAAAAAAAAATATTTGAAAACATAAAACTGTCTGTTCCGACTAATCTCCGAAACGGCTTAACCGATTTCTACTACTTTTTATCTATTTGTTTATCTATACTAATATTATAAAGCTGAAGAGTTTGTTTGTTTGTTTGTTTGAACGCGCAAATCTCAGGAACTACTGGTTCGAATTGAAAAATTATTTTTTTGTTGGATAGTCCATTTATGGAGGAAGGCTATAGGTTATACTACATCACGCTACGACCAATAGGAGTGGAGCATCAATGACAAATGTTGCAAAAACGGGAAAAAATATTCCTTTTGAGAGCTTCCGTCGCGCGCGCTGCGTAAACGGTTAATGTTAAGCAAAAATCATGTACCACGGAATTGTTCCCCTTTAAATGTTCTAACTAAAAGTCTGCGACAGCATATGTGTATCTTTTAAGGTTAACTTACTATAACCTTTTTTATGACAATCAAATTTGTTCTAACATAATGTACGATTTGTGAAGATGTTTTTTAAACGTGATATTAATCCTTATCAAATTAAATACGTTAGTTGTCTTTAAGCATTTCATGCATATTATAATTGCCTTTTACACCATACAATTTAAATTAATATCTTAACAGTTTTTATTGAAATTTATGTTTTTTGATTTTTTGACATTTACGTTAAAATTAATGAAACTATAGCGGGAGAAAATAAATTCGCTGTCTGCCTCTGTTCGTTAACTTTTTACTTCCAAACCAATAGACTTTGATACGGTTTTAGTAATATCTTATTTTCTTATTATCTTATAATCTATTAATCTATATAATAGAAATACTTATTATAAAGCTGAAGAGTTTGTTTGTTTGATAGATAGATAGATTGATTGATTGATTGATTGCGTGATTAATTGATTGATTGATTGATTGCTTGCTTGCTTGATTGATTGATTGTTTGTTTGTTTGTTTGTTTGTTGGTTGGTTGGTTGGTTCTTTCGTTCGTTCGTTTGTTTGTTTGTTTGTTTGGATGTGTTAATCTCTGAAACTACCAGTCGGATTTGAAAAATTATTTTTGCCTTTGATAGCCTGATTCTAGCGGAGAGTTATAGGCTATATACATGAAAACGAACTGTCTGTCTATTCGAGCAAATCGGCTTCGGCCAAAACGGCTTAACCGATTTTGATGAAACTTTACACATATAACAGGATGTAATCTTTTGACTACACCCTTTCCTTAAGTGATATACAGAACTTTTTGTATGTCTGTCTGTACGTCCATATGTCTAAACCGATTTAAATGAAACATCAATGAATATGAAAAGAAGGTCGTTAAAACTAACAAATGTTGCTTTTTGTCCGTCTGTCTGTACGTGTATCTGTCTATTTGAGCTAATCTGCAAACGGCTAAACAGATTTTAAGGAAACTTTGCAGACGGGAAAGAAGGTTGTCAAGATAGTTGACATTAGCTTCTTTTTGTCCGTCTGTTTGTCTGTACGTCTATTCAATTCAATTTTATCTATTCGAGCTAATTTCTAATACGGCTGAACAGATTTTAATGAAACTTTGCAGACGTGAAAGAAGGTTGTCAAGAGTGTCATAAGCTACTTTTTGTGTTTGTCTGTCTGTCTATCTGTCAGTCGTTTGTCCTCACTGATCTAGCAACGTACAGCCGAAAGTACTAAGTCTAGGAAGCTTAAATTTGGAACTTAAGTTTATTTTATAACGTGAGCATTAAGTTAAGAAAGGCTTTTTTAGAAATTTCAAACTTAAGGATGGGAATGGAGGGACTTAAATAATGACGTGTTTCAGGGTTTTTAGATTTCCACATTTTAAGAGTGGGAAACGGGAGATGAAAAATTGTATCGGTTTTTTAAAAGGTGGAAGGGGAATGAAGATTGAAAGTTTGAATGGGTGTGACCAAAATTGGTTCCAGCAAAAAGTACGTATAAACCATCTCGAACGTTAATAGTACCTATAACAGGAATTTGTAGTCTACGCAAGCGAAGCTGCGGGCGGTCGCTAGTCTCTTATAAAACGGCCACTAAATTCTGCTTCTATCAATGATGAAAGTTTGCATGTTTGGATGTTTGGCGGTCAATCACGTAACAACGGACAATATGGGTCGACGTGATGTTTTGCCTAGGCATAGTTTATGAGCTGGAGAGTGACTTAAACTACTTATATCTGTGTAAAGGCTTGGTTTCAGTGGAGTTATTATTCTTCACGCTAAAACGGCTAAGTGGATATTGATGAAATGTAGTACTAAGAAGTCTAAGGTGTGGACTGTCTGGATTATAACACAGGATAAGTTTTTTCTGGAAAATATATAATTTTTTTGCGATAGCTATTTTTCATTTAAACAAACGGATTTTGATGAAATTTGGTATAGTAAGTATAGAGATTTCTTAGGTAGTTCAATTTCAGAATGTTCTAGAAACTCTTACAGTGTTCTGAAGCGTAGTGTTCTTTTAGCTGTCTTGGTATTGGTATGTGTAGTCTACGTAGGCGATTCGGAGATAAAAAAATAAATAAATCATTAGACATCTTGTTCATTCAGAAATTTTTATACATATGAGGCCTCAATTTTCTAACATTAAGAATGATTACACATTTTAATATTCGCGGCATTCCAGCATTTGTACGATTACGAACTTTTGATGACCTGCAAAACTTGAGCTGCACAAAATGCAAACTCTATTGTTTTTATGGTATATGTCAATGTCATGTCACATCTATGAATATATTATTTTTTCCATTCCATCAGTCCTTTTTAATACCCCACTGCACTTCAAGTCCCCTCAAGATGAGGGAACTTGAAGCTTAAATCCACCACGCTGCTCCAATGCGGGTTGGCGGATTGTAACGACCGCCATCTATTGACAGCTACCGGGACCGACTGCTTAACGTACTCTCCGAGACACGGAGTCAGTGATAATTAATGAACTTAAGTTAGAAAAAACTCATTGGTACACGCCCGGATACGAACGCGGCCACATAGCCTTATAGATTTGAAACAGCTTCGCTGCGCTCTGGCTATCACGACACTATTATTTTTTATTATTATTTTTTGCTTTATATGTATTGCATTTGACGCCTGGCAAAACATATCTATCCAGTCATGACACTGAATCTGTTTATTGCTATATGTATAATCACAGGCGTTTATTTCAAAATGTTATAATATTCTCAATCAATATTAGTAATAGGCATTGTAAAATGACATTTTATATAATTTTATAAAATGCGATTGTTAAAATTTGAAACTTGACACATGGTTAAAAGTTCTGGAATGCGCTCCCCTATTGAATAACTTCAACATAGTCGATTAATACATTTACACAATTAATACAATTATACACAAAAGAATATTAATATAATAAGGCTAACCTAAATTAATTTACAAAATTAATTAATTAATTCGATTAATTCGAAGATCGTTCAGTTACCACTTACACCGACGCGTAATACTTTAAATCATAAGTACCACAAAATTAGTATTTTATTAAACTGACTACATTGATCATATATTATGTCTGGATAGAAAATCGGCGTCAAAAACGTAGTTAAAAATATCACCTAACGGTTCGGTTATACCTAAGACAAGTGTTGTTCATGGTTAGTATGTGGTTAATTTGTAGTTAGTCAGTAGTATGTGGTCTATTGAGTTACAAACACAAGTATGTAAAAGTAGACCTGTCATTTTTGTTGACACTTTATTTCGAGGGTCCTTCCAGACATTATAATAATCAAATCTATATATTAAGTACCCTTTTAGCGACTCAACATCCGTTTCAATTGCTTTCGCCTGCTAGCGGAATTTAAAAAAAAATCGTTCAAATAAATTATACAAATGTTTACGCTATCCCATAAATCATACATACGAGAAAGGTAAACTGAGTCCCGTCCCGATAGCATAAAAGCTTTTGTCTGACGCTCGCTCTGCCGAAAACGTTTGTTGCTTGTTTTGCTCCTTAACTATCCATACACAGGTAAAAATATTTTGTTTTTTTTTGTCGTATTTGAAAATTGCAAGATTTCTTGTTATTACTAAAGATTTTTATTTACCAATACGTTAAGCTATTCGTAAAGTCCTGAACTTTGAACCAATATGAATGAATTTAATAAATTAATTATTTGAGAATCGATATCTGTTATTATTATTCTCACTAAACTTTTCATAATTTATTACAAAAGAGTATACAAAGTAGAAACCAAATTTAATAAGTAAGAACATAAAAGTAAATAAAATTAACAAAATTTATTCAACGATTTTCATTGTAATCTATTAAATATTATAATATACCTACCTATGAATAGGTATCCGCTGTCTGTCCGTTTGTCCTTCCGTCCGTCTGTCACAGGACTGTATCCTCTGAACCGTTATAGGTAGACACTTGAAATTTTCATCACCACAATCAGCCTGTGTCTCTCCACTGCAGAATATAGGACCTGAAATCTTCACAGTATGCATTACTATAGCTGCGGTAGGATAATTAAAATAGAATAAAGTCAAAAATGAAAGGAGGTCCCCATACAGGAAACTTGTTTTTTTTTTATATTAGGTAAACCTTTGTGTGTGAGTTCGATTCGTACTTAGCCGGTTTTTCTTTTTCTAGAACTGTACTTACAAGGTAACTGTCTATATTGTTAACCATATAAATTCAAAGACCTACATTTTGAGTGTCGTGACTCGTGATAGCCCGAGCGTCGCGAACCTATTTCTGGTTTAGAAGGCCGTACGGCCGTGGTTCAAATTCGGGCGTGACTGATGACTTTTTTCTGATTTAAGTACATACATAACTATTACTGACTCCGCGCCTCGGAGAACACGTTAAGCCGTCGGTCTCGGTTAAATTCACCAACCCGCACTGGAGCATCATGGTGGGTTAAGCTCCAATCCCCCTCACCCGGGGGAGGCCTAAACCACTGCAGTGGGGCATTAATGGACTAGTTGAACTCGAAGTACACTTTAAAAAAAGGGTCGAATGCGTGTCGGACCGCGTACAGTGAATGGTTCCGTGTCGGGGTCAACGTATAATAAGTTTAAAAAAGAAAATCTCAAAAATTAATCAATATATTAAGTGTTTTTTAAGTTGTACTAACATTTTGTTTTTTTATTTTACGCTGTATAGTTAAAAGGGGGTCTTACACTTTTTAGGAATTTGGGAGCGTAATAGTTGTTGCAATACATAGGGTATTGCAACAACTATTGACTTAAATAAAAAAGTCATTTTGAATCCTCTATAATAATTTTTAAAGACTTATCTATAAATACCACACTCGTTGATGTGAGCTGGAGTTTTTATCGTATCTCAGTTACATGTATAGCGACTTACCTCAATTTCTTTTATTTCACTACACCATTGCATAGTTGTTAATACCTACCTTCCAAAATTTGCTAATATTCTCCGAGTTAAATGGATGGGACAGACGAATGAACAGACAGACATAAAGACGGACATAAGGGTTCCGCAACCAATGGCAAAAAACGGAAGTATCCAGTAGCTTTATGAGTGAACGGAAATATGTGAGTTCATGGTTCATTCACTGATAAGACATTGATAACGAGAACAAAAGCTCTGATAGCATACAACGGGACAAGTGCCACGAGCACCTATCGCTACACTACAAACCGTTGGATTTTATCGAATTTTAAATCCTCCTATTGATATTTACTTGATAACGCCTTACCTTAAGAGGAGAGTGTAGTTACTTTCCATGCAAACGGCGTTATCTGTTGCACCCTATTAAATCTTAACCGATTGGCGCAAAAAAAAAAAATGGAATTTATATCAGCACAAACGACTAGGTTTTTAATTTTTTGAATATTTTGATGCATCATAAGAAAAAAAGACTTAAATACGCGGAGTTATTTTTCGAAAGTATTTTATTTTTCACAACACATGGGGAAATGAAATTAGTTTCATGTTAGTGAGACGTAATTATATATTCTTTTAACCTTTTCTTACTAACAGTGCTGTATTCCATAAAAAATGTTTTGACATATAAATTAATAATATAATTATAATTAATTTAAATATTTTGAATCGTTAAAGTAGGTAATTTAAATTATATTAGAAAATGAATTACTGTCTTATTCAAATATTAGCTGAAATAAAACTAATCCAATAATCCACCCTCAGTCACCCCCGACGCAAAGGTGCCCATGATACTCATCGCATTGCCACGCTGAGTCGCAATGGCAAATCTTTGCACCAGGAAAGAATCGGAGCGGGGGTCGAATCCCTTTTCCCTCAGACGACGGTCGACGCCCGCGACGAAACGTTTGGCTTCACTCCCCCAACAGTCACCATCTTTCACCGTGAGAGGGACGAACAAGTATTTACTCTCCAGAGTAGAGTATTTGACTCCTTTTCTGGCGGTCGTAGACTCCGCAGCCGCTCCAGGTGATCCCACAGTGCGACCAAGGTGAGAGGCGGCAAATGTGCTGACACACGTGGCGTCCCGAAATAGACACCTACCCTTCTCCCACGGCACCAAAGTCATACCATCGGGTCTTTTGCCATCGGAACGGCTAAGACCCGGAGGTTTCAATACGCATGGAACATTGGCACGTAAAGGCCTGCGGACTATGTCGTTAAGAGCGTGGTGTCGCGGAAGTCTCCCCGACCAGCGACAACAATTCAGGGCATGATGCCCGTCGGCCTCCACCATGCAACCGCAGATGCATAGGTCGTCGTTCACAAACATCGCAGCCCAGGCGGAGCCCCACCGCCACACGCAAAAAATCGCCGGCGTCCATTAGGATACCCATGTGCGAGGAGGGCAGCGTGTTTAGCCACGCTCCAGACTCTCTGCGACATTGCTTTCAGCCTCGCCAGGAATTAATTTAATTTAATTTAATAATAGTATATTAGAAAAGAAAATGTTATTATATAAATTTTACAATATTAAGGTTAAACGATACTGCAAATTTCCATACAATATGTATTTCACTTAAAGTAAGAAACCGCAATCTTCTTTATATTTATTTTACCATCTTAATATGTAAAGTGGATAAATGAATTATCCTTAAATGTATAAAATATGTTTCTGACACAAAACGGTTGTGAGCGAGTTTTTTCGAAAGCCAAAATTAAAACTGTTTCGTTTTAAAAATAACATATTTTATAAATTTAGTGATAGTTCTATAACACGATTTCAACGTGTAATTTTTACTTCCGGAAAAAAAAAACATTTGTATGATAATCAGAGGTATTGTTTAACCTTAAGTGTAAAATTCTGTCTAGATATAAGTTGATACCCAGAGAAGGACATAGGGCATCGTATGGTATCGTACATGGGACGTTATCATATGTGAACTTTGATTATATAATCTCTGGATAGAGAGTTGGCGTCACAAAAACGTAGATAAAAACTAACTATAATTATTCGGTTATATTTCACGCATACATAGTTAGTATGGCATAGCATGTGGTCTGTTGAGTCACACACACAAGTACGTAAAAGTTTGTTATTTTCGTTGATATTGTTACGGGTTGATATTGTTACTAGTATATAGGATGCACTAAATCACCGATTTAGTTGTAGGTGCTTTCATCATCATCATCATCATCATCAGCCCATGTTACCCCACTGCAGGGGCTTAGGCCTCCCCCAGGGTGAGGAGGGGGTTTGGAGCTTAAATGCACCACGCTACTCCACTGCGGGCTGGGGAATGTAACGACCGCCATCTATTGACAGCGTCCGGGACCGACTGCTTAACGTGCTCTCCGAGACACGGAGTCAGTGATAGTTAATGAACTTAAGTCAGAAAAACTCATTGGTACACGCCCGGATTCGAACCATGGCCCTATGGCCTTATAAATTTGAGACAGGTTCGTTGCGCTCTGGGCTATCACGACACGTAGGTGCTCTATGAAACAAAATCACAAATTGTTTCAATCAGAATTCACACAGATCAAAAATTACTCTTTTATCGTTCTTATAACTCGCAGTTTAATCACTTATCAAAAAAACTGACTAAACTGACTCACGCTGACTTATATAATAAGCGTCTCGAAATCTCCACCACGCAGTATCTCGAAGTTTCTCATCGTTGAACAAACTATTTTAAAATTCGAATCACAATTTACTATGGAAATTTTCTAGACGCCATGGCAGCAGTCTTTGTGTGGTCGCAAAAATGCGCCTCAAAAATCGATTTTTCGAATCGAACAGCCACGTGATCTTTCGAGTACTTTCGAATCGAATACATCGAAGTGTTTCTATACATAGGCATCACAATATTGTATTGTGAGTGTCCATCCACACATACATAATGAAAATAAATAAAATATTTTTTTTGTCATTGAAAATGACTATCATATCCATTTCACGGGAAACGCATTTTTGGCCATAACTCCGAGGGTATGGGGTCTAGCCAAGATTTTAAGGTTTTAAAAGATTAAGAATTTAGTTGTGCATTGTATGACATCAAAATTTTGGAAATCGGTTAAGTAGTTTTTAAAAAAATTGGAAAATGTAAAAAAATCGGAATTTTTTCGGTTTTTTTTTTTACTAAATCCACAATATTTCAAGAACGGGGACCGATATCGAAAATAAAAAAAAACTATCATCTCGGCCATTAACGTAGCTACGATTTGAGACCATGTTTTTGGAAATCGGTTGGTAATTGTAAGAGAAATTATTTCCGAAAGATGAGATTTTTTGGTCGATCGCTTGTGTTTGTGGATATAAGTTACTATATTTCAGAGGGTATTCGTCGGATCGCTTCAAAGTGTTATACCAAAGGTTAGAAGGCGTCGGTAGCTACAGTTTAAGACCAAAATTTTGGAAATCGGTTGGAAATCGGACAAGAAATTTGACATCACATGTTAGATTTTATGGAGGTTCGGGAACTTGTTAACATTACGGTCATCGCCTTTCGGCCTGTATTCGTTCGAATGCTTCATTATCGAGTTCAGAACGTTTAAGGATATCAGAGGCTGCAGTTTAAAACCTAAATGTTTCAAA
Organism: Luffia ferchaultella; assembly: GCA_949709985.1. Lineage (NCBI taxonomy): Eukaryota > Metazoa > Arthropoda > Insecta > Lepidoptera > Psychidae > Luffia > Luffia ferchaultella. The sequence continues at coordinate 19,334,987 of OX453254.1, forward strand.
TATGTTGAACTAGCGACCCGCCCCGGCTTCGCACGGGTAGCAGAGAATTTTTTCGTTGATTTATTTCTGAGTTTAAAGAGTTGAAAAGAATAGTGCCACGTGTTCGTGGCAATCTATACTAATATTATAAAGCTGAAGAGTTTGTTTGTTTTGTTGTCTGTTTGTCTGTTTGTCTGTTTGTCTGTTTGTCTGTTTGTCTGTTTGTCTGTTTGTCTGTTTGTCTGTTTGTCTGTTTGTCTGTTTGTCTGTTTGTCTGTTTGTCTGTTTGTCTGTTTGTCTGTTTGTCTGTTTGTCTGTTTGTCTGTTTGTCTGTTTGTCTGTTTGTCTGTTTGTCTAAAACTACTAAATCTAGGAAGCCGAAATTTGGAACAGTGGTTTATTTTATAACGTGAATATAAATTTAAAAAAAAGGAATATTTTGAAATTTCAAATTGAAGGAGGGAGGGATGGAGGTGCTTCGTATGAGAGTCTTTGTTCTTTAAAGTAAGAAACATAAAAATATTAACATAAATAAATAATGACGTCTTTCAAGGTTTATGGATATCAAGGGTGGAAAACGGGATGTGAAAAGTATGGGTGTATCGATTTTCTTAAAGGAGTGGGGAGAATGAAGATTGAAAGTTTGAATGGGTGTCCCCAATATTAGTTTTAGCAAAAAGTACCTACGTATTAACAATTTCGAATGTTAATACTACCTAAAATAGGAATGTGTAATCTACGCAAGCGAAGCTGCGGGCGGTCGCTAGTAAAATAATATAATCTGTGAAAATCGGGTTTGGGTAGGTTCATTTTCAATGAAACCGATGGTTGCGGGGACTGCAAGATCTGTGGATTTTTCTGTTTGTCTGTTTGTCTGTTTGTCTGTTTGTCTGTTTGTCTTTTTTTTCTGTTTGTCTGTTTGTCTGTTTGTCTTTTTTTCTGTTTGTCTGTTTGTCTTTTTTTTCTGTTTGTCTGTTTGTCTTTTTTTCTGTTTGTCTGTTTGTCTTTTTTTTTCTGTTTGTCTGTTTGTCTGTTTGTCTGTTTGTCTTCTTTTTCTGTTTGTCTGTTTGTCTGTTTGTTTGTCTGTTTGTTTGTTTGTCTGTCTGTCTGTCTGTCTGTTTGTCTGTTTGTCTGTCTGTTTGTCTTTTTGTCTGTTTGTCTGTCTGTCTGTCTGTCTGTCTGTTTGTCTGTTTGTCTGTTTGTCTGTTTGTCTGTTTGTCTGTTTGTCTGTTTGTCTGTTTGTCTGTTTGTCTGTTTGTCTGTTTGTCTGTTTGTCTTTTTGTCTGTTTGTCTGTTTGTCTGTTTGTCTGTTTGTCTGTTTGTCTGTTTGTCTGATTGTCTGTTTGTCTGTTTGTCTGTTTGTCTGTTTGTCTGTTTGTCTGTTTGTCTGTTTGTCGGTTTGTCTGTTTGTCTGTTTGTCTGTTTGTCTGTTTGTCTGTTTGTCTGTTTGTCTGTTTGTCTGTTTGTCTGTTTGTCTGTTTGTCTGTTTGTCTGTTTGTCTGTTTGTCTGTTTGTCTTTTTTGTCTGTTTGTCTGTTTGTTTGTTTGTTTGTTTGTCTGTTTGTCTGTTTGTCTGTTTGTCTGTTTGTCTGTTTGTCTGTATGTCTGTTTGTCTGTTTTTCTGTTTGTTTGTTTGTTTGCTTGTTTGTTTGTTTGTTTGTTTGAACGCGCAAATCTCAAGGACTACTGGTTCGAATTGAAAAATTCTTTTTGTGTTGGATTGTCTATTTATTGAGGAAGGCTATAGGCTATATGTATAAAATAATACTATCTGTCTGTCTGTCTGTCTGTCTGAGCAAATCTCCAAAACAGCTAAACCGATTTTGATGAAACTTCACAGATGTGGATAGAAAGTGGTCAAAAATGAAATACACTACCTTTTGTATGTCTGTATGTACGTCCATTTCTCTATTCCAGCTAATCTCTTAAACGGCTAAATCGATTTTAATGAAGTTTCACGGGTATGAAAAGGAGGTAGTCAAAAGTGACATACGCTACTTTTTGTTCGTCTGTCTGTCTGTACGTCTATGTGTCTATTCGAGCTAATCTCCAAAACGGCTGAATGGATTTTAATGAAACTTTGCAGACGTGAAAGAAGGTTGTCAAGAGTGACATCAGTTACTTTCTGTGGCTGTCTGTCGTTTGTCCTCACTGATCTATCAGCGTAGATAAAGCCGAAACTACTAAATCTAGGAAGCCGAAATTTGGAACAGTGGTTTATTTTATAACGTGAATATAAATTAAAAAAAAAGGAATATTTTGAAATTTCAAATTGAAGGAGGGAGGGATGGAGGGGCTTCGTATGAGAGTCTTTGTTCTTTAAAGTTAGAAACATAAAAATTTTAACATAAATAAATAATGACGTCTTTCAAGGTTTTTGGATATCAAGGGTGGAAAACGGGATGTGAAAAGTATGGGAGTATCGATTTTCTTAAAGGAGTGGGGAGAATGAAGATTGAAAGTTTGAATGGGTGTCCCCAATATTAGTTTCAGCAAAAAGTACCTACGTATTAACCATTTCGAATGTTAATACTACCTAAAACAGGAATGTGTAATCTACGCAAGCGAAGCTGCGGGCGGTCGCTAGTAAAATAATATAACTGTGAAAATCGGCTTTGGGTAGGTTCATTTTCAATGAACCCGATGGTTGCGGGGACTGCAAGATCTGTGGATTTTTTTATACAACCCTAGACATGGGTAACCAATGACAAGGATTGAAGTAAAATTTATTTAAAAATCGGTGAATATAGTAAGCTGTCTTTATAAAATCTATGCTTTTTGTTCATCTATCATTCGCTTGTGTGTATTCCAGAACCAACTAACGAGTATGATCTCGTGTGAGACCCTGACACTTTTTTGCACAAGTTTTTAGATGTTACTAGACAAAGCTTTTGCTTTAATGTAAAAATTTTTGTATTGCCAATATTAGGTTTTTATGAATGTGAAAAGTTAGGAAATAGAAAATATAGCATACACAGAATTCATTCGACTTAAAGGCAACAATATATAGTCTATGAGATGGGGCGGGAATGGAGTAGACACATATCTAGTGTAAATTATGTAACTAGCCCGCAGCGCACGGACGAAGACTCGAGCTCGCAGTCTACAATGCAGTGTTGCAATAGCTGCAACTATTCAATGAATTGAATATTAAACACCTACACTAGAAATGCTTTTTCGTATATGAAATACGTATTTTTGTACTCGAGTTAAAAACACAAGAACATTTGTCATAATCCCGATTCTACAAAATTTCGTCGTGATATCCGAGTGGTAGCGAGTTCGCTTCTTGTGTAGAAGGGTAGAAGGCCGTGGTTCGAATCTCAGGCCATGTACCTACCAATGCGTTTTTTTTCTAATTTATGTACATAACTATCACTGACTGTGCCTCGGAGAGCACGTTAAGCATCGGTTTCAGCTACCATCAATAGATGGCAGGCGTTAAAATCCACCAACCCGCATTGGAGCAACGTGGTGGATTAAGCTCCGAGCCCCCTCATCTCAAGGGTAAGCCCCTACTATGATGTATGTACCTCGCCAGAGCGAACATTTCTCATTTCTATATGTATACACAAACGTTTAATACTGAATAAACATATGAAAAGTATCTACTATGAAGTAAGCTAAAAAGTATTAAAAAACCTGCCTGTTTTTAGGGATCCATGCCCAAATGTTACCTACGGGAATCCTGTTACTAAGACTCCGATGTCCGTCTGTCATAGGGCTTTATCGTCTATGACCGCTATAACAAGAAATACTAAAAGTAAAATCAAGTTAAAAATTCTAGAAGGTCCCCATACAAAACACTTGTTTTTTATATTGCATGGTGGTAATACGGCACCCTTCGTGTGCGAATCCGACTCGCACTTGGCCAGTTTTTTTTAAATTGTTAGTTAGCACATAGTTTAACATCACAGAGAAAACAGTTTTGTAAATCTCACTTCAGAGCATTATCATATTCATTTAATGTTTACATTACATTTACTACAAAAGTATATTTGTAGCATAATAATAGGTATATTAATCGTACCATAGCCATTTACAGAGCCAAAAAACTATTAATTAGTGAAAATTTGTTGACAGAGTCTTAAGGCTGATATTGATTTCGTAATCTGAAAACCGAAAAAAATTAATTTTTTTGAGTCAAATTTCTGAATAACCATTAAGATATTCGGTATTTTTTGAATGCATACTCTCTAGTAATGTATAGTTATAGTATAGTATAGTAAGTAACAAATAAATTCAAACAACAGGTTTTTCAGAGTTGAATACCATCCATAGAAAAATCATAGGTACGTACAAGGCATACAGTATATTTGTAAGTGTACAAAAAATTGTCTGAAAATTTATTTAATTAGTACTATAAAAAAAATGTGTTCCATGCTGAATTAACGCATTAACGCAATTAAGTCTTGCGCAAAATCGTCGTCTACGTGTTACAATATAATGAAAAACACATGAAATTCCACAAAAATTTAAATTTGAGGTGTGATCTCCCAAATACTATTTTTTATTTCATTTTTGTCTGCAAATTTGTTTGTAATAAAATTTCGAAAATTGCCTTATTAACCTACCTACACGTTCGCAGTGTCCAATCGGGCTCGAAGGCCTTGTCGACAACAGTCAAATTATAGAACCTCTTAATAAAACTTTTACTATCGTCACGGGTACCGCTATTTAATTTGAATTAAAGATTGTCAATAAGCCATTCTCGAAGACAACAAAAATGTCGCAGGCACTCAGTCACTCAGAATTAGGTCTCTGATATCGTAGTAACTGTTATCGGTGCTACACCCGACGACACGGCCGTCATAGATAGATTGATAGCCACCTGTCTAATACCTATTAATCCGCTTCCTACCACCTACACAATAGCGGCGATCGAGGATATGCAGCCTATTATCCTGGTAATAATTCTATTATAAGCTGCAACACATAGATCACTCACTACGCATTCTATGTATAGATCGGTTGTCACCATAGCTAGGTATTAGTAGGTATGGGTACAATTTCATATAGACAAAAACAAATAAAGGGTATGGATAAAGACTGTTTAGACGATGGGGCTTTGTGACGATTCGTCACAAACCATGTACAACTATTGTGATATTGCATCCATGATGTACATCAATGGTGGAACAGGACTGCAGAGTATCCCAATAAATCGAAATATGTCCTTGATGCTTGAAGCATTACGTAATTTTTTAAGAAATATTTTTCTAATTAACGCATAAAACTATTATTTTTTATTAAAATAATGAAATGGACATTGTGATAAAAATGAAAAGAATATAGAGTTCACACTGAATTCTACTTCACAGTGCTTCGTCAAGACATTGAGGGGCGTAGGTATACCTATGTATTTATTCGATGGCGTATATTTTTCGCTCACATTTTTCATACGAGTAGGTAACATCTATGTGCCAACCTTATTTATGTTCGGCGCTGGAACGAACGTGGCTACGTTAAACTATGAAAGCAACGTGTAATTGATGCCCATAATTACATCTGATTCCAACTGAAACATACGAAGAAATTCGTAGTTGATTTTCTCGAAACCAGTAGATTGAATAAAAAGATTCCTTAATATTTCAATCTGTACCAACAACTCTAAAGAAACTGTGACTAAAGTTTTAACGCCTAATTTATAACGCTCTTATGATTAATACGACCATATTCGTGTCCATTGAATGTCGACGGAACTTATTAAACTTTTTTTCATGAGGCGCTTAAAATACGACCGAGACGAGCTTGTATGCAGTTCTACCAAACAACAATTACAAATTATAATCGTTTTCATTTGGATGTACACTGCTGGTATTTTATTGAAAATAAAAAGTTGCGATATACATACCGATAGTAAACCATCAATGTATTTTGTATGCAACAATAACCCAGTTAAGCTAATTTGAAAGTTCACACGTCGCCATAAAAATGACGTTTCACAGCGCGTCGGATCGGACACCGGTGCATGAGCAGCCAATGGCGTGACGTTCTCTCCCCCCGCGCTTCCCCCGCAGACTATATTATAATCGCACCACGCGACAAACGCCGGCTGGTTGCCTTAAAGTTACCACGTTATTTAAAAAAAGTCTATCGTAATTTTTCGTCAATTAACTGTGATCGGGACAAGTGTTGAATCTAAAATACAAATTGAACTCGTGTGCTGTTAGCAGTAAGGACATTCCAGTGCTCGGTGCATTCATGGGTGCAGTGAAATAGGTCATGGTGTATTAATTACCGAAGTATCGACGTTTGTGAGTATCCACTTGACGGTTTCAATCGATTTGTAATTAGATTAAGTATTTTGAGGTTATTGCACGGATTATAAATAGATACCTAGGCGAACTTGGACTGAATTCTGAATATTGATTTATGGGCGTTTAGAAAGTTGCTAAATATTTCGTAAGCGACAGTTGAAAATTTACAATATCGTAAGTAGGTACACATACCTACTTAAATTAATTGTACGCGAGTCAGCTTTTGTCATCAATAGTTTACTTGGGTACGTATTTTACAAACATTTTTAAAGTTCGGTGCCTACTTATTATAACGTATTCAATATATTTTAGTAGGTAGGTATATAACGGTTGAAAAAAGGTTAAAACGTGACATAATTCACGACGAAGAAATTCGCAGAAGAACTGGAGTGACCGGACCGACCTAACTAGCTCACAGAATTAGCAAGTCGAAGTGGCATTGGACAGCCACATAACTCGCAGAAACGAAGACTGCTGAGGAAGAATAATTCTCTAGTGGCGACTAAAGAACTGTACATGGTATATGACGGCACTCCACTAGGTGGATTGACGACCTAGAAAATGGGCGATGTTGGTTACAGGTGATCCAAGACCCTGTGTTGTGGAGATCTACGGGGAGGATTTGATTTTATGTAGATGTAATTTGAAAAAAAAATGTTGCATATACTTACCCGTATGTGTGCTTGTAGATTATCTTTGTCCGAATTTAAAAAAATATATATATTTACCAAGCATTCTTAAAATTCATACTTGTAGGAGAACTTTAAGAGAAGTGAGGGAGTCAGTAAACAATAACCTCAGATTGTAACGCCTTATTTTGTATTCTCTTGTAAGGCTCTTTCTATAATTCTGATGAGTTATTTTATTCTTAACCTTAAGAATCTTTAATAAAAGAGGATGGATTCGAAGGAAGACTATTGTATTTCGTAACCACGATTATAACAGCACGATAAAACACAAAATATTCGTACGACACGAATTCCCACATTCGTCTGTCGTTACGATATGAACTCCCGCATTATTATGTCAATAAAAAACCGACTAACCTGGGCCCGTGTCCCTAACATATAAATTATGTATTTTAAATCGAGCGCCTGGCGTTACAGTATCGTAATCAGCTCTCTCCAAAACGTAGGAAAGGAGTAGCAGGTAGGTACCTACCATGACAATTTTAGCTTATTATTACGCACACAAACACACTAAGGTTATTTACTTGCCGTACGTATCTAAACCTAATACTTTACACTCTATACAACTTTGTATTAGTGTACCAAAGAAAAAACTAGCGTTTGCCACCTTATCATTTTCGACGATTTCCTACCATCGCTTACCATTTCCATTTTTCATACCATTCTATAAAATATTCTTCTTCCTTACTATTTCTTAGTTCCTACAATTCCTACCATAAATCAATGTTCGCGCTGGAATCAAAAATCAAGAATTACAAGATATATTAGGCGTTAGGTGAGGCTCCCCATATGGTACGGTCCTATGTTGGTACGCTGAGTATAAATGTGGAAGAATTTCGACTAATGTTGGAAGATGCTGCTGGAGATGCTGTAATACAGCAGTGTGAAGAAATTGTTAAAAAATTGGGAAAATTATTGTGGTAAAATTGTCGTGGCAGCGTTCGTTTTATTGCTGACTAGCTTTCCGCCCGCGGGCTTCGCTCGCGTTGAGCACAGTTGTACTGGGACAGTTAAAGGAACGCGACGCTCTAGAACATTGTAACACTTTCTAGAACGTTCTGAAATTTAACTGCCTAAGAAATCTTATGAAATTTTTATGAAATTAGGTAATATGACATGGTCACATAGATTTCGTCAAAACATCAAGTTTGAGTACCAACACGATAGGTCTGGGATTGATGGTTTCGAAAATATAAGCATTTAAATATTTGGTTACGTGGTCACATAGATCTCGTCAAAACATCAAGTTTGAGTACCAACACGATAGGTCTGTGATTGATGGTTTCGAAAATATAAGCATTTAAAAATGTGGTCACGTGGTCACATAGATCTCGTCAAAACATCAAGTTTGAGTACGAACACGATAGGTCTGCGATTGATGGTTTCGAAAATATAAGCATTTAAAAATTTGGTCAGGTGGTTACATAGATCTCGTCAAAACATCTAGTTTGAGTTCTAACACGATAGGTCTGAGATTGATGGTTTCGAAAAAATAGTCATTTAAAAATGTGGTCACATGGACACATAGATCTCGTCAAAACATCAAGTTTGAGCACCAACATGATAGATCTGCGATTGATTGTTCGAAAATATAAGCTTTTAAAAATGTGGTCACGTGGTCACATAGATCTCGTCAAAACATCAAGTTTGAGTACCAACACGATAGGTCTGAGATTGATGGTTTCGAAAAAATAAGTATTTAAATATTTGGTCACGTGGTCACACAGACCTCGTCAAAACATCAAGTTTGAGTACCAACACGATAGCTTTGCGATTGATGCTTTCGAAAAATAAGCATTTAAAAATGTGGTCACGTGGTCACATAGATTTCGTCAAAGCATCAAGTTTGAGTACCAACACGATAGGTCTGAGATTGATGGTTTCGAAAAAATAAGTATTTACTTTGGTCACGTGGTCACATAGACCTCGTCAAAACATCAAGTTTGAGTACCAACACGATAGCTTTGCGATTGATGCTTTCGAAAAAATAAGCATTTAAAAATGTGGTCACACGGTCACGTAGATCTCGTCAAAACATCAAGTTTGAGTACCAACATGATAGTTCTGGGATTGATGGTTTCGAAAATGTAAGCTTTTAAAAATGTGGTCACGTGGTCACATAGATCTTGTCAAAACATCAAGTTTGAGTACCAACACGATAGGTCTGCGATTGATAGTTTCGAAAATATAAGCATTTAAAAATTTGGTCACGTGGTCACATAGATTTCGTCAAAACATCAAGTTTGAGTACCAACACGATAGCTTTGCGATTGATGCTTTCGAAAAAATAAGCATTTAAAAATGTGGTCACACGGTCACGTAGATCTCGTCAAAACATCAAGTTTGAGCACCAACATGATAGTTCTGGGATTGATGGTTTCGAAAATGTAAGCTTTTAAAAATGTGGTCACGTGGTCACATAGATCTCGTCAAAACATCAAGTTTGAGTACCAACACGATAGGTCTGCGATTGATAGTTTCGAAAATATAAGCATTTAAAAATTTGGTCACGTGGTCACATAGATTTCGTCAAAACATCAAGTTTGAGTACCAACACGATAGCTTTGCGATTGATGCTTTCGAAAAAATAAGCATTTAAAAATGTGGTCACACGGTCACGTAGATCTCGTCAAAACATCAAGTTTGAGTACCAACATGATAGTTCTGGGATTGATGGTTTCGAAAATGTAAGCTTTTAAAAATGTGGTCACATAGATCTCGTCAAAACATCAAGTTTGAGTACCAACACGATAGGTCTGCGATTGATAGTTTCGAAAATATAAGCATTTAAAAATTTGGTCACGTGGTCACATAGATTTCGTCAAAACATCAGGTTTGAGTACCAACACGATAAGTCTGAGATTGACAAAAAATAGCCTTTGTCACCCCCGATAATGCTCTCTGCACGTCTGCGAAGTTTCATTGAAATCGGTACAGTCGTTTCGGAGATCAGCTCGAACAGACAGACAGACGGACAGACAGAAAAACAAAAAGCAGCCTATGTCACCCATGATAACACCCTCTGCACGTCTGCCAAGTTTCATTGAAATCGGTTCAGCCGTTTCTGAGATCAGCTCAAACAGACAGACAGATGGACAGACAGACAGATAAAAAGTACCCTATGTTACCCGCGGTAATGCTCTCTGCACGTCTGCAAAGTTTCATTGAATTCGGTTCAGCCGTTTCGGAGATTAGCCGGAACAGACAGACAGACAGACAGACAGACAGACAGACACTTCAATTTTATTAATATAGAAGACGTCAAGAAAAAAGTCGATAAGAAATGATAGTTACGAATATACAATTTTACGTGACAACTAGAGGGAATGAAAAGGGTACCTTAAAATACTCATAGACGCGCAAAAATAAACCAGAATAATGATTTTACAAAATTGTTTTTGAATTCTTACAAAAAGATCCTGAACGTTATTTTGGCTCAATTCTTAACTATGAATGATGGTTTGACCATTACGATCTTGAAACAAAACAACATGACAAGAACCCGTCATCTCCAACTCCTAAAAAATTCGAGGCAAGTCCATCCGCTGTGAAGATTCTAGGCTTTCTTTTTTGGGACAGTCAAGGAGTAATAACGGTTGAATACCTTAATCATGAAGCTATTATAAAGAGGGTTTTATATGCAGAACGAATGAAATAATTGCTAAAATTGTTTCTTTTCATTCAGACAACGCGTCAGTGGACAAGTCCATAGTTATATCAGCCATTGCCTGGCTTTGAAATAATTGAATATATTACATATTCGATGGACCTTTCCCCTCGCGATTTTTATTTATTTCCAAAATTAAATAACCACCTAATGGTAGCTGCGATGCGACAATTTTTAAATGATCAGGATGAAGATTTTTTTAGGAAGGGTATTTTAAGAGGATTGTGTAGTCACTGAGTTTAAGATTAGGATTTCAATATATATTTCTTATTTATAAAAGGAAAAAAAAACAGAACATAATACAAAAAAAGCAATATACAGAAAACACAGGTTTGTTGCAGCTTTCCAACGGAATTTTAATTCGCGATATTTAGTGTCTGGGCGTCAACTTTTATACAATTGTCCGATTTTGGTATCTCTTGATTCGGTATGCCATATTCAAATGTATGTTTTTTTTAATGTTTTTATTTTTCTCGGTGTATCTAAGTAAACAATTAAAAAAAAACCAAAAAAAAGGTTTTTGCTGATGTGAATACCATATATTTTTTTTTAATTCAAGGTATGTAGGTATAACTGAGTGTAAACGTTAACGCCGTTCGTATGGAAATTTGTATGTATTAAATATATATCTAAAAATGATTATGTAGGTGTGTCAAAAATTTATTTTAAACTGACAATAAGTAATTTAATTACTTAAAATTATTTTAGTAACTATGTGGAGAATCGTATGTAAAGTAAAGCATTGGTATAAAAGATGTTTGAGACATGATCGATGAAATTACTAAGTATACCGAAACCTACTCAACACTATCTACATGCAAAATTTCAACTTTAGCTTGGGTCACAACGAGAGACCCAAAAAGTGTTTTGCGATTTTGAATACGAGACCCTAAAAACCAGACAATTCAATGCAAAAAACATTGTCTATATTTCTTAGGTAAATACAAAGAGTAGGAGGTTAGTAGTGTAAAATTGGGGAGTCTGGCTCACATTTTGTATGGTATATAATTGGGGAGTCTGGCTCACTTTTTCGTTATTTGCTGAAAACCGTGGTCCGTTTTAAAAGTCTCGCTTCGCTCTCACGGACCACGGTTTTCAGCAAATAACGAAAAAGTGAGCCAGACTCCCCAATTATATACCATACAAAATGTGAGCCAGACTCCCCAATTTTTTTTCTCGGAAAACACGATCTCTCATTTTGAGGTGAAAGAAATTTTATAAAACACTCACCGTTACGACAACCGATAACTTTAAACACATGACAAATTTCAACACCAACAAAATTTTTACTCTTAAATATTTTACTATAAGTCACAACACGACAACACGAGTTGATTGCAGGACGTCGATTTACTAAATGGTAAATCAAGTATGTCCCTACTCTACACCTAATCCCAATTAAAAAACCGGATAAGTCCGTTTAGCATATATTATTGAATTTTACTTAATAAGTAGATGAAAAGAAATATACTTCTCACTAGAACTATAATAATTTTTTTATAACAACTTTGTCACCTAAGATTAACTAAATTATTTAAAAACTTATGCATTAATTATTACGCTGTTTTTTTTTTTATTCGATTGTATTTATTTCATTAGAACTACAATAATTTTTTACAACCTTTTTTCTCGTATAAATTGCTTAATTAATTAAAACTATAAAATGTTTTCTTACTTAATATTATTGCTGTAATATCGTATTCAATTTAACTTTAAAAAAATATTTTGAAATACAGATTTAGACCCTTTCGGAAACAGAATACTTACACACTTCCATTAAAAGTAATAAGGACTTTTGTTCCAAATTATGAATGAATTATTGTTTTGACAAAGACACGTGTATGGTACAGTTAACAATACGTTTTATCAGCGTTTGAGAAGTTACAATTTTATTATTTAAAAGAGTCTATTTATGAAATAATATAATAAACTTTAATAGAATAAACATAAATGACGATCAAGTAATTGTTCACGACTTTATTAATAAATACTAACTGACTGAAAAAAAAAAGCTGATGACATATTTTGCAAATTTACAAAAAAAATTAAAATATTATAAAATATTTGTATGTATAGAAACTTAAAAAGTTTTTTTTTTGATGTTGTGTAATGATTAAATAATTTAAATTAAAAAATATTTTTTATATTTCTCGTTGACTGTATACATCACACATCAAATGTTTCATTAACAAGTGTTTCACTGTGTCAAGACTTTGGTTTCAAATTATGAATGAATTATTGTTTTGACAAAGACACGTGTATGGTACAGTTAACAATACGTTTTACCTGCGTTTGAGAAGTTACCATTTTATTATTTAAAAGAGTCTATTTATGAAATAATATAATAAACTTTAATAGAATAAACATAAATGACGATCAAGTAATTGTTCACGACTTTATTAATAAATACTAACTGACTGAAAAAAAAAAAGCTAATGTCATATTTTGCAAATTTACAAAAAAATTAAAATATTATAAAATATTTGTATGTACAGAAACTTAAGAAGTTTTTTTGATGTTGTGTAATGATTTAATAGTTAAAATTAAAAAATATTTTTTTATATTTCTCGTTGACTGTATACATCTAACATAAATGTTAAGAATGTTTCATTGTTTTAACTATGACACGTGTAAGTTTTTCGTATCTTTAACCCTGAACGAACAAAAATGCTTTGTACATGCAAAGTGCTAAAAATGGCTTTAGGAAATAAGTTTCTCATGTTTTATGATTTTCAAGTCTCGACTTGCGTTTATAAAACGGAACTGGGTTACGATAATTTTTTTCTATCATGTTTTTATAGTTTTGTTTTTAAACCTTGAAGACAGTTCACACGTGTATCGAAGCGTATATAAACCATACTCCAAGCTTATTCGACACCAGTCTACGATAGGCGAAGTTCCTAGTAGTAACAAAAATACAAAGTGTTCTTGCAAAAACCAAGCACCAAGTAATACTTCAGTGGTACCATGGCTGAAATGTGAGTATAAAAATGTAGGTATATTACATTATTTTCAAACTTTTATAAATATTCATTATATTTTTTATAAAATAATCAATTGTTATTTCATGTTTTTTATAGCATTAATTTTTTACTGATTATACTACGTTGAAAATTGTGTTTAAAAATTTGATTACGATATTAACATTCTATATAAATTATGGTTGTGATTTTTACGTAGGTGAAAGCATGCATGATTATAATAGAAGCCCAAAAATATGTGTGTTTTTTTTTTCTTTTATAAATACACATTATATTTTTATGAAAATGCTCATTTGTTACTTTATGTTTTACGTTAATTTGAACTGATTATATTACATCGATTATTGTGTTAAATTAATTACGATATTAGATTTTCTATAAAAACTACGACTTTGATTTTTAGGTAAAAGTCTCCACGATTGTAATAGATATTTCATGTTTTTATAGCACTAATTTTTTACTGATTATACTACGTTGAAAATTGTGTTTAAAATTTGATTGCGATATTAACATTCTATATAAATTACGGTTTTGATTTTACGTAGGTAAAAGCATGCATGATTATAATAGAAGTGGAAAAATATGTGTTTTTTTTTCTTTTATAAATACACATTATATTTTTATGAAAATGCTCATTTGTTATTTTGTGTTTTACGTTAATTTTAACTGATTACATTACATCGATTATTGTGTTAAATTAATTTTCTATAAAAACTACGACTTCGATTTTTAGGTAAAAGCCTCTACGATTGTAATAGAACTGGGAAAAAAAATTGTATATTGCGTAATTATTTTAAGTGGTCTTGTTTTTTATTTGTTATAGAAACCTTCCAACTATATTCGATTCTGATGAGGGTTTATCGTCGATATCACCTAGTACATCTAAAAATTTAAAACGCAAATCATCTAAGAAATGTTCAAAGAAAACACGCACCGATTTCATGAAGGATCTTTTCGGAGACGAAAGTGATACTGAAATATGTGTGAAGAAAACTGAATTATCAGGTATTTTATGGAAGCGAGTTGCTAATGGAATGACAAAACAGACTGAAAACAATGCGAATGGGGAATTCTTTTTGGAATTAAAACTTTACTATACGTCCGAAATCGAGAAATTACCAGATGATACTCGTTGGAAATTCGCTTTGATAAATACGAAAATTAAATTACAAAGAGAGTCTGATGACTTTAAATATTTGCAACGTCTTTTATTGAACATAAAAGAGAAATTTGCAAAATCTGAAGCACAATTTATTCCTGAAAAGAAAAAGTAAAATATTATTTTCTTAAACTTACCGATTTAAATAACGTGTTATTTTCATACTTTATGTATTTCGTGTAATAGAATATAAGCCTACATTGTAATCAGTGTATTTTTTAATTAAAGGTAAAAATTAGATTTTCTCTGAATTATCGGGTATTTTATGGAAGCGAGTTGCTAATGGAATGACAAAACAGACTGAAAACAATGCGAATGGAGAATTCTTTTTGGAATTAAAACTTTACTATACGTCCGAAATCGAGAAATTACCAGATGATACTCGTTGGAAATTCGCTTTGATAAATACGAAAATTAAATTACAAAGAGAGTCTGATGACTTTAAATATTTGCAACGTTTTTATTGAACATAAAAGAGAAATTTGCAAAATCTGAAGCACAATTTATTCCTGAAAAGAAAAAGTAAAATATTATTTTCTTAAACTTACTGATTTAAATAACGTGTTATTTTCATACTTTATGTATTTCGTGTAATAGAATATAAGCCTACATTGTAATCAGTGTATTTTTTAATTAAAGATAAAAATTAGATTTTCTAGGTTTAAGTATAAATTAACAAGCAATGCTTACAAAGTAAATAGTAGATAACTTGGTTTACATATGGTATTGCATTACCTATTTTTTTTTTTACTTTGGATGCAATCTGATAAAACTACATATTTTGATTTTATTATTGTGCACTACGATATTTTATTAATATGACGAATAAAATATATTGTAATATTTGTGGTATAAATGTTACAAAGAAAATATACTATGCTCATCTTAGAACAAACTTACATAAAAAAAATTGTTTGTTACAAAGCCACATTGATAATGTACGGCTTATAAATTCGGCATTTAAAAACAGACTACTTTCTTTTAGAATAGATGGTATTCATGATAGGTATTTACTTCCAGAAGATTTTTTAAATGATGTACGAGTTTCGGTGAATAAGTTAATTAAATATATTCTTCATCAACATAATAGCTGTAAAATAAATTTTGAATTGTTTTGTTATTATTCTTTACCACACCAAATAAAGACCGAGTTGAAATCATTTACAGTGAAGTATAAGAAATTTTATCACAATACTGATATCAATGAATATTATAACCATGTTAAAGCTACACTCATTCGGAAATGTAGCGAATTTCAATTAAAAGATTCGGGTTGGTTTATTTCCAGTGTATCTCATCTTGAAATGAATATAAATAAATACACACCATTACGAGGGGGTTCTTACATACCATTACCTAAAAATATTCAGAGTACGAAAAGTTGTTTAAACATTAAAAACACTGACTCTCATTGTTTTTTATGGTGTGCAGTTGCATCTTTATTTCCAGTGAAAAAAAATGGTACACGCACTGCATCATATCCAGATTACAAACAAATATTTAAAATAGATGGGATGAATTTTCCTCCTACTAATAGAGATATAAAGATATTCGAAATGAATAATCCAACATTTACAGTAAATATTTACGGATTAGATTCAAAAAATCAACTTGTAGGCCCGCTCTACAAGACAGAATATCGTAGTATAAACCATATTAATTTATTATATATAGAAAATTCTCAACATGGGCATTATTGTTTAATAAAAGATTTTGAACGGCTTATTAGACACCAAGTAACGAGGCATAAAGGCAAAATATATTTTTGTGATGAGTGTATGTTATTTTTTTCCTCATATGATAGTATGGAGATGCATAATTGTGCTCGAATTAAAACGGTATTGCCCAGACCTGGTACAATCTTACAATTCACTCACTACGAGAGATTGCAACGTATTCCTTTCGTTATCTATGGTGATTTCGAAACTATGTTATTACCTCTTAATAACAACCAGAACTGTGAAACTAAATACACAAAATTAACAAAAAGACACGTACCAATAGCATTTGCTTATTATATATGTTGTGCATATGATTCGAGTTTAAATAAATTCATTTCATATCGAGGAAAAGATTGCGTTCATATATTTGTAAAGTCATTAACGGAACATGTTAACGAAATTCATAGAATTAATACGACTGAAAAGAAAAAAATGATTCCGTTATCATTGCAACAACAAATTGAATACAATAGCGCCACTCACTGTTATATATGTAATAATTTACTATTGGGTGATGTAGTTCGCGATCACTGTCACAGAACAGGCGTATACAGAGGCGCAGTACACTCACATTGTAACTTGCTTTTAAAGACTTGTACGTTCATTCCATTTTTCTTTCATAACTTAGCGGGGTATGATTGTCATTTATTTATAAAAGAGCTTAGTGAATCTGATGGCAGGATAGAGGTGATACCTAAAGGGAAAGAAAAATATATTTCTTTTACTAAATTCATAAAAAATGTATACGATGTTCGTGAGTCATATATTCCTCTCAGATTTGTTGATTCTTGTCATTTTCTCAACACGAGTTTAGATAAATTATCTAAAACATTAGAGTATGATAAATTCTTGAATCTCAGACGCTTTTTCTCTGATAAAAATAAATTTCGATTAGCATGCCGTAAGGGAGTGTATCCGTACGAATATATGGATAGTTTAGATAAATATAATGAAACAGTATTGCCACCGAAACAAAGTTTTTATAATACTTTAACATCAAATCATATTTCAGACGATGATTATAAACATGCTTTTGATGTATGGGAAAAATTTTCCATATGCAATTTAGGACAATATACTGATTTATATTTAATGATCGATGTTCTATTATTATGTGATGTATTTGAAAATTTTCGTACTGTTTGCCAAAAAAATTATAAACTAGATGCAGCTTTTTATGTAACCGCTCCTAGTCTTAGCTGGGACGCAATGCTTTTAAATACTGGTGTAAAATTAGAATTAATTTCTGACATTGAAATATATCAAATGCTTGAACAAGGCATCCGAGGCGGATTATCACAGTGTTCTTTACGATATGCAAAAGCTAATAATATTTATACTGAAGACTACAGGGAAGATAGACCAAATACTTATCTTTTATATTTAGATTGTAATAATTTATATGGATACGTGATGATGAAAAACTTACCGATTTCAGAATTCAAACTTTTACAAAGTGATGAATTATTATCTTTCGACATAGATTCATGTCATGAAAATTCAGACATTGGATTTATATTAGAGGTTGATTTAATCTATAACGAGGACTTACATGACTCTCACAAAGATTTACCATTTGCACCAGAAAAAATGAAACCTCCTGGAGGAAAGACTTATAAATTGATCGCAAATCTGTACAATAAATATCACTATGTTATTCATTATATGCATTTAAAACAGTGTTTAAATCATGGTTTGATATTGAATAAAATTCATAAAATTCTTTCATTTAAACAAAGTAATTATTTAAAACAATATATAGATTTGAATACAAGTTTGCGTCAATCCTCACAATCTACGTTTGAACAAGATTTTTTTAAATTGTTCAATAATTCAATATTTGGAAAAACTTTAGAAAACAAGCGGAAGCAAATATCTGTAAAATTAGTTGATCGATGGAGTGATGAAAAAAATTACACAAATAAATACATAGGTGCTGAAAAATTGATTGCTCAACCAAATTTTCATAATGTATCAATTTTTTCTGAAAATTTCGCAGCAGTTCAGATGGACAAGTCGGAAATTTTACTTGACCGTCCTATATACATAGGATTTACTGTACTAGAATTAAGTAAATCCCATCTTTATAGCTTTCACTATTCTTTTATTAAACCAAAATATGGGGATAGAGCACAACTGTGCTACACCGACACTGACAGTTTATTATATTACATAATACCTACAAATGATTGTATTTATAAAGATCTAAAAGAAAATCTTGAATTATTTGATACAAGCAATTTTAGTAGGAACAATATTTATGATTTACCACTAGTAAATAAAAAGGTACCAGGTCTGTTTAAAGATGAATTAGGAGGGACAATCGTTGATGAATTTGTAGGTTTAAGATCTAAACTATATTGTATAAAAACCGAAAACGATGAAATCAAAAAGGCAAAGGGAGTTAGCAAAGCAGTGTTAAATCTTTTAACTACAGACGAATACAAATCTACTCTTAAAACTAACAATACATTGCGCTCATGTATGAATGTATTTAAATCAATCAAACACACGATATTCTCGCAAGAAGTAAATAAATCCGTGTTGAATGCTAATGATGATAAAAGATTAATAATTGATAAATATAACACATTGCCTTGGGGACATTACAAATTATTTTAAGTATGCTATGTACAAATATATCTGATATTTTTTATAACCAAAGTGTACATCTATAAAAATATGTATGTATTTTTACCATTAAATTAAGTATATTACTGAGTTCATCTCTGTTTTTATTTCATAACCCTATAATTCTTTAAGAGACTACAACGTTTATGCTGAATAATGATTCACCATAATAATAATAATAATAAATATTATTATCGAAAGAGAAAAAAAGGTTTTGGATTTTTCAATGATATGCTGAATAAATTACCGTTTGAGCTACATGTACCCGGTTATCAGTTTTGCGGTCCTGGAACTAAACTCAAAGATCGATTAGCACGAGGTGATATGGGTATTAATCCACTTGATTCAGCTTGTCGCGAACATGATATAGCGTATTCGAAAAACAGAGATAATGTTCATATGAGAAATCAGGCTGATCGTATGCTAGCATCAAAAGCGATGAAACGAGTATTTAATAGAGATGCATCAATGAGTGAAAGAGCAGTTGCGTTAGGCATTGCGTCCGCGATGGGTGCCAAGTCAAAATTAGGTCTTGGTATCACAAATAAAAATAAAACAAAGAAAAAAATTAAAAGATCAAAGAAACCTTTCAAGCATGTTATTAAAATAGCTAAATCATCTATGTCTAAAGGATCTGATCCTATAAAATCTGCACTGAATGGTGTTCGTAAAGTGATTCGTCAAGTAGGAGGGAAAAAAAATATCAATTGTCCTAGAATTTTACCTCTGCCACAAAAAATTGGTGGAGTACTTCCTTTTTTAATACCACTTTTTGCAGGATTAAGTGCAACAGGTGCTTTGGCTGGTGGAGCTGCTGGAATCGCGAAAGCAGTCAACAATGCTAAAAATGCTGTAGAACAACTTAAAGAACAAAAAAGACATAATGAAAAAATGGAAGCGATATCTTTAGGAAAAGGAATGTTTCTTAAACCTTATAAGAAAGGTTTAGGTATTTATATAAAACCTTCAAAAAACTATTAACACTACCAAACAGAGCTCTTACAAATATTGATTTAACAAAATATGCTAGAATTTTAAATATTCCTAACTTTAGAGGTGTTTTTATGAGAAATGATTTACCTAACTCACCTCCTTGGACACATGAATCTGGTATAATAAACTTAGATAGTAAAGATGGTCCTGGAACTCACTGGGTAGCTTATAAGAAAAAAAACAATTGTGTCTTTTATTTTGATAGTTTTGGAAATTTACCACCTCCATCAAATTTATTATCATATTTAAAAGTGCAAAATGTAAAATACAATTATAAAAAATATCAAAGCTTCAATACATTCAATTGTGGACATTTGTGTCTTAAATTTCTTAGTGATAATTTAACTTAAATATATATCAGAACGTCAACTCATTATAGATTCAGTCATGAGTGAATCATGGACATTAACGTTAAGCGGTGTTGGACCCGTTTTAGAAGCACAATATTTTCCTCCTATTGAATTATCATCAAAAAACTATGTGCTTGGTTTAGTAGAATTCTTGACTTTTAATTCCATTCCCAATATCGATGAAAGAAATAACAAATTCTATATCGATGACAAAGTTATTGTAATTCCACCAGGTAGTTACGAAATCGAAAACATTGAAAAATATTTAACTGATGCATTAGATAAATTTAATATTTTCATATCGATAAAGCCTGATGAAAATCAATTGCGATGTAAAGTGAGATGTAGTAAAAAAGTTGATTTTACCCATAAAGATTCTTTGGGAAATTTGTTAGGATATTCTCCTAGAATTCTAGATCCAAACGTTGATTATTTATCAGATATACCTGTTTCCATAATCAAAGTAAACGCTTTGCGAGTAGAATGTAACATAACAGGAGGGGCGTATATTAATTCTAATCAAGCTCACATTATTCACGAATTTTTCCCCACGGTTCCACCTGGATATAAAATAGTAGAAGTACCATCGCAAGTCATTTATCTTCCTGTTATGGTTAAGGCAATACATAATATTCAGTTGAAAATAGTCGATCAAGACGGAGATCTAGTAAATTTCCGAGGAGAAATTATAACAGTGCGATTACATCTTAAGTCAATAGCATAGAATGGGTGTGGTTTATAACAGTAAAACCTATTCATATAATAACAACAGAAAATGGGTTTATCCACCCACTCGAGTTCGACCATTGAATCGGTTAACACATCGGAACATACAATTTCTAAAAGGGCTTGGCTTAAGACTTGTTTCAAACTCAATAAAAACAAAATAAAACTTAAATTTTTCTGTTTAATCTGCATTTTACCATGGAAGAACAAGAAGAAATTTTAAATATACAAAAAAGTGTATTATTCGATGAATCAATAGAACATTACGAGTTTCATGCTCATCGTCCATATGCATTAACCACTTTCAACAACAATGATGAAATTCGCATTACTGTTCAACATCAAGATGCTTGTATACTACCCAGCAAAAGCTTTCTACATCTTACCGGAAAACTTATGAAGAGCAATGGTGAGGTTAGCGTTAACACGAATCTCGTAAATATGGGATTATGCTTTTTGTTTGAAGAATTACGTTATGAGTTAAATGCTGTTGAAATTGATCGCAATAAAAACGTTGGTTTAACAAGCCTTATAAAAACATTCATTTCCGCTAGCCCAAATCAAACTACATATCTTGATAATGCTGGATGGAACACAAATACAACTAAGGACATTGTTGATACCAAAGGATATTTTGATGTCTCGATTCCACTCAATTTGTTACTCGGGTTTGCAGAAGATTATAATAGAGTAATAGTGAATGCAAAACATGAACTTATTCTTACCAGAGCTAATACAGACGTAAATGCGATCGTACAATCAGAAAAAAATGTTGATAAAGATGTAAAAATATCCATTTCCAAAATAGAATGGTTAATGCCATATGTTAAATTGTCCGACTTTGCAAAAGTAAATTTACTTAATTATATCGTCAAAGATCCTCCTATACAAATAAGTTTTCGGACTTGGGAACTATATGAATATCCATTATTACCTACGACTACAAACCATGTATGGGTTGTAAAAACATCTACACAACTAGAGAAACCTCGATACGTTATCTTAGGATTCCAAACGGGTCGAAAGAATATACACACAAAAGATGCAAGTTTCTTCGATCATTGTGACATTCGTGACGTTAAATTGTATTTAAATTCTCAAACATACCCTTACGTTAACCTTAATATTGATTTCGAACGAAACCAATATTCACTGTTGTATGATATGTATGCTCAATTTCAAAGCTCTTACTTTGACAAGAACAGGTGTAAACCATTATTGTCAAAAAAGGAATTCAAGGAAATGGCTCCACTTGTTGTATTAGATTGTTCCAAACAAAATGAAACATTAAAAACAGGACCTGTAGACATACGTATAGAATTTGAATCAGAAAAACAATTTCCTCTGCAAACATCTGCTTATTGTTTAATCATACACGATAGAATAATTGAGTACAATCCAATCAGCAGCGCAGTACGCAAATTGTTGTAAAGTAGAGTGGTTGTGTGTTATTTTATATTAAATCAAAATGGAAATATTCAATTTATGTGAGAAAGACATTGAAAAAATACCTATAGATATATTAATCAAACGTTATGGTCACTACATTCATTTATTGTATCATAATGATCGACTACCCAAATCAGTGTTGGATAATGATGATGTGAAGCCTTATTATACTCCTTGCACTATTCATTCTTACGGTGATAATACATCAAACGATCAAGATGAACTCGATAGTCCACTTTTCATGCAAGCGTATTGTAAATTGTGTACGAAGAAAAAAGTATTCAAAACCGATTGATAATTTTTATTTTCTAATTTTGTTAACAATTACCTAATAAATTTTTTACCCATATTTTATGTTTTTTATTTTATATACATAAACTATATACAAATGATTTCTTATTCAGTTTGCTACATCATGAGGTTCATAAAGCAACAAACCGTATTACCTGTAGAGAACCTTGATAATCTTATTGTACCTACCACATCAGAAAAAAACCGTCGACATGGTAAACTATTACCTAATAGCATAAGATCGATTTTTTGCGGTCCCTCCAACTGTGGGAAAACAAATGCTTTGTTAGCGATTATTACACACATGAATGGATTAAGATTTTCGAATATTTACATTTATTCAAAATCCATACATCAATTAAAATACGAACTTCTTAAGAAAGTAATTGCTACTGTTAGTGATATTGGTTACTATATTTTTCAAGAAAATGATGAAATAGTGAAACCTAAAGATATTCTCCCTGGTTCCATCATTATTTTTGATGATATTGTTTGTGAAAAACAGAATAATGTAAAGGAATACTTTTGCATGGGGAGACATCAAGATGTTGATTGTTTTTATCTTTCACAAACTTACTGTTGTGTTCCTAAGCATTTGATTCGTGACAATACTAATTTATTAGTAATATTTAAACAAGATGATTTAAATTTAAAACACATTTACGATGAGCATGTAAATAGTGACATGACTTTTAAAGAATTTAAGAAACTATGTTTTAAATGTTGGAACGTAAAATATAGCTTTGTTGTCATTGATAAGGAGAGTTCTTTAGAAAACGGTCGATATAGGAAAGGGTTTGACACCTTTATAAATATAAAGAGTCCACATTAGTTATAACCAGTTGCAGTTTGTCGTACTAAACACAAACACCATGGAAGTTCAAAGTATTAAAAAACAACAGGACACTTTACGTAAAATCAGAAAGCTTGGCAATGTGATAAGAAAAAAGCATAAATTATTGAAATTGCATAGAAAAAACACAGAAAACACTTTAAACGAAGTCTTTAGACCTTTGACTACTTCTTTAAAGAAAATTAGTGTCACTACACCGAATATTGCACCTAAGAAGGAAGAAGAGCATAAAGAAAATAATAAATATGATGAGCACTATGTAACACATAAAAAAGAAACAGAATCCATGAATACAACTTCAAAAGATGAAAAAACTACTAATATCGATGGTGATGATGATGATTCATTCTTTGACGTAGAAGAACATGAAGAAGAAGAAGAAAACGATTCTTTACAAAAACCAAATCACAGTATTTTATCATATTTATCTTTATTAAAATCTAAAAATCATAAAGATTTAGATCAAATTTATGGTGTGAGACAATTAAAGGGAAAACGCTTAATGTTAGGAAATACACCTATCTATTTTGAAAAAGACAAAATTCTAATAGCAAACAAAAATTATCCCGCTACAGTTGGTTTATTAGAATTGATTTTCAAAAAAGTACCTAACAATAATGCTATAATAGATAGTGATATTGAAAATTACGCAGAAATCATTACAGCTACTAATGCGCATCGTAAACATTTTAAAGATGATGGTGCTCTCCGTATAAACAATACCCCAAAATATATTAACATAATTTCGAGGTTCGCTAATGAAAAGATAGGTAGTGGGGTTTCTAACAATAATACCTTATTACCCACCAATATGTCAACTCCTAGAGTTGGTTTGAATTTCAATTATGTGTATTGGGATAATCCTAATGAGTTGGTAGATCGTTTACGACTTCTATTAGCATCAAGAGCGGCTAGCGGTTATGTCACCCATTCCAATGAAATAATTTCAATCCTAGAGGAATTGCGTGAAGCTAACATTATTTATTAACAAGATTTATCAACTATTTAATCATTCTCTCGAAGTATCTTGAGGAAGTACAATGAGTGTAGACGTATTTGGACGTCAATTATCTAAATCTTCAACAGGACGCCGTGGACCACAAGGAGAAGGATTTAAAATTAATATTGAGGGGAATTATGATATTGAAAATAAACGATTGTGCAATGTGGGAGATGCTTTAGGAGACAGTGATGGTGTATCTTTAAAAATTGTGACAGGATTATTGTCCAATGAAATAAATATTATAAGACGTGAATATAATGAAAGATTTGATCAGTTGACTATCGATAATAATGAAATGAAACAAATATACTATTATTTAAAAACTCACTTAGACACAGTAAAAGAGAATTTAGAAAAAGACATTACCATCAATCATAACCTTTCTAAAACACATTCTAATACATTAACAAACATAGATCAAAGATTAACAGCATTGGAAAATACAAATAAATTATGAATAACTCCTACAAGACTTTAATTGCTGAAGAATTACATCGTGCTGCTCGTAGAAATTATCAACGACGTCACGTTGATATACGGGGATTAGATGAGACATGGCAAGCTGATATTGTTGATATGCAATCATATGCTTCTGTAAACGATAATTATAAATACATTCTAACGGTAATCGATAATTTTTCAAAATTTGGTTGGGCTGTGCCTTTAAAAACAAAAAATAGTAATAATGTTACCCAAGCAATGTTATCAATATTTACTACATCTGGTAGAATACCAAAAAATCTTCAAGTTGATAATGGTACCGAATTCTACAATTCTTTATTCAAAACACTTATGAATAGATATTCCATCAATATGTATTCTACTTATAGTAATTTAAAGGCTTCAATCTGTGAACGTTTTAATCGAACCTTAAAAAACAAAATGTGGAAGCGATTTACAGCGAGAGGTAGTTATCGATGGATAGATATTTTAAATGAATTATTAGATTCCTACAACAACAGTACACATAGAACTATAGCACTGAAACCAATAAATGTAAATAGATCGAACGAGAAATCAATATTAAGAAATATTTATAATAACAACGATAAGATGATGTTTAAAAAGTCTCAAAAATTAAAAATAGGCGATAAAGTGAGAATAAGTAAATATAAACATGTTTTTGAAAAAGGTTATACACCTAACTGGACTACTGAAATTTTTACTATAACCAAAGTTAATAATACTAGACCTGTTACTTATCAACTAAAAGATTATTTAAATTCACCAGTTCAAGGTTGCTTTTACAAAGAAGAGCTTTCAAAAACGAAATATCCTGATATTTATCTAATTGAAAGAGTTATAAAAAAAAGAGGAAATAAAATATTAGTAAAATGGTTGGGATTTGATGGTACACACAATTCATGGATAAATATAGATGATTTGTAAATTATACTTGTCTAAACTTGTTTCAACGCTGAAATTACGTAATTTTATTGCGAGAGTAGGTTAGTCATTCTGCTGGCTAGTCGCTCACGAGCACTTGAATAATCTACACGTATTCGAATATTTAAGAAATCTCAAACAATTATGGAACTTATTATGGATATACAATGTTTTGTAAATGGAAAAAATGAATTGATCGTGAAAGAACTAGCGGTTGCATCTGTTGAAGACAAAGAAGACAAAGAATATTGTATACTATTTAAACCACCATATCCTTGGTATAATTTGTCTGCAAAATGTCGATCCACGAATTCATGGCTAACAAGAAACTATCATGGTATTTCGTGGGACTCTGGAGAAATAGATTATACACAACTCAACACAATAATAAATAACCTAATAAAAGAAGCTACATGTATATATGTTAAAGGCTTACAAAAAAAAATATGGTTTGAAGACTATATCAAGCAACTCGAAGACAAACGAATTGTAAATATAGAAGACATAGGATGTCCACCTTTACGAGAACTTCGTACGGACGTTTATGGACATCATCAGGCTTGTCACAGATACATTAATCAAGTAAATATTAATTGTGCGTTACAAAATGTAATAGAAATTAAGAAATGGTATAATTCTTTTTATAAAAATGAAAAATAAACCTATTTTACATTCAATAATTTGTTTTATTTCTTGTAAACCTTCTCTACATAGTTTCAATTAATTATGTATTTTTTATTCGTAAATATCAAAATATGAATTATGTTTGTATTATAGTCAAGAAATGAAATGCGTTTGTAGGTTGATGGAGCATAAATTTTACACGTTTAGAAATTATCTGTCTAGTTCATTTGTCGTTTTTTTTTTTTTTTTTTTTTTACTGAGATCGTGTTTTCCGAGAAAAATTATTGAGAACTCTGGTTCATTTAGCATTTGCAGAAAAACCGTTGTCCGTGAGAGCGAAGCGAGACTTTTAAAACAGACAACGGTTTTTGTAGTATATAATTGGGGAATCTGGATCACTTTGTATGGCTATAAAATTGGGGAGTCTGGCTCACTTTTTCGTTATTTGCTGAAAATCGTGGTCCGTGAGAGCGAAGCGAGACTTTTAAAACGGACAACGATTTTCTGCAAATAACGAAAAAGTGAGCCAGGAAAAATTATTGAGAACTCTGGTTCATTTAGCATTTGCAGAAAAACCGTTGTCCGTGAGAGCGAAGCGAGACTTTTAAAACGGACAACGGTTTTTGTAGTATATAATTGGGGAATCTGGATCACTTTGTATGGCTATAAAATTGGGGAGTCTGGCTCACTTTTTCGTTATTTGCTGAAAATCGTGGTCCGTGAGAGCGAAGCGAGACTTTTAAAACGGACAACGATTTTCTGCAAATAACGAAAAAGTGAGCCAGACTCCCCAATTTTATAGCCATACAAAGTGAGCCAGACTCCCCAATTATATACTACTGAGGTTGATTTATGAAGTAGGTAAATCAATATAAGATGATTCTCATTTACTTCTTGATGTCATTTACTGACCATTCTGTATTTGATGACATATTCTGCCGTTATCGAAATTGCACATCGTTCAGAGAATAAATCAGTATTAAGTTACTGTAAATTAATACGCTCGTTTGAAATGTGTGCAAAACTCATACCATCCGATTCAGAAACGTTGCTCAAGCCCAGTTTGGGAAAAATATATTTTGCTCTTATCTTTCGATTGTGACACTTGTGTTGAAAGAGAGAGATGAAACATATTTTCACGATAGTCGATTTAATTGTTACTGAATAGGCCGGCCGAATATTATTTATTACAATGAGAGGCATCAACTAGTAGGTACGTATTGTGTGCTTAACTCAAGCGCACTATCTATGCCTAAAAAAATTTAATTAAAAATTAAAAAAAAACCCTGACACAAATAAACTAACCTTTAAAAAGTGTGAAATAATACAAGTTTGTTCATTGCCTAATGATTTTTGATCCTTAAAGGCGTCGGGGACCGCTAATTATTAGGTATTTTAAGTTTACTTTTATTTAGTTAAACTAATTCATGCATGATCAGACAAAAAAATATTTTGCAAGTTTTTAGTTTTCATTTCGTTAGTTAATATTCCTTATTCCCTTTCAATATAGTGAACATTACGCTACTAGTCAAGCCCTTTCATTTGCTACCCATATTGATGGAGTAGTGAAAAAAAATATGTAATTCGCCATTTCGTGGTGGCGGCCATCTTGGATTTGAAATTTGTCATAGTGTATAGTATTTTACTAGTCAAGTCCCTTCATTTGATACCCATATTGATCGAATAGTGAAAAAAATGTAATTTCCCATTTTGTGCTGGCGGCCATCTTGGATTTGAAATATGTTATAGTGTATAGCATTCTACTAGTCAAGCCCTTTTGTTTGATACCCATATTGATGGAGTAGTGACAGAAAATATGTAATTCGTCATTTCGTGGTGGCGGCCATCTTTGAATTGAAATTTGTCATAGTGTATAGTATTCTACAAGTCAAGTCCTTTCATCTGATACCCATATTGATGGAGTAGTGAAAGAAAATATTTAATTCGCCATTTCGTGGTGACGGCCATCTTTGATTTGAAATTTATCATAACGTTTAGTACTCTTCTAGTCAAGCCCTTTCTTGATACGCATATTGATGGATTAGTAAAAAATTATGATGTCCGCCATTTTGTGGCGGCGGCCATCTTGGACTGATTTTCATCAAACATAGCTAAGAACACTTCCGACTAATTCACGTTCCAATTAATAAAATCCCCAACCAAATCGGTTCATCCGTTTGGGAGCTACGATGCCACGGACATCTGTCCGAAGTTTGACGTGTGTGTGTATCTGTGTAGATACACAGATACACTTATAACACCCCTCTTTTTTCGTCGGGGGTTAAAAAATAATCGATTCTAGTGTGAATATAACGATGAAAATTGAACTGAGATATCTTTTTGGTGTTAGTATTATACTTTTAAATTATTTTACGGTATAAGTCACAAATTTTTTGCTTAAATTAGATAAAGCGACGGTCAGCACATATTGGTGGTACCAGTACCTATCAACCAATCGACATAGAAGATCGACACGGAGTTGACAGAGTTTTGTTAACCGAGGTCATCCACTATGTTGACAAGAACCAAATAATATTTTTTTTTGTAATTACAACAATATAGGTATCAAATGAAAACTAGTAAATACCCCAATCCAGATGTTAATCATCATGTCGCGATAGTCGGGTGTAGCGAGCCAGATTCTTATCTAGAAGGCCGTGGTTCGAATCCCTAGGCATGTACTAATGAGTTTTTTTCTAATTTATGTATGTAACTGCCAGTGATGACCTAACATTGATGACCGGTTGGCCGAGTGGTTAGAGACTCACTGCGGAGCCAAGGATCGCGGGTTCGATTCCCGCCCGGGACAAATATTTGTGTGCATGAACATGTCTATTTGTTCCGTGTCTGGGTGTAAAATATCTTTATATGTAGGTATATATCATAAAAAAAATATTTAAGTACATATTTATATCAATTGTCTGGTATCCATAATACAAGCTTTGCTTAGTTTGGAACTAGATGGCGTGGTGTGAGATGCCTGAGGTATTGTTATTATTATTATTATTACTGATTGTGCCTCAGAGAGCACATTAAACCGCTGCCATTAATAGATGGCAGTCGTTAAAATCTACAAACCCGCATTGGAGCAGCGTGGTGGATTAAGCTCCAAACCCCTCATCCCGAGAGGAGGTCTAAGCCCTTGCAGTGGGGTATTAATAGGCTTATAGTATGGTATGGTATAAAGCTTCATATTAACAATTTAAGCTACCATTATGATATAAACTTTTAACAATTAAATAAACTAAAAACGTTAAAATAAATTATTTTTTAACATTTTGGTGTTACGGCAACCCAAAAAAGACTATAACAATCTACATATGATAAGGCTGTTACAGAAACAAAACAATTTACACGAACTCTGCCCAAAAACCATTGGGAAGGTCAAACTGCGTCATTTACAAGTGTTTTGCATATGAAAGACCGTACTTGTACCGTCGACAGTTGAAGCCTGTGGTAACAATCACGAAGCTAAAATTGATAAACTCGTGTATGTATACGCGTTCCGTTTTGCGGTTTCAGCTGTCACGGTCACTTTGCGTTGGTTTGCGAGAACACCATGCGGTTATTTAATCATAATGACAACCCTGAGAAACTAGAAGAAACAGATGTAGAAACAATGTTTCTCATGTCAACTCGGAAAAAGTAATCCAAGTAATTTGGCACTCATTATATTACAAGTATTATAAACAGTCAGAGGTGTGACACGACACCGCGGCCAAAGTAACTCACTTACTATTTAGTAGAAGCGACAGTCTATTTCCATCCATCAATCCTTTTTGGGACCCCACTACAGGGGCTTAGGCCTCCTCTCAAGATGAGCTTGGAGCTTAAATCCACCACGCTGCTCCAATGCGGGTTGGCGGATTGTAACGACAGCCATCTATTGACAGCAACCGAGTTCGACTGCTTAACGTGTGATAGTTAATGTACTTAAGTCAGAAAAAACTCATTGATACACGCCTGGATTCGAACCACGGCCACATGGCCTTATAGATTTGGAACAGGTTCGCTGCGTTCGGGCTGTCACGCTCGTCAGCGCTGTGACACTCTATTGATGATTTGATATAAAAAGTAAAATATATAACGATTTCTAGTGAAAATTAAATTAAAAAAAAACCCGGATCATAGACTATTGTACTTAGTACTTTTTAATCAATCCAATGCTTTATAAATAAGTAGTTCAATATTCTTGCGTTATCAGCATTCCTGTCATTAAAAATAACAGCACCGAAAACCTATTTATTTAAAATAAAACATTTCTTATCCACACGTCATAACAGAGAATGGTATAGTTTCGTGTGTGTGCGTGTGTTTGTTTATGTGTGCAAAAAATGAATGTTCCCATTTAGCTCCAAAACGGATTGATCTATTTAGATACGGTTTTCTGTAAAAAGTTTGCGATTTATCGGCGATGGATCTTATACAGGTGGTATTGTGTTAACTCGCCAGAAGTGCTGCAATAAACATTTTTCTTTTTGCTTTTGGATATAACGCCGACCGCTTAGTCTAGTGGGCAGTGACCCTGCCTACGAAGTTGGAGGTCCTGGGTTCAAATCCCAGGTCGAGTCAGTATTTATATGATGAATATTGATACTGGTAGCTGGTCATGGTTGTTATATGTATGTGGTGTGTTCGCTTGGCACCCAAAATTCAAGCTAATGCTTAGTATGGGGCCTTGACGTTGTTGTGATGTATACGTTATTTTAAAAAAATGTATTTGATGACCACTCTTGTAATTTAAATCTCTTTGGTGACGCTTTAAAGGGCCATATAATATGTTTTTGTTACATTGAGTTAAAAAGTGGACTTTTTTACGAAATAAGATATCTTAGCGTTTGGTTTCTGATCTTTTAAACTATAACTAAGTTGCATTCTTTCTTTGTACAAATACGTATATCAATAGATCAGTTATTCCATTTATTAGCACGTTATAAAGTATTAATATTGTTAAACGCAAATCGTTGTGGAGGGGCATGCCACTTTCAGTTAGGACATCTCCACTTATTTAACAACATTTTTTTTCCTAATTTCGATACAGTTAAATATTATGAAGAATACCGTCCATTGTTAAACATGTGGCATGAGAATAACAAATTCAATGTTGTACATAATATATTCAAGGCGTTATCAGGTGCTGCAAATGGCTACGTAATACAGTATAGTAAACTGAAGTGTACTTGAATGATGAAAATACACCTAAAAATACGAATTGACTAGAAGCACTCTTCTGCGCTTACCGTCTAACCACTCTTCTTGTAGTTAGCTGGTGTATTTTTGGCCAGTTTCAGTCTGTTAGGTCCCCGCGCGTCAAATTTCACCCCCGCGAAATTGCGTTCGACAGTCTCAATACTGTGAAGTGACATTTCTAACTATTAAAACCATGTTAAAACCAAACGCTGCTGTCAAACTTATTACTCTATGTGCGTATAGAATATCTTTGTTGTAGAAATAAATGTGCGTAAATTAAATAGTTTTAGGTTTCTAAAAAAATACAAAAAAAATTTTAGTCTAAACCCATTGATTCCAGAGTTACAGCTAAGTACTTGGTCAATCGTACCGCTTTGGTGTGAATAATAATAATAATAATAATAACACACACAATCACAACAACGCCTAGGCCCCAAACTAAGCATTAGCTTGTATTTTGGGTACCAAGCGAAGACAACACATACATATAACAACCAAGACCCGGTGCCAGTATTAATATTCATCATATAAATACTGACCCGACCTGGGATTCGAACCCGGGACCTCCAGCTTCGCAGGCAGGGTTGCTGCCCACTAGGCTAAGCGGTCTTCAAAATAGGCACATCTGATCGTATTTGAGCGCCACACATGTCATTTCTTCTGACACTTTTAACTAATTTCGATCTCTGTGTTCTGAGAAGTGTGGTCGTCTGCTCTGTCACAGAGGTCGCAGGCCTTTAACTCCGTGCCAGTCATAATAAGTTAGTCATAACATAAAATAGCGCGAGGATGTGTTATGACTATGACAAACATTTTCGAAATTGGTTAAAAAACCTTGGCGGACCGAGATAACATCGAAAGTTTTTATACCTATGACGAGCGATAAAGTGCTGATAAGATCTGGTTAAGTTAAATGTAATACAAAAATACGCGCTTGTTTTATTAAGGAAAATTAAATTTATTTACGACTTAGTCTAGATAATAGTCTCTTCAACGTAGTTTCTTCAACGCGCTACTACCACTACGTCTAATCGAAACGCTCCCCATACAAAAATCGCGAAAATAGGAAAAGTGAATAAGTAAAAAATTTTTTTATTACGATCGGGTGCGCGCTAAAAAGTTGTGCAAGTGGCAGAAATTGTGAAAATTTTGGTGCACGGAGTGAATTTTTAAAACTAAAAGAGTGAAAGTGAAAAGTCGCCGGGAGGGCTTTCTGCGCGGGAAATCGTTTTTTTTCGCGGTGACCCCCCTTTTCGACACTGCCATTTGAAGGAGGGTACCAAACCACATCGGAGATTGCAAAATCATGATTTGTTTGCGGCGATTCCCGGAGATATAGCGAAAAAAGGTATTTCCAGGCTTAATTTAATAGTTGCATAAGGCGACACGATAGCCGGTTGACACGGGCACCGGTGAAATCGGGGGGCCGGAATTAGTCAAGGAAAATTTTTTCGTGGAAATCGGACGCCAAAAGTGAAAATTTTCGGTATTTATCTACCCACCTACATAGATTAAAAAAAAAAATTATAATTTTAATATTGTTGGTCATCAATTCGCATTACATTCAGAAGACTAAGGGAAGTTGATTTGGACTAGTTTACCATAAAAAACATATAAATTAATTAATTAATTAAATTAAAAAAAAAAAAAAAACAAATGCGATACTTTTTCGAGTTCAGTTAGAAGTGACTACGTCCCTTAGTAGTGCCAACTTAACGGGCGAATCACATTTCAATAGACGCAGAGTAAAACGTTTGTTTTACAACATGAGTTCTACCAGAATGTCAGAAGATATGGAAAGATTATTTCAAATGATGAAATCTGAACTTGACCAACAAACTGTAACAATCACAAAAAAGGTAGCGGAAAATATCATGCAAAATATAGATGAGAAGTTACAACCATTTTTAGAAGAAAACAAATATTTAAAAACTGAGATAATAAGATTGAATGAAAAAATAAAATATTTGGAAGACAAAAATAGGAAGAATAATTTGTTACTACACGGTGTAAAAGAAACAGAAAAAAATCACCAAGAACTATTCAATATAATAAAAGAAACCCTAAAAAACCTAGATATCAACATTGATATATACGAAATAGATAAATACTATAGA
This sequence comes from Luffia ferchaultella, assembly GCA_949709985.1. Lineage (NCBI taxonomy): Eukaryota > Metazoa > Arthropoda > Insecta > Lepidoptera > Psychidae > Luffia > Luffia ferchaultella. The sequence goes on from OX453254.1 coordinate 19,369,055, forward strand.
CTGGGAAAGAAACAAAATGATAAAAAAGTAAGACCAATACTTATATCTTTTACGTCATTTCAAAAAAAGATAATAATATTGAAAAATAAGATGAAAATGCCTAACCAAACGTATATTACGGAAGACTTTTCGAAAGAAACAATAGAAATACGCAAGAACTTACAAGATAAACTTAGACAAGAAAAACAAAACGGAAAAGACGCATTCATTCGAAACAATAAAATAGTTATAAGAGAAATATCAGATTCAGAAAAGAGAAAGAGAGAGGCCTCGACGTCGCCTAATACCATACATATATCAGCACACTCCAGTGACTCGGAAAATGTTAGTGCGCCTTCCAAGTTGCAAAAAAAAAATGCATTTGAGTATATGAGGGCAAGATCCTCATCATTGGCTGAAAAACCATCTCAGCAATACAAAGCATAACAATTGTCAGACACCGGTAACGAAATCGAAACTAATAATATACGCATGAAATTAAGGAAAAACAACAAAAGCCCCAATACGGTTGGTCACCGTGGGGTTATTGACCAAACCCCCCAAGATATTTTAACGATGGAAAATCAATCAACCAAAAAACATCAAAAAAACAGACTATACATAGCAACACTTAATACGAGATCATTAAAGTCGAATGAATTTTTAACAGAACTAGAAGAAGCGTTGAAGAATATTAGTTGGGATATCCTTGGCATAAGCGATGTACGAAGATCGGCGGAAAAAATTGAGGAACACGAAGAATACATTTTATACCATATAAATGAAGTACCAGGATTATACGGCGTAGGTTTCATAGTAAAGAAGTATCTAAAACACAACATAATAGAGTTTAAGGGAGTGTCAGACAGAATAGCCGTCCTAAACATCATACTTCCTGATCACAAACATCCGACTTCAATAGTTCAGGTATATGCTCCTACTGAGGTAACGAAGAAAGAAGTTAAAAATAGCTTTTACGAAAACCTAAATAGAACGATGGAGACTCTACATAACACCGTAATTGTGATGGGAGACTTTAACAGTAAAATTGGACAAAGAGAAAAGAACGAAGACAAAATAATTGGACCTTATACAACTGGCAAAAGGAACGATAACGGACAAAGATTGATAAACTACGCGTTAGAAAATAATTTATATATTATGAATAGTTTTTATAAAAGAAAACCTAATAGAAAATGGACGTGGGAATCTCCCAATGGCCAAGTAAGAAATGAGATAGACTTCATAACTACGAACAAACCAAAACTTTTCTTAAACGTGGAAGTCCTTAACAACTTTAACTATAATACTGATCACAGATTACTCCGAGGTCATTTACACATACTTGAGCCAAAGAAATCAAGAAAACATATACAAAATACGAAACAACAAATCACACTACCAATACCAAGTCAAGTTTTAGAATCTTTAAAAACTAACTTAAAATTAATAAACCAAACTGGAACGGTCCAGGAAAAATATGACAGCTTAGAAAAAGAAATAAAAGAAACCAACAAAAAACTAAAAAGAAACAAACCACATAAAGATAGACTGGGACCAGAAGCAAGAAACTTAATTGAACGAAGGAAACTCTATTCAAAAAACAGGAAAAATAACAGGGAAACGATAATTATACTAAGTAAAGAAATAAATGTAGAAATAAGGAAATACAGACATGAATTGACAACAGAAACATTACAATTTCATATTACAAAGTCGGGCGGAATCAAGAATGCATGGAAAGAACTCCAAGAAAATACAAATTGGATAACTAACATAAGACATCATAAAATTAACAAATCTAAATCTAAGAGAAACGAAATACTAGAAACAGCAACCGATTTCTATCGTGAACTTTATAATGGTGACAAAATTACATCAACTACAAACAGTATGACAGTCATGGATGAACCGATTCCAAACATACTAAGAGACGAAGTTATCAAAGCCATAAAATCACAGAAAAAAGGGAAAGTACCAGGTGAAGATAACATTTCTAATGAACTATTAATTGGAGCATCTGAAATTATTTTGAACACACTGACAGACATATTCAATGAAATCTTAAAAACTGAATTTATACCTCATCAATGGACCACGTCGACTATTGTTCTACTTCACAAGAAAGGGAAAACAGATGATATCTCGAACTATAGGCCTATCTCGCTAATGTCTAATGTGTATAAAATATTCTCGAAGATAATATTAGAGCGATTAACAAAGACCTTAGATGAAAATCAGCCAAAAGAACAGGCAGGGTTTCGAAGTGGCTTCTCAACCATCGACCACATTCATACCATTAAACAAATTATTCAGAAATGCAATGAATATGGAATAAACTATTACCTAGCCTTTATAGATTACAATAAAGCATTCGATTCGCTTAAACATGAAAAAATATGGGAAGCTCTTACCTCACAAGGCGTCCACAATAAATACGTTCGTATAATTAAGAACATATACGGAAATATGAAAGCTAAAATACGCACAGAAAAGGTGGGACAATATTTCCCTATTAGACGAGGGGTTAGACAGGGAGACCCTTTATCACCCAAACTTTTCTCGGCAACCCTGGAACATGTGTTTCGACAGCTCGAATGGAACGATTATGGTATAAATGTTAATGGAGTATTACTAAACCACCTAAGATTCGCTGATGACCTTATACTAATATGCGGAGACCCAAATACACTACAAGTGATGGTTGAACAACTTGTACAGGAAAGCGAAAAAGTAGGGCTATCAATGAACACCAGTAAAACAAAGTTGATGACAAACCACATCAAAATACCTATTAAACCCAACAACACTACGGAATTGGAATATGTTAACGAGTACACATACCTAGGCCAAATAATTTCTCCCACAGACCTCACAACAAAAGAAATCAAAAATAGAATAACCATAGGATGGAGGAAGTATTGGACTCTAAAGGATGTCATGAAAAATTTGGCAATACCAATGAAAGGAAAAAGAAAAGTATTTAATACATGTATCCTACCAAGCATGACCTACGGATGCCAGACATGGAGTTGTACAAAGAAAGACATTAAATCACTAGAAACTTGTCAACACAGAATGGAAAGAAGTATGCTTAATATAAAACTAAAAGACAAAGTGCCGTTAAAAATAATAAGAAATCAAACAAAGATTATAGATATAAAATACCGAATCAAACAACTAAAATGGATATGGGCGGGACATCTAGTAAGAGATAAGACAGAAAAGTGGGCCAAAGAAGTAATAGAATGGTGCCCTAGATATAAAAAGAGAAGTAAAGGTAGACAGTATCGTAGATGGGAAGATGATATTAAAAGTATAGCAGGAACAATTTGGACGAGGGAAGCAAAAGACAGATCGTTGTGGAGAATACTTGGGGAGGCCTATGCTGGAAAGCAAGACAATCAAGAAACCGGTGTCTAATATGAAATTTTTTAATTTATATTCACTTATAGTTATAAATCAACTTTCTTTTATAGTAATAAGATGAAATGTAATTTATAAGATTGTTAATAAAGGCTATTATTATTATTATTATAGATAATAGTCTAGAAAATAGCAAACGATAGCATTATAGTGAATTCGGTGCATGTGCAAACGCGGCTGGTAAACATCAAAACATCGCAGTTTTTATGTTATTACAAAGTATTTATTAAGTTTCGGGTCTATGAATAACATCCCAGAAGTCACTTTTATTCAGGATCTGTATATAAAAAATCGGAATCGGATTCATAAAGTTCCAGAAAAAAATAAAAACAGTGTTGCATTAGCAACACTATTGCGACCAGTGAATAAAAAAAATATAGAAATAAAAGTACTAAAACGATAAAACAACGGGCCTCACAAATGACACATAAACAGAAAATGTAATTCGGTATGAAAACGATTAATGTGCAATTATTTTCAATATAAAAATCACCTATAACGAATTTAAAAAAAATTCCTCACAATCATTCCAGTTAAAGTCTGCGCCACCAAAGAAGTCGCGTAGACGCGGCGCTGTCGTCGGCACTCTTTCACCTTAAGAATTATTTCTCGGGTTGCACTTCATAGGACTTTATGTATTTTAAACCATTTTATAAAGGTTTAAAGACAATATAATAATTTTTAATAACGTATACATCATAACAACGTCCAGGCCCCAAACTATCCATTAGCTTGTGTTTTGGGTACCAAGCGAAGACACCACATAAATATAACAACCAAGACCCGGTACCAGTATCAATATTCATCATATAAATACTGACCTGACCTGGAATTCGAACCCGGGACCTCCAGCTTCGTAGGCAGGGTCGCTACCCGCTAGGCTAAGCGGTCGTCAAATTTAATTCACATTCAATGAAATTCTCATACGCTCAAACACAAATAACCAACCACTTCAAATAATAGAGTTGGCATTAAAAACGTAAATAAAAATATCACCTAACTATTCGGTTATAATTCATGCACATAGAGGCGGTTTCCACATGGTCAGTACGGCACAGCGAGGGTATGCGGTAACACCCAGACACGGAGCATACCAATATTTGTCCCTGGCAGGAATCGAACTCATGACCTTTGGTTCTGTAGTTAGGGTGTCTAACCACTCGGCCAATCGGTCAGTCGGTATTATGTTTTCCCAAATCACATTGCACTGGCTAACAAAACGGTTCAGAACTCCAACAATTGAACCACCGACCAAATCATTCACTCCGCGCACGCATACCACATCCAATATAAAGTCATTTAGCTGGTCTTTAGCGAAGCTGGATGGACTTGAAATTAACCGAATTGGTTCATGTGCGCCTCTACTGTTAAACAGCAATTGACCGCCGGGTCGTGACCGATTTTCATGCTTATCCAGTATAAGTAGAAAAATTAGCTAAATACTGTTACTGTAAGCGACTGACCGATTGGTCGAGTGGTTAGAGATCCTAACTGCGGAGCCAAGGATCGCGGATGCGATTCCCGCCCGGAACAAATATTTGTGTGTATGAACATGTCTATTTGTTCCGTGGCTGTGTGTATAATAAAATGCATATAATAAAAAGAATATTTATGTATGTATCAGTTGTCTAGTAGGTATCCCGTAATACAAGCATAATACCTGTTTACTTTAGGACTAGATGTCACTGTATGGCATCTCCCAAGTACTACTGTTATTGGGGCAATTATTGTGGTAATTAAATTGGCAGTGGTTCCCCAATATGACAGTCATCATATTTTTAAATGATTTTCTACTGATGTTTGTGTGCTTTCATTTTTGTTTCCTTTATTTTCTGTTTGTTCCTACTATTTGTCTATGGTCTAACTTTTAGGGTTCTGTACGAAAAGGGTACCAACGGTAACCCTATTACTTAGACTCCCCTGTCTGCCTGTCACAGGGCTGCATCGTCTGAACCGTAATAGGTAGATACTTGAAACTTTCAAAAAGTACGTGTTTAGATTACTATAGCCGCTATAACAACAAATAAAAAAATTAAATTAAATTTGAAGGGCAGTCCCTATATAAGCAACGTGTTTTTTTACATTATACGGTGGTACGGAACCCTTCGTGTGGCTGGTCTTTAAAACTCTGAAGTAAGTCTTTTCTCTTAAAATTAAGAAAAGAAGAAAATAGAAACATAAACAAAAATTTAACTCATTAACATCAAAGAAGTCAAAGCTTCTTCATCAGCCCATTTTTACCCCATTGCAGGGGCTTAGCCCCCCCCCCCCCGGGGTGAGAGGAGCTTGGAGCTTAAATCCACCACGCTGCTCCACTGCGGGTTGGGGATTGTAACAACCGCTATCTATTGACAGCGTCCGGGACCGACTGCTTAACGTGTTCTCCGAGGCACGGAGTCAGTGATAGTTATGTACTTAAGTCAGGAAAATTCATTGGTACACGCCCGGATTCGAACCATGGCCCTATGGCCTTATAAATTTCAGACAGGTTCGTAGTGCTTTGGGCTATCACGACACTAGTCAAAGCTAGGGTTAGCTTTATTTTTTTAGCAGTCCCTCATCAGATCTTAGTAAATCCCAAGCAAAATAACATAAAAATAAAATAAAAACTAAAATAGCCATAAAATATCAACCACAAACAACCAATAGACAATAAAGCATTGATTGGCGCAAACGAAGTCGATGCTATTTATGTTGATGGATGCACCTTGAATTGAACGTCGTGTATCGTGATGTATTAGCTGCAAACACAATGTATCATTTGCATCGATTCATCAATGAAGCAAATCGGTTTCTTCGTTCAAAGAAGCGGATTTGTATTAAATATTTATCGGTCGAAGCCTTTTCTTGGTAATCATACCATTTTATATCCTAGCTATTATTGTAAACACGTTATTTGTTTGTATCTTTGTTTGTCTTTCTAATCTTTACGTCATAAGGGTGCAAGGAAAAGACGTTATTTTGTATAGAGACAGTTGAAGGGATGCAGAGTAACATAATAATTAGGCTACTGTTTACCCTGGTTGCAGGTTCCTCTAGAACGAAACTAAATTGTAAAATACGAATAGATCAGTAATTGATTGGAGTAGAACTCAAAAATTGAAATAGAAAACGTGACACGATTGCGTATGGGCAAGCTTAAATACTTGATATAGTTTGGTCTAACTTATAGAGCATATAGAGCTTACTAAACTAAACAAAAACTTTCAAAATAGCAGATGGCGCAAACTAACGGTTACCGACAAAAATATTTTTAAATTTGAACTACGTTCAGCCGAACATCCCGTATATAATATACCGCGTGTTCGGCTGAACGAAATTCACACATATAGAGCGTGTAGAGCTTATCAAACTAAACGAAAACTTTCAAATGAGCAGATGGTGCAAACTAACGGTTACCGACAAAAAGAACACATCGACGTGATCCTACCGTCTACGCATAGAATCGTCAAAATGATAATAACTTGAAACGTTGACTTCACTTGTTACCTCTGTATTGGTGTCTACCAACCTCGAAAAATTATATTTCGTAAGTGTTCGTAATACAAAATTTGCGCACGCTTGTATGCCTATTGTACTCGCTTCCATACACGCCTATTCCGAGTCACAGAATGGAGTTAGTGAGGCGTACTTCCTGAACATTCTGTGATTTATCTGCGTCCCTCAAATTTGTTAGTCAATGATTTTTTATGTTGCACATAATTTTGATCAGTCTTTGTTTTTTTGTGTTTGACTATCCTTGTGAGTGCTAAACCATAATCACAACTACAGAATTCTAAATAAAATGTCATCTACGTCTAATTTCTTCTAAAGCGAATGACGCTTTTTCTGGCACAATTATTATCTGGCAATTAATACAATTAAAAAGGCTTTTCGCGTAATTTTCTTTTTAATATTAATGTTCTTGGGGGGCATTCTTTTTAGTTTTTAAAACAAAAAATAATGTTGTTCAATACTGCACTTTCTTCCTTTTTTTGTTCCTTAATAGTCGTCAAATTTAATTATTCGCATATGTTTTTTCTCCGAACGTTTAGGAACAGAACTGGTGAAAACAAAGTGTCCATAATCAATGTCGAGCTTGGATGCGTGACAGAATTAATAGCCCATAGGAATAATACGGCACTTGACTTCTATTAAATATATTATATTTACTAGGAAAACATAAAACTGTAAAGATAACAAAATTTATAAACAAATTTATATTCGGTTGAAGAATAAGGAACTTAGAAGCTTTTATTTATCTGTCTCTTTCTTGCAAAACGAAATTTAGCATTATTTTAAATGACCTGACGTCACACATAGGCACACCGTCCGGCATTGCCCTCTCTGTCTAACAGGACATTTTAAACATTCATAACTTTGTTAACAATGATTTATTTTTTGAAATTCTTTCACTGTTGTGATATATTTAGAATTCTCTTTTATATAAATCAATAATAATAAAAAAATACTTAACTAACGTATTGAAAAGTTAACGCAGCTTTGACGTATCGAAAACTTCCAAAAAAACTATCATACAAGTTACCGCCTTTCGAAACTTTTTAAAGCAGCCTATGTGGTTGTGGCTATTTGACAAAACACATTTTTGGCTGTTTAAATTCCCTGTTTTACCATTTATCTTTCTTCACATCTAGTCCCTTTCGGAATGCAGATAAAATAACGCCAATGGCCACTTCGCACATATCGGTTCATTGAATGTTTCGCAACTCGTGCGATATTCGCAACGCGAATCCCTCCACCATGCTCGTTTATTTCAAACCAGTTTGTCAGCTATTAAATTGGATACAAAAATTTGAATTATTGTATGTGTTTATTTATTTCTAAAACTAAATTATTCCATTCCATAAGCCCTTTTGTGCATTGGTGCATTCTACGTTGTTCAAATCAAATTCTATAGAATATAGCTAGTTTTTCTCTTTTCGCTCAAAAAGATTTTTTTTCAGACGATTTTGTCTCATAATGTTTTGTATTCTTCCAATCAGTGTGGAACGAATTATAAAGCCATTAGGTACAACTTTACGGCGTAAAACTGATTTTCAGCGTGACGAGCGTTCGTGATACGTTGATTGCTTTTCAGTCACAGGAACGTCACCTGACTGACCGATTGGTCTTGTGGTCGGAGACGCCGACTGCAGACTCAAAAGTCAGTTCGATTCCCGTTCGAGACAAATATCTGTGTGCATGAACATGTCTATTTGATCCGTGTCTGGGTATGAAATATTCGTGTTACAAATATATTTAAGTATATCAGTTGTTTAGCACCCATAATACAGGTTCCGCTTAGTTTGGGACAAGATGACCTTCTGGTGATGTCCCACATATTATAATTATTATCTAGCTAGAATAAATAAATAGAGTTTTAATAAGAATAAATAAAGTTTTGCTTGCCACTCTTAAAAAGAAATGTCTGTGATTCAACATTTAATTAACTATTTTTTTTTTTTTTTAATAAAACAGGTAATTCTATTAACTTTTGTGAAGCAACGTAACAGAAAATAAAGTGATGTTTTATGTTCCATTATCCGTATTTACTACAAAATAACTAACCTTTCAGAAATAATAGTAGGACATCTTACATACTTTCATCTATTCCCAAATTAGGCAGAACTTGTTTTATGGGTACTAAAAAAACTGATATATATACTTAAATATCTTTGTGATAATTACTACATATTATAAAACGAAAACCCCCCGCCCCTCTCCCGCGTCTGTACATTCGAACGCATTAAACACAAAAACTACCGAACGGATTTTTATACGGTTGCCACCAATGGACGAAGGGACTCAAAAGAACGGTTTATGTGTATAATTTATTAATGTTTATATATAAATTAGTTAAAATATGACGATGATTGTTGAAGATCCTGGAGAAAATCGAGCCGGCTAGGCTGGGAGTCTTCATCGAAAACGCTACCTATCTAATCCCTTTGAAATATAAAAAAAAAACTATGTATGGATGATTTTTTTTCTTTTCTAGGTCTATAAAAATCTCTAGGATGGTATATGTTAATCGTTTAAGGATAGCTTACTATACATATTTAATATTTTAAAAAATTTCACATATAATGTAGTAATTGAAAAGCTATTTACATAGATATGATGTTTATCCTTGTTAAACTAAATACGTTTGTTACCTTAAGCATTTCATGCCCACTACAATTGCCCTTTACACCATACAATTTAAATTAATATCTTATGAGTTATCGCAAAATTAAAACTATCGGGCGACAAAATGAGTGAGTCGTGTCATTTTTGCATTTTATAGAAATATGTTAAATTTATTAATAAAAACTAATAAGTGAAAGAATTTTATTGATATCTACAAAAATGCCGTAGATACAAATTTTTAAAATAAATCGTCCAGTGGCGTCACTCGGTTATATTACTATGGGCTAACGTGGATAATTTGTACGTAGCGGCACCGAGTGACATCACGAACGGGTCGTAAAAACACATAATTTGATTTGTTGTATCTCTGGCAATAATCGGTATTTTCCCGAAATCCAAAGAGTATAGTCATCAATTTGTTATAACTCTAACGTGTCAAATAGCGTATGATACATAATTTTGTTGAAGAGGACGCGCTCAATTGTATGTTGCCTTGATACGTGTAACGTCTAAGCATAATATGTTTTCGTTTTCACAGGTAATCAGGCAAAAGTTATCAATGTTGTATACAAAGAAATATTTTAGTTTATTTCCATGTATAGGTACATTCATTACTTTTTCAAATCTTTGGCAGGATTGGAAATAAAGTACATTAAAAATACTCCAAGTGCGATGAACAGAATAACATGTTAAATGTAATTAAATCTAATCCACATGATCAACGCAACAAGCTGATATGACACTACGACAGAAATAAAAAAAAAATCGGCATTATATGCTCTGCTACCCGTGCGAAGCCAGGGCGGGTCGCTGGTTCAGAGATATTTTACACTCAGACACGGAACATATAGACATGTTGTTCATGTACACAAATATTTGTCCCAAACCGGAATCGAACCCGATACGTTTTGGGTCTACAGTGTGCGTCTCCGAATCATGAAATTAATTCAAATATTAACCTAAATTGCAATGTTGGCTAATAATCTACCAACACGTTTTGGCAAAGACTCTATATATAACAAAATAAGAGTTATGAATTGCTCCAATTATTTTATTACTCACTGCTCATCTCGGATGAAAATGTTCGCCAATCAAACTAACCTTCTCTTGCATGACAATGACAAACTGATTGTTGTGCGATGACCTCGATGACGCATCGGGTTGGCGTCTCGTGTATTAGTCGATGTTTTTAGTAGACTTCGACGTAAGCTCTCGTATAAAGGGATCGGCCGAGTACCTACGGACTCGCACACGAAGGATTCCGAACCAACGCAAAATATTAAAAAAAAAACGCGTTTCTTGTATAGGGTTCTTTACCGTAAAACAAGGTCCTTTAATTTTTCTCCATGAAAATTTCAAGGGTAAGTAATGATCTCACAACCAGTTATCACCAAATATATATAAAAAAAAAACGTTTCTTGTAAGGGGACTCGCTTTTAACTTTATTTTATTTTTATTATTATTATAGCGCCCACAGCAGTACACATTCCATGAAAATTTTAAAAGTAAGCAATGATTTCACAGTTACAAATCATCAAAAACGACGGAAAAAAAACACGTTTCTTGTATGGGGACCACCTTTGACTTTTAACTTTATTTTATTTTTATTCGTTTTAGCGACCATAGTAATACTCTGTGTAAATTTCAAGTGTCACTGCTTGTGTGAATTATAACCGAACAGTTAGGTGATATTTTTAATTACATTTTTTGACGCTAACCCAATATCCAGACATATAATTAAATATAAAACCGTGCGTTATTTTATTTTTCAAAGAACTACATTTATAAGTGTCTTCTGTTTGTGACTTCGCCTGCATGATGATGCGTTTTTTTAGTTTTTAATCTACATAAATGTGACGACTTATATATGTTGGAAGGGGACTGCAAGGCATATTGCGGTTTACATTTCATATCCTTGCATGCGCAACCTTACGATAGGAATATGCAGACACTCATAACATGTATGCACGCCTCGCAAACACGCAGGCCCGCACATACATACACACACACATACCCACACAAACACACGCGAACAAACACATGCACTCACACCCACGCATACACACCCACATTCATCTCCTCACTCATTTAAATATTTTGGAGCTGCAGTTACTCTTGTTCACTTGTGGTACAGGAGGACCTTTGAATTGTAATTAAATATCTATTTATTGTCCACTTATTGTCTAGCCGCATCTTTACTGTGCCATTTGTCAATTTGATTTTTGACTCCCACAGGACAGGCCTAGCCTAGTGTGGGGGTCATTGGTAAAATTATATTGTATAAGCATGATGGTTGAATAAATAAATTTCATTTCATTTCATTTCATATAATTTGTTCAAATCGAATGCATCATTTTTTTTTTATATTTTCTTTTTTCTTCAGTTCATCTTTAGAACTTTTTTATAAATAAATGATGAAATAGAAAATAAAAAAAGAAGAACAAAAAATACGTGAAAACATTTTTTGTACATATATAAAAAAAATTAAATTGTTTTGCCAACCAACGTGTATCATTAGATGCCCATAACCCATAATAAATTATTGAAGACAATTTATCTTTTCGAAAACGGTAAAACAAACGAAAACAAAAAAATTGCTTTGGTAAAACATATAATTTCATTTTTTGATTTGAGTTATAAAACAAAAATTATCCCACACAAAAACATTTGTATTTTGGGTTCAAGCACGACTAAATTAGGTGCCTACAACATATTTCCATGTACTACATACCTAACTTTGTTACGTTTTAAAGTATAGATAAATAATGTCTGAACATCACGCGTTTTGCGCTTATATACGCCTGAGCTTACCCGATCCTTCAAACCCTGTATCATGATAAATGCAGCGACTCAGGCAAAAGCTTCCGCATTCTAGGCAGAGTGCTCGTCTTAAGCATCACTAGTTGACAAAGCATTAATTTAAAGCTTTCTCTTGTCGATCTTGCAAACCGACAAGTTGTCTACAATTTTCACTATCCATATTACACATTATAATATTGTAAAAGTGTAGACATGGCAATGTAAATTCTGTGATTTATAAAATATAAATCATGAACTTGGGTTTGCCACAAGGTCGATAAAGACACCTCTAAAATTTTACCTAAGTTGTTTTTGTTTGGCGATTTATTTAATTTGTTTCCTTAATCTAAAAAAATTACGGGTTCTTCTCAAGAGGAAAGATTTTAACTAACATATTAATAACTCATAATTTTTACATTCGTATTGATTTACCAAAATTCGTTTATCATTTTGGTTTTCCTGTGTTTGCAGGAAAAACAAAACGGTGAACTAATTTCGGAGGACAAATAAGAAAAAATTTCTCAAGTGCATCATGTGGCGGCACATCCAATAAAAGTGCTTTTTATGAGAAACATTCTTTTTTAAATAATTTTAAAGTGCCTGTTTAAAATATATTAAAGCATGTATACGAAGGTGCGACGTTTCCTATCCTAATTTCGGAAGCTGCTAAACTTAAACGAAAATATAGATCAATCTATACCTTGAATTTCAAAAAATAAAGGCTGCTATTTTTATTATTATTTTTTAAAATATTTGAATAATAAAATGTCCCTGTGACGTCATCTGCACAGATGTTTACTATTTGCATGTCTTAGAGGGAATAAAATCACAATATTTTGATTGATTCATTAGGAATACATTGACATAGTGTTTAAATCCAATATTTTTTACTTAGGTACTACTTTTCCCTTTGTTTTTACTGTGAAAAGCTGCGCAAAAAAGTCAAGCGTCCAAATTACGTCACAGGGGTAATTTCAGTGTCAGATGTATTTTCATAAATATCTGACAAATTCGTAAATAGAAAGAATTTTGGGTCGTTATTCTAAAACCTCATTCCTTTCAGTTTTAATGATCATCAACGCTGTCCGAGTTCATTGTAGCCTAAATTTAGGTCAGATTAAAAAAAAAACATATATGATATTAGGTAACGCGATAAATATAGTACGGAATCCTCTCCACGCGAGTCCGACTCGCACTTGACTTGTTTTTTTATGTTCCGTACTTCGAAGAGATAACAATAAAACCTACCTGCTGCGTCCGCCCATCCGTTAAAAGACATAACTGTTATGAATGTTTTGGCACAAGGGCACGCGCGCATAGCTACAGCTAACAATGCATTTTTCACCACAATAACACAAAATCGTCGCCTTATAGTGTAAACCTGTTAAATTCATTTTTACCATTTTTTACTAAGCATTTACCATTATTTAATAATTTATAAAAAATATGTTGCAATTATCTTTTTATTTTTTGTAATTAATGTCCAAAGAACGTAAGCTTTTGTCAGACCGTGTAGTTTTATACAAAACCTGCACAATTTAAATAACCTTTGTTTGTGTTCATTTAGTTTAATGGTTAACTTCGTTAATTAATTAAGATTAATTCCACCTATAATTCAATTTGGTAAAGTATTATACATTTTAGTATGGTGTACCTGGCTTGCACTACCATATTATATTTAAAATTTAGATTCCCTATTAAATGCTTTGTTTATTACCGAATGAATTATAATTAAATAATTGTAAAGAAATAAAATTAAAATAAAAACTTGAATAAATGGGTAAAAATTAGCAAGACACGTGTAAATATAAGTGTATATTTTAACTTTTTAGTTTCCAGATTTAAACACTAGAAATCTTTTAGACTAGATTCCAAAATAAATCGACGCAAGTGCGTACTATAAATTTACGGAAATACGAGATATACGACACGTTGAGGTGTCAAAATAATGACGTCATTTTACGCACATTTATTGACTGATTGACAGCAACCAGGACCGACTGCTTAAAGTGCTCTCCGAGGCACGGAGTCAGTGATAGTTATGTACATAAGTCAGAAAAAACTCATTGGTACATTCCCGTATTTGAACCACGGCCGCACCAATTTAAAACAGGTTCGCTGCGCTCGGTCTATCATGAGCACATTCTTTATAATACGATGTATACATACTTCTACACCCATGCCGACACGGAACAAATAGACATGTTCATGCACACAAATATTTGTCCCGGGTGGGAATCGAACCCACGACCCTGGGCTCCGTAGTTAACTTATCACTCGGCCGATCGATCAGTCAAAAGTGGCATCTTGTTGGCGTTTAAATTACTTGTAATATCCAAGGTATAGCAATAATGAGATTCTCGAAACAATTTGTTTAAATCAGGGTCAATGCAAATTAGTTTTAAACAACCGCTTGCGGCTGCGTGACTTGAATCACCAATATAAGCTATCACTTATCGTCATTTTAAATTATTACGCGAAAAATGGCAACTTATCTGAATATTTAAACAGTTAATTGAAATTCAAATCTGTTATTTTGTGTTTTTACAGTTAGGATGATTTCATAGATTAAATTCCCACTTTTTTCATGTCGACCTATTAAACTAATTTTTAGCCGCGGCTCCTGTATAATCGAAAAATCTAAAGAAATAAATTTTGAAATGCATTAGTTTAAAAGATATTGAAGAAAATATTCGAAAATCGACTAGTCCCTTATAACTTTTTAGCAAATTTAATCTACTTTTCAGCAATATATAACACTCAATAACGTTTCATACATTAATTAAAGTGGAGACAATAAGCTAAGGAAGTTCGCGCGAATGGCGGCCGCCACCCTTCGGGGCCCCACACGAAAATTGCTTGCTACTCGGCGGTTTTCGCTTTTTCGCCTTGCTGCTTTCGGCGATAATATAGATGTATTAAGTAAATTAATAAAACAATCACAAATTTATCAAACGAAAGCGTCAAAAAATTATTCCGCTCTGACCATAGAAATACGAATTGACTAGAAGCCCTCTTCTGCGTTTACCGTCTAACCACTCATACTCTAGCTAGCTGGTTCAAGACGGCGAATTTTAGTCCGCGAGGTCCCCGCGCGCCGGTCTTCACCCCCTCAAAATTGTGTTTTGACATTTTCAATACTGTGAAGTGACATTTATGACTATTCACTCCTCAATATCGACCAGTCAATTGAAAAGTACCCGTATTTTGATATGTCATTTTAAACTTCTATTTTTTTCTACAGATTGGCTGACAATGAAAATGGAAGACGGATTAAAAAAAGCTATCAATTTGGATTCTATGTTGGAGTCCCTTGGCCCTTTCGGCACTTACAATGTACTGAACTTCGTATTACTACTTTTCCCAGTTTTGTTGAGCAGTTTTTACGAATGCGGGTTCATTTTTGAAGCCCAAGAAGTCCCATATAGGTAAGTTTATTAACCACATAGGTAAATTATTAATAACTGTAAAAACACTACAAATAGTTTCCTTTAATGTATAGACCCATCTATAACTGGAGACCCTGAGCCATAAAAGTATGAATTGACTAGAAGTCTTCTTCTGCGTTTGGTGTAAGATGAGGAGTTTTAGTCCGAGTGTCAGTGCGCCGCTGTTCAGCTGTTCATCAAGTGCGCAAGGTCCTCGCGCGCCGCTCTTCAGCTGCTCATCACCCCCGAGAAATCCCCGCACACCGGTTTCACCCCCGCTTCCTAAATTGCGTAATGTCACTTCGATACTCTGAACTGATATTTTTGACTCTATTAAAACCAAACGCTGCTGTCAAATTAATTTACTCTATGCCCTGCATGGGCACTAGGATTATGAGGCCTCTGTGACTATGACAAAAGAATTTTACTAAAACAAGCCCAAGATATGAACAAACGAAAAAATTTATTCATCTGTTATTTTTTGACCTTCTTACTTTGAGGTAAGGACCGAATTCAAAAAACGACCACAAGGATCGAAGCTTAGGTGATATCGACTATGGTTTAGTGATCTGACAGGAACTAAGGGGCCTCATCGAACGGTGTGCCCAGTATGGCCGTTGGAAAACTGTGTAGGTAGTGGTAATCAATGAATGCTCAAGTTGGAACTTTGGCGCTCCACCGTAAGCCTGCGTAATGGATATGAGTAAATTATTTTTATAGATCACGGTTTCGATAATGTGTTTTGATTGTGACAAGTTTTTGTTTAAGAACTTTACAGTCCGACGAATCACATATTATTTATCGAAAGCTTACATATCCTGCATTACTATGTGTCAGTGTATCATATGTGACTCCTATGTACGTATAGAACTCAAAAAGTTTGGTTAAGGACGTATGTACAAAAAGTGACAGCTCGAAAATAGGTTTTACTTGACAGCTTGCTTACTACTACACGCGCATCTGCACCAGAGGCAACACATACTTGGCTCTATACCAGAACTATTTTAGTCTTGATCATTATTATTTTTATTTATTTAAAAATTAGTTTTCTTTTATGTCAGGTTTTTAATGTTGCTTTATTTTATATAATAACTAGCGATCCGCCCCGGTTTCGCACGGGTAGCAGAGCCATAATGTTTTTACGGTCGTAGTGTCGTATCAGCTTGTTGGGTCGAACATGTAGACTGGATTTCATTAGATTTAAATGTAACGCAAGTTCGTCCAACTTGGATTATTTTTAATGTATTTTATTTCGAATTCTATAAATATATGAAAAAGTAAAGAATAAATACCTAAAAACAAACTAAAATATTTCTTTGTATACAACATTGATAACTTCAGCCTAACCACGTGTGTCGCGTCGTCCGGTATGGCTCCTAAGATATTGATTTAAATTGTAGAATACAAAAGGCGATCATAATGTTCATGAAATGCTGAAGGTAAATATCGTATTTAATTTGATAAGGATTAATACCATATCCGTATAAATTGTTTTCCAATCACCTCATCATATTACATCATAAAAATAGTATAGTAAGCTATCCATAAAATATAGACATATGCTATCGCGGACTTTTCTTTAGTTCTATAAAAGAGACACAATTCCTCCATACATTATTTTGTTATATCTCAAAAGGATTAGGCCGCATTTTCGATGAAAGTTCCCAACCAGCTTGATTTTTTTCCGACTTCTTCAACAATAATCGTCATATTTCAACAAATTTTCTCTTGAATCACTCTGTCCACTGATGTCAATAATATGCCAATCCGTTCGTTACTTTTTGAGTTTGTCGCGTTCAGACAAACAGACAGACGCGGCGGGAGACTTTATTTTATAATATGTAGTGATAACAATAATACCTGGGACATCCCACACAGCGCTATCTAGTCCCAAACTAAGCAAAGCTTGTGTTATGGGTGTGGGTTAAGATGTCTTTTAAAGTTCCATAAAAAAAATTATTAGACAATACTATACTGTGCCACAGTTATCGTATGAGGAGTTTTGCAATACGAGTGCATTTTGTTTGTGATACGTGGCGATGGCGAAACCGAGGTCCCATTGAATGAGGTGACCTTTTCATTTCCCATTTCGTCAAATTCTACTATTTTTGATTCTGGACCGATTGTTTTCAAAATAAATGTCTAAGATTACGGTATATGGTCTTCGATTACGAATCTGTGCTCAGAACTAAAAAAAAAATTACTGCCTTTGAATCTGTTTTAGTTTTTGAACTGCTTGCTTTCAAAATCGATATCTATGGGTCCATGTGGTCTCCCTTCACAAATCTGCGGTCAAAACTGAAAATAGTGTCTGCAATTTTGAACTTCTTTCTTTCTGGGCCTAACACTACTAAAATAAAGTCTGTTTCGTATAGATTAAAATTTTATTATTATTTGGTCCACATTACAAAAAAAAAACAAGTCTGTATGCGTTATTACAACAACGATTAATACTTTTGTCAATACAGTTACTATTAACACGTTCTTTATGACATCGAAACTTGTACCGCAATGTTGTATTTTACAGTACTAAATCTTTTTACTTTACACCAATCACAAGCGAGCATTCTGTTTGCACCGCATGCATAAACCGCAAAAAGCAACCCGCTCACGCCCTTAGCTCCCACCATTATTTATTTCTATAAATAGAGAAACCGCGCGAACACCCCTGTTTTGACTAACTTGCCCTTCAAATTTCACGATCATTCAGACCGCCTTCTAAAAACATTATAGTTTAAAAAAAAATAAGAAACTTGCACTTTAATACCAAATCGATCTATAAAGAAGAAAATAACTTTTGGAATAAGAATAAAGTGTTTAATGAGAAAAAATAATGTTATTGTGACAAAACGTGGGGTGCCCGATATCAGTTGTTTTAAATATTTCATTGCACTCCACGATTTTTCACAATAACATTAATTTTCTATTTTTTTTCTACTTATTTTCTTTTTTAAAGTTTGATTGTCTATCAAAGTGTAATTTATAATTTTTTTTAACATATTATTTTTTTTTCTTTTTTTAGTCTTAATATTTTTTAAACTACATCCCATCAAAATTTACAAACATAAAGGTGGAACTCACAATTACCTATAACACGTTGAAATGATACACACCGACACAAAGCTTCATGTCGGTGCTAATCTAACCACTGAGGAGTTCCCTCGTTAACAAATTATCGTGGTGCATCATCAGTTTATAGTGAAAATTATGGATAACTATCGAAATCCAACCTACATACAAAGTTTCGTGTTCGTGCTATTAACCGGTGAAGAGTATCCTTATGAGGAAACAATCCTGGCTGCAACATCAAGTTATGTTTATCATTTTAGTGTATTGTCATCGAAGTTACATATGTATTCTGAATTTCAGCCCAATATCTTCAGTGGAAGTGGGTGACAACCGCGTTTAAAGATTCCATTAGATACAAAAAAAACATACAGGTGGAACTTATAAAAGCGTATTAAAATTAAAATAATTACACCATTCCAAGAGATCACCACTTTTTACATATGTTTTAATTTAATTTTTTTATCATAAAAAAATTATTAGTTGGTCAACTCAGTAATGTATATATTATGTACATTGTATATATAGTGTAAGATTTTTATTTTAAGTTTAATAGCTTTCCGCCTTGGTAAAAAAAATAATTCAAACTAATTCAATTCATAAAATATTATAAAAGATAATGGGCGGTTTCGTACCCAGTGGTGTATCAAGTTGTGACAATTAAAATATATGTCATTTTAAAGGTCTTAATAATAGCTTCATTTTATTGTATGACACCAACTTATTATTTAATTACTGCCTTTGAAATTTAAATTTAAAATTATTTAATTTTTATTGAAATAATCATTATTTCTAGCTTATAAAGTTCTTTTTAAGCGACTTCAAAAAAGAAGGAGGTTACTCAATTCGACCGTATATATGTTTTTTTTTTTTTATGTGTGTTCAGGGATAACTTCGTTGTTTATGAACCGAATTGGATGATTTTTTCTTTGTGAAAGGGAGATATCTCCGAAATGGTACCATGATAAGGAAACCAGGATCTGATGATGGCATCCCAGAGAAATCGAGGGCAACCTTCGAAAATCGTATTTTAAAGTATCGTATTTTAAGTATTTTGATAAAGTACTACTACTAGTACTATTTAATGAAAATCGGGAGTTGATCTGATGATGGAGCTGAAAGACAGTCGAGGGAACTCCTCAATGACTGGCAGCAATTACCTGGTGTTTGGACTTGATTCATTTCTATTGATGAGATCTTTGCACCCATATGGATTATAAGTGCCATTACAGGTCTGATGATGGAGACCATACACAATCGAGGGAACTTCTCAACGATTTACAGCAATTACCTGGTGTTTGGACTTCATTCATTTCTATTAATGAGAACTTTGCACCCATATGGGTTATAAGTACCATTACAGATCTGATGATGGAGACCATACACAATCGAGGGAACTCCTTAACGATTTACAGCAATAGGCATGATGACAGATTTTGAAAAACTGTTCCAAAGTGTTCGGAAACGTATATTACTTACAATGAATAACATATTTCTACTTATAATAAAGATTTAGGAGGAAAAAATCACATTTTAGTTTTTAGATTTAAAATTCGCGCCAAAACGCTTGTCAGTGTCATGACGACGCTAATGACGTCACGTTTGAGTAAACTTCGAGTAAACAAAACCAAACAAAACGTATTTGTAAACACTGACGTTCCTTATACGCTTATTGAATAATTTAGTTTATTAAATATGAATTCTAAAGTGTACAGGTGGTGTGTGGTCCCTCAGTGTGATAACATATCAATAAAAACGCCTGATAAGTTATTCCTGTTCGTTCCACAAAAGAAAACGATACGAGATGATACAAGTTGCTTAAACTGGCAAGGCGAGATCCAACAGCAATGTTACCTAGTACTCACCTTTATTTTTGTGAAGATCATTTCGACGTATTTCATTTACTTTGAAGATTCTAAAATAGTATATATCTTTTTTGAGGCCTAAAATTAAATTAAACACAATCTTTTTCGAGGTTAGGTTTAATCTTGCACCACTACTGTTGTCTTAATAGGTATTTTATTTTAAATTTAAATTATTCGGTATGTTTGTTAAATAATAACGTACATAAAAGTTTTGACGTTTTTAAATTCTGCTGAATAAAAACCTTTATTTGAAGCTAAAAATTCTCCCAACATTAACACATCAATTTTAGGCAAATTATCACTGTTTGCCTTAGTAAATCCTTGTTGATCGTTGACTCGCGTTATTTCACTTTCCTTTGGTTTAAATAATACGGACGGAATAAACAAAATTGAATATTAAATGAAAAAAAACACAGCGTTCGTTCGAGTTCGTTTACTTGTTTACTCAAAAGTGACGTCATTCGCTCTGATTGGTGTTCAACATATCATGGCGCACTTTCGTATTTCGTAGTTTTATTTTATCAAAATAATTATTAATCTTGCTATTAATAGAAAAATAAATGCGTGTTTCGTATTCCATGACTCAAGTTTCATTAAATAAATATATAATTTCAGTGATTTTCAATTACTGTCATCATGCCTATTACCTGGTGTTTGGACTTAATTCATTTCTATTGAAGAGAACTTTGCACTCATATGAGTTATAGTGCCATTACAGGTCTGATGATGAAGACCATAAACAGTCGGGGGAATTCCTCAACGATTTACAGCAGTTACCTTTTGTTGAGCTTCCGTCATACGGTTGAATATGCCAAAATGTTCAGTTCGCACAAAAATAATAATTAAGATTGAAGTTTTACATAGGAATACCACTGCCTACTAGGCATGCTGATTCGTCAATTTGACACTGAATTTACGTTGCGTAATCGCGGTGCTGTCTCATTAGAGTAGCGCGTTTAGTAGCCCTATTTATACTAAATAGAAATAAGTTACAGATGCGTTCAACTAAAAATTGAAAAATAAAATAATTTAAAAAAAAAAATAAAAACCGACTTCAAAAACATAAACTAAAAAGTTAAAAATAAAATTTTCACTTTAAAGAAAGGAGCATTAACAGGCGGCATATAGTTAATGAAGTCGGTGCCAACTCAGACACTTTAAATGGGTACTTACCAGGTAATAACAGTTACAACAATTATATATTTATAACTATAACAAATTTGGAACACAATTTAAAGTGTCTGAGTGAGTAGGCACCGACTTCATTAACTATATGCCGCCTGTTAATGCTCCTTTCTTTAAAGTGAAAATTTTATTTTTAACTTTTTAGTTTATGTTTTTGAAGTCGGTTTTTATTTTTTACTTATATTATTTTATTTACCATGTTATATAGCATACTGTGCGTTGCGGCTACCTGTCAGTATAACTCTTACACCGCCCTGCCCACACACATACATACTACTAGAGGTTGGATTCAGTCCTGTCATGTGTCGAATCGGATATATTACTCCTATATTGTAGTAACTACAATAACGACGGGAAGGGAGTCGATAATTACTGTTCGTGCCTAATAGGGCGACGAACAGTCGGCACATGTTCACATATAATAAGCATTATATGGTATTTGGGGTGGGCGAGGCATCAAAATTATATATTGTTGCCAGCAACTTTTTTAGATGATATAATTGTTGATCTAGATTATTAGTTCAATGATAATTTTTTTAAAATTATATCGACCTACGCAATACTAGCCTTTAATTATATTTTTTAATAAGAAATCCAAGAACAACATGCCTACACTAGATACAGCATGGAGACGAAGCCTATGCAAAACCTGCAATTTTTTTGGCCAGTCTTAAGAGTATGTAGGTGTGCAAGCGGCGGTGGAATAGCGATTGGTAACCGTATAGTAGGTATGCTTAGTAATAAAGTAATATTGTACAATAAGTAACATTTACATTAAAAATAACATTTCATTATATGAGATATAAAATAACTCATAGTTATTTCCTTGCACGTGTTTCATGGTTGGTGCCATACTATAAAATAAAGCTATTAATACGACCTTTAAAATGACATATACCACAACTTGATACAACCTGGGTACGCAGCCCATACAAAGATGCCCATTCACTTTTACTTTCACCCACGTCTCAAGATTGATTGAGTTCAACTTTACCATACGTACAGCATTTGATCGGAGAAAAACAAAGACGTACACCCGACCTTTCAATAGCGCTCCTCGGAGCGGTCTGAAGCACGATGCCGTGTGCGCTTGGTTTTATGCTGTCAGTGTGCTGTCAGTTCATACAAAATAGTATGGCGAAATTTCGGTGAAATTGCATATTATTGATGATTTTTTTCTGCCACTTTTCCGTTTATTATCAAAATTTCCTCTAACAGAAAGAAAGGATGAAGTATTAACAATACTTAAATGATTTTTTAGTCTCAAAAAACCTTGTGATGATGGTGTAATATGTACCGAAAAATGTTAATTTTCCGCGATTTCGGCAAAAGTGGGTTACAAAATAATATTTTTTCAGTGTGAAAGAGTGTAAAATATGCAAATGTTTTCTAACACAATTGTAAATTAAGAACTGATCTTTATTTTAGAATTAGGTTTATGACCATATACCTTTCCAAACTTCCTAAAAATGTACCTAAACATGCCGTTTTTTTGTAATTGCCCCCTTAATTGCCTTGAAAATTATGAGACATAAATATTTCGTATTATGGTGCGAATTTTTTCCAATTTGTATACTTAGTTGTTTTGCGTATGCATCTAAAAAATAGTTTATTCCTAAAGGAAATTTAATTTTACGAAAATGTGTAAACCTCAAGAACGCATTAGATAAACAAAACTTAATATATCGGCGTGAAATAATGCATCAATCGCACGACACACTGCTGCTTGCGTATTGATTAGCGCAGTGACCATACATTTTCTGGAGAGCATTACTACTTTAAAAGGAACTTAAAATAATTTTTCATTGGGGTATTTCGGTTTGTAGTACGATAAATAATGTTGTAACAAGTGATTCTTTACTATCTGAGTTTAATTTAAAAAAAAAAAATACTTCTTTTTTCTTTTATCATAAAATATTTCTTGTAAATTATCGTATTATATTACTAGCGACCGCCCGCAGCTTCGCTTGCGTAGACTACACATTCCTGTTTTAGGTAGTATTAACTTTCGAAATGGTTTATACATACTTTTTGCTGAAACTAATATTGGGTACACCCATTCAAACTTTCAATCTTCATTCTCCCCACTCCTTTAGGAAAACCGATACTCCCATACTTTCACCTCCCGTTTCCCACCTTTAAAATGTGGAAATCCAAAAACACTGAAAGACATCATTATTTATTTATGTCAAAATTTTTATGTTTCTAACTTTAAAGAACAAAGACTCATACAAAGCCCTTCCGTCCCTCCCTCCTTAAATTTGAAATTTCCAAATATTCCTTTCATAAAAAATTGATACGTTATAAAATAAACCACTGTTCCAAATTTCGGCTTCCTAGACTTAGTAGTTTCGGCGTTGATAGATCAGTGAAGACAAACGACAGACAGACACAAAAAGTTGCTGATGTCACTCTTGACAACCTTCTTTCACGTCTGCAAAGTTTCATTAAAATCTGTTGAGCCGTTTTGAAGATTAGCTTGAATAGACACATAGACGTACAGACAAACAGACGTACAAAAAGTAGCGTAAGTCACTTTTGACCGCCTCCTTTTCATACCCGTAAAATTTCATTAAAGTCGGTTTAACCGTTTAGGAGATTAGCGCGAATAGACAGCCGGACGTACATACAGACATACAAAAAGTTGTGTATGTCACTTTTGACCTCTTTCTTTCCATATCTGCGAAGTTTCATCAAAATCAGTTTAGCCGTTTTGGAGATTTGCTCAAATGGACAGACAGACAGATACTATTATTTTATACATATAGCCTATAGCCTTCCTCAATAAATACACTATCCAACACAAAAAGAATTTTTCAATTCGAACCAGTAGTTCCTGAGATTTGCGCGTTCAAACAAACAAACAAACAAACAAACAAACTCTTCAGCTTTATAATATTAGTATAGATAGAAAATAATATAGATGAAATGGGCGCCTCTGGGCATTTTGAGGCCGTCACTCCCTTTGAAAGTAAACTACTGCTCAGATTAGGCACATTTCCAACGTCTGTCAACAAGCAAAATTGCAATTGGGTATTTAGTTCTCGTGTGGTTTAGGAGAAACTAATAAAATATAGAAGAGGATAACATTCTCGAAAAGTGTGTACTGTAACTTTACAATACACACTTTTCGTCGAAAATTATGGAAGTTGAATTGCCTGAGTTCCTAGGAATTCATAGTCTCCTGGTACGTGTAGCCAAAGGTCTTGCTTATAATAATATAATAATACCTAATATTTGGGACATCCCACACAGCGTCATCTAGTCCCAAAGTAAGCAAGTACTACGCTTGTGTTATGGGTTACTAGACAACTGATATACATACATAAATACTTTTTTTTAATAATATATATATAGATAAATATTATACACCCAGACCCGGAACGAAATAAACATGTTCATGCACACAAATATTTGTCCCGGGCGGGAATCGAACCCGCGACCCTTGGCTCCGCAGTTAGGGTGTCTAACCACTCCGCCAATCGGTCGTCTTATACTGCATACACTTACATAGTATGAGTTATTAATAAATATTAAATTATATTATTTTTAACACGCAATTGATATTCATAAGATATACATAGAGTTGTGGTTTTAACAAGAGGTTAAAACCCACCCATCGGGTTAGACTGTTTTGCGTGAAAAGTTTCGAAAAAGCGTAAAAAGTTTCACGTTTCTAGTAACGTCTACTGGCCGTCAATATGCGATTCAATGCCATTGGACCATTTTTTGTGAGATGCCAAGATACGTCTAAACCGTCAAACGTTGAAACTTCTACATATCAACCGTCAAGGTTGTTACAGTCATGTTACAGTCCGATATGTGCGAAAATTACCACGCAAAGACCGACTGCAGAGAAAGATCTTGACGCAGACATTTGTTTGACATGAGAAAATTTAAAGTCCAAAAAGTTATTCGAATCATCATTTGTACTTTTTCGATACTAATGTGATTGTGATTGAATTTTCCCATATTTTGTCGTTAAAAACCAACTTCATGAATACAAAAGAGCTCAAAATTCAAATTTTTTGCCCAGCAACATACAAGATATTTGTCACACGTCCAATACAAACTCCAAACTTTTTCAGAGCGTACAAACGTATATACAACTCAAAATACCTTTTTGAGTACGTACAAATTAGTCACATATGATAATTGACGTGATGTTACAGGGCGTGTAAGCTGTTGGTGTATCATATGTGATTCACTGAAGAAGCTGTTAACAAGGAATCTGCACATCGCGTCGTCGTTTCGTTTTGCTGTGGTTTTGCTTAAATGCTTGGAGGATAGATTTGCATTGCAATGTATACTTGTAAAAAAAACAACACTTAAATGACCTAGGGGGGAGGCCTAACACCCTGCAGTGGGGCATAATGGGCCGGTGGAAGAAGAATTGGAAGTAGATATAACCTGCATACAACGTGTTCCATTGAACGTAGTCCTAACTTATAGAGCATGTAGAGTTTACCGAACTAAACAAAAAGTTTCAAGTGACCAGATGACCCAAATTAACGGTTACTGACAAAAACATGTTAAAAGTTCAATGTTTTTAAACACTTTTTTTGAAGCTTTTTGTTTATTTCAGTAAGCTCTACTATAAGTTTGGACTACGTTCAATCGAACACGCCGTACAATAAATACATAGTAAACCGTTTGGACCAGCTTTGTTTGGACTACCTCAACATAAAAATAAATAAAACAAAAGAGGGTGCAAGTATTTTTGTAACCACACCGTAAATTATATATCTAAACATGTTGCGATTTTCTCTTTAGTGATGTTGACACAATGAACAATCGTGTTGCACTATTAATACCATTACGTTTTCCAGGTGCGAAGTACCGGCTTGTGAATCAAACGAGAACACATCTTGGATAGAATACGCGATTCCTACTGACCATCAGAAAAACCGTCCAGAAACCTGCTTCCAGTATGCACCAACGAATTCCACCACGGATCTGCACAGTTGTTTTCCCGAAGACTTCTCTGACAACCAGACCGTGGCGTGCGATCGACTTGTGTACGAAAGTGAGAAGTCGTTGATGCGAGAGGTGAGTTTATGGGAAAGCTCGGATACCGGTTACATAAAAGCCTTTTCACCACTGATCAACTGGAGACACATATAAATCTGGTGTTCGAGTGAACGCAGTTCAAACTTGTAGACCGTGTAGAGAGCACCGAACTAAAAAAAACTTAAAAAGTATATAAAAATAAACTTTGAACATTATTTTCTCGGTAACCGGTAGTTTGTACCGGTTACCGAAAGGTTACCTACCGGTTACCGGTAGGTAACCTTCTGCTCTACAAGCTTTATAAGTATAGACTACGTTCAATCGAACACGCGGTATAATATACACGGGTTGCTCGCTGAACGTAGTTCAACTTTAAACATGGTTTTCTCGGTAATCGTTCGTTTGCGCCATTTACTCACTTCTCACTTGAAACTTTTTCTTTAGTTCGGTAAGCTCTACATGTTCTATAAGTTTGGACTACTTTCAGCCTGACACCCGGTATGATATACTATAACAACAAAGCGTCTGTTATTTTTACGCTTAAATGCGAGAGTAGGTAAAGGACATGCTAGTGGTTCGAAAACGCATCTCATACGCGATAGTTTGACCGAAACCGCTGTACTGCGCCTTAGGTATGTGCGCGGCGAGGAGGGAAGGCAGCTCCTAAGCGTTGACGACGGACTGACAGCAGATTTGCCTCCCTCCGCGCCGTGCACATACCTAAGGCGCGGAACAATGGTTTCGGTCAAACTATAGAAAGAAAGAAAAAATCATTTATATGGCTTTACAACTTAAACAATATAAAAAACTATAAACTAACATAGCAGCATCAATACAAGAAGAAGAAGTCTTATTTTATATACATATATAAGAACTCAGCATAGCCAAAATTGGTAAAACAATATGTCGTGATAGCCCGAGCGCAGCAAACCTGTGGCGGTGGTTCGAATCCGGGCGTGTACCAATGAGTTTTTTCCGACCTCAGTACATTGACTATCACTGACTCCGTGCCTCGGACAGCACGTTGAGCAGTCGGTTCCGGTTCCAGTCAATAGATGGCGGTCGCTACAATCCGAAAACCCGCATTGGAGCAGCGTGGTAGATTTAACCTCCAAGCCCCCTTATCGTGACGGGAGGCCTAAGCTCCTGTAGTGGGGTATAAAAAGGGCTGCTGGAATGGAATGGAATATAAAACAAAATCAAACAAATAAGCTTATAAGCTTTCATCCATTGAATTAATTAACTTTGTCAATTAGTAAAACTGTTTTGTTTGAAACCTGTCAACACCTCCGTTCTGCAAGTACAACAGTTGTTGTGTTTTCATTTTAAAACGATGTCGTTTGCAATAGACAATTGCATTCTTAGGCATTAAAAAATAGATTTCTGTTACAAGGTCATATTTAGTTTAGGCAACCTGCAGACATGAATAAATACCGTAGCCGTGAACAAATGGTATTTTTTTCTTTTTGGTCTTCTTTCTTACATTCCTGGTGAATTGTATTTCATCGCTTACGACGACCGCTTAGCCTAGTGGGTAGCGACCCTGCCTACGAAGCTGGAGGTCCCGGGTTCGAATCCCAGGTCGGGTCAGTATTTATATGATGAATATTGATATTGGTACCGGGTCTTGGTTGTCATATGTGTGTGGTGTCTTCGCAAAAATATTTATATATGTATATATTATAAAGAATATTTAAGTATGTATATCAGTTATCTAGTAACCCATAACACAAGCATAATACTTGCTTACTTTGGGACTAGATGACGGTGTGTGGGAAGTCCCATGTATTATTATTATTATTATTTATTATTATCATTTTTAAATGACATGTGTAGAACAACACTATATATTTTGTGAATATAGTTTATAACTATGTCAATCAAATAATATTTAGTTGACACGACAATATGACAATAAATCCGAAATTTATCTTATTTCAAGATAAAATGTATATAATGGTCTATATTTAAAAAAAAATGCTAAATATACAAACTAAAAAATAACCTAAATTAATTAAAAATAAAAGTTATACCAAATTAAAAACTAATTAAGTACAGATTGTGCTTCTTTTATAATTCAAGCTTCATACATATTACTAGAAACTAATGTAATATTTTATTAAAAAAAAAGTCAACTTATCGTCGCTTGTATAATAACTGAAACACCTTAAATGCTATTATTTTCCACCACTATGAAAATCGATTATTGGAAAATAATACGGTTAATTATACCATGTCTTCTATTTTTCCATTTCTGTTATCAAACGTATCGATGGCGTATCCTAATAATGCTGAACGACCACCTTATTAATTATGTTATTAACAGCCTGTTCATTCTTTTCAGTTCAACCTTGGCTGCCAAGAGTGGAGACGCGCCTTAGTGGGCGTAATCCACAATTCTGGAATGTTCACAGCGATGCTTTTCACGGGAGCTATCTCTGATCGTTTCGGGAGGAAAGTCGCTGTTGGGATGGCTTCCCTTGCCTGTTTCATATTTGGGTTGGGCCGTGCGTTCGCGCCTACCTATCTCGTTTACGTGGCGCTGCATTACCTCGAAGCGGCGTTCGGAGGCGCGCTGTATCCATCTTCTTATGTTCTAAGTAAGTGTGGGATTGAAAACGCAGCCTAGTTTTACAAACCTCGTTGTGTGCCAACTATTACTGTCCAACTTTTTGCTGGTCTCTACATTAATTCAATCTAATTTAGCTGGCCAAAAAAGTCGCAACATTTGGAGAGTAGGTAGCTTTCATTGCGATTAAATGTTTAAGGCCAACACGTGTCATATGCATTAAAACTCATGATGCATGATGATGCACATTATGCACGTTCCGTGTGCTCATCACACATTTTCAATTTCACAACTACCTCGACCTAGATTTTCTTAATCTCTTTTTAGAGTTTAAGCCTTTTAATGACTTAGCAAACATATGTTCAAGTTATTTATGTTCAAAACAATATTGCACTGTGTCATTACGTGACAACATGACCCGGTTTTCTTTATAACCATGAAACTTTTCTAAAATTGCAGAACGAAAATGACTCATCAAAATTGCACATAGTTTTTGGGATTATACCGAAATATTTATCTTTTTCTTTTAGTTTAATATAATTTAGCTTTTAGCAATGACAGCGAAATTGTATACGGAACTGTTGTTTGTTTAGGATGTCTAGTGTAGGCCCAATAGGTATTTTAATTCTACAAAAAAATTACCTATTACTTTATTATTAATTAATTAAATTTAATCAATGAATTAACCGCAAAACGAGCATGGCGTCCATGTGTTTATTATGGAATTATGAATGTTTTCATTTTGAGCTCTATTAGAGCTAACATTACAAGTTTACCAATTTATAATCACACGCGTTCATTCATAAATTTTTGTATTTTACACCGCAACCAAACTTCAATAATAAAATCGGGCGACCGAGCTACTCAACTGTTTTAGAGAAACGTTTTTATTGCAGAGCCCCCTGGTGCCCGATAACTGCAAACTTTATCTAAGAACCTGTTCTTAGATATGTAACGCGAAAAACCGAGTCAAGATCCTCCCAGCTGTTTTGGAGGCACATATCTATTACAACGCCCCCTGGTGGCCCATAACTGCACAACGTATTTAATTATATACTCGTAGGTGATACTAATGTAATGCAAAAAACCGTATCAAAAGCAGTCCAGTCGTTTCGAAGATATACATCTACTGCAGCGCCCCCCAGTGGTTAATAACCATAAAACTTAAACCAGTTTTGAGATGATACCTATCTAAATACAAAATTTCATCCAAATCGTTACAGCCGTTTCCGAGATAGCCAAAAAAAAATATATATATATATACAAGAATGGTTCATATTATATTATAAGATGTAATATGTCAGCTACCTCGTTCCTAGCTGGTGCTGGTGCATAATTGATAAACTGAAATGCGGTACTAAGGGCCGAGGTGTTTAGTGAGAAAAAGGATTATCGTAGAAATATTTAAACGAAACACGAACCTGGACAAACATCTCACTTGTCAACATTGTCAATAGCTGTTTTATTTTAATAATGGGAACAGTACTACAATTAATCGACGAAGGACAAAGGATGTGTTAAGCGGTTATGGATAACTTTTTTCAGTTGTAATTGATACGCAGGGAGTTGTCGGTCCAGCCACTCGTAGTGTACGAAGTTCTGTTCTGTGAGAAATGAGAAGCTTTAGGGTTGTCTCTATAGTGGATATCATTATGTCATCTATGCCTAGAGTTAAGTTACATAATATTTGGTTCTTCCTTTTTAATTTTTTTATACGGTTTCCTTTACAGTTGTTGAGCTCGTGGGTCATAAGCAACGCGTCTTCGTCTCCGCTATGTGCAACATGGTGTTCGTCTTGGGCGTCATGATGCTCGCCCTCTTGGCTTGGGTCGTTGAGAACTGGAGGACTTACATCATAATATTATATACGCCGGCAATCATCGTAGCTATATACGTTTGGTTCATGAACGAAAGCGCCAGATGGCTTCTCAGTAAAGGCAGACGCGACGAAGCTATCGCTACATTGACAAGGGCGGCCAAAATAAATAGAATGGACCCTAAAACTCTAGACCTGGAATCTCTAGGAGATCCTCTCCTGAAATGTGAAACGGAAAAAACTAAAAATACTTCACAAATGTGCCGCGCGTTAAAGTCTTGGATTATATGGAGGAGGGTGTTGGTTTGTTCGTTTTTGTGGATGACGTGTTCATTGGTTTACTATGGCCTGTCGATAAATTCGGTGTCTTTAAGCGGCAATAAGTACGTTAGTTTTATGTTGGTGGCTTTAGTGGAAGTGCCGGCGTACGTCGTCGTAGTGATTGTATTGGACAAGTATGGGAGGAAACGTACTTTGGTGACGACATTCGCCTCTTGCGGAATCACCAGTCTGTTGTTCGCTTTCTTATCGAGATGTAAGTATGTCATAGGGGTAACATAGATTATACATAACCTCGCGCCTATTTACCAAGGGCAACTCCTAGATCGACTTTATGCAGTTCTTGCATGGACAGGTGTCTTTCTTTTTATCGACATTTATACATAGTTGATAATAATAATAATATATCTGGGGCATCCTACACAACGCCATCTAGTCCCAAAGTACAGTAGAAGTGAAACCTATGCAATAAAAAAAATGCTTTTAAATCCCAGTTGTTTTAGAGGAACACATTTATTTTTTGCAGCGTCATCATCTATAAAGCAAGTCTAAAATTGTTCTGAGGTGATTCCTAATCTAATATGAAAACCGCATCGAAATCGGTCCAATAGATTCTGAGGAAAGTGATAACACATATGCACAAACACACAATCTCTCATCCCAAAACATATATCGTCTGTATCCGGTCACGTCGTGAGTAAAAATAATTATATACATTAGATATACCAGCTGCTTTTTAGGGTTCCGTATCCAAAGGGTACAAACGTGAACTCTATTACTAAGAACTCCCGCTATCCGTCCGTCTGTCACTGTATCGTCTGAACCTTTATAGGTAGACGCTTAAAATTTTCACAGAGCATGTATTACTATGGCTATATATTACTATAAGAAATAGTAAAAATAAAATAAATTACAGGATGTCCCCATACAAGAAAATCAAGAAATGTGTTTTATTTTATTTTTTAGTGATTGGTGGTTGTGAGATCATTGCGTACACATGAAATTTTCTTGAATTATTCGCTACTATTCGCTGCTATAACAACAAATAATGAAAATAAAATAAACTTAAAAGTAAAAGGGGATTCCAATGCAAGAAAAGTGTTTTGTCATATTATACGGTGATACGGGACTTGTCGTGTGCGATTTCAACTCCCGTTTGACGCCATTTTTATATCCATCTGATTTCAATGGAAGTACAAATAACATTATGTATGTTTTGTTTATTTAAGAAACTCAAAAAAAGAGTAAACAAAAGTGACGCATATGCTCAATATTCATGAGTCATAAAATACTTGATGAATATATTCTCGATTATTATTCAGCAGTTTCTTGACCTGCTTGCCTCTTTATTATAACCTAGATGCTTGTTTTTGTTAATATAGAACTCATTAAGATTCGATATTTTTTTTTTGTAGTAAGGTTACGACCATGAAACATACGGCAATAACTTACCAAGCGCGTGTTGGACGCACCTTAACTTGGAATTCCGTAGCAAGTATTACAAACTATCGTTTTACAATCACCAATCACACAAAATTTTATTGGTCTGTAAATTGTGGAAAGTATAAAAAAAAACTCAAAACAATTTTCTTTGTAAGTCTTCGTTAAGGTTAAACGATACCTCTGATTTCCATACAAAATTATTTAACCAGAACTAAAAAACTACACCTTGTAATATTGACGACCGCTTAGCCTAGTGGGTAGTGACCCTGCATACAAGGCTGGAGGTCCCGGGTTCGAATCCCAGGTCGGGTCAGTTTTTATATGATGAATATTGATACTAGTACCAGGTCTGGGTTGTTATATGTATGTGTTGTCTTCGCTTGGTGCCCAAAACACAAGCTAATGCTTAGTTTGGGGCCTAGACGTTGTTGTGATGTATGCGTTATTATTATTATTATTATTATTATTATTATTATTTATTTTACCATCTTTATGAGTAAATGGCATAATGAGATTGTCGTTAAATTTAAAAAATTAAGTTCTTTCTAATACAAACTGTTCTAATTTTCGTTTTCGAAGTTCACAATTTTCAATTTAAGTGTGTAGGTACGTCGAGTTTTTTGAAAAATGAAAATTAAAACGGTTTCACCTTAAAAAGAAAATATTTTATGACTTTTACGATAATGCTGACACGCTTTACTTATTAAGATGGTGAAATAAATTTTACAACATGTAGCTTTTTAGTTCTGGTCAAAAATTTAACTTTGTATGAAAATCAGAAGTAACGTTTGACCGAGGAATGTGTGTGTAGTGACAAATTTCCATACAAACGGCGTTAACGGTTGCACTCCATTAAACCTTAACCGATTGGCGCAAAAAAAAAAATGGTTTTCAGATCAATAAAAACTATGTTTGTACCCGCATGTTTTAATTTTTAAACATTTTGATACAGCATTTTTTTTCGAAAACGTTTAATTTTTCACATGTTCAATATGAAACTAATTGTATTTTCCCAAGTACTGAAAAATTTAAAAAATTCGAAAAACAATTAATTTCGATTAGATGTTGTGAAATCCAATTACTTTCATGTTTAACATCTAAAAAGTTAAAAACATATAAACGTAGTTTTTGTTGATCTAAATACCATATAATTTTTTTGCGCCAAACGGTTAACGTTTAATGGGGTATAACTGTTAACACCATTTGTCTTCGATTTTTTGTTAGCATTTAAAAATTTAAAGGGTGATATATCTTTGACGACTAAAAAAGCTCATATTCCGCTAAACAATCATCCAAATAAATAAATAACTTAAGAACGTGCATCGCATCTTCAAAGATATGTCCAACGAGATTCCACATTTCATAGCATGGAGCGCGAAAAAAAAATGGTCAGCCTTTACTGCAACTGAAGTGAGATTCTATTGAATGATTTAGCTATAATTTTTCTCTCATTATATGACGGTTCATATAAGACAGAAGCACAGGCAAATGTCTGTGAAATTTCATCATAATCAGTGGAAAGATGCCTGAGATATGAACTTGTACCATACGTGGATAGACAGATAGACATGCTGAAAAAGACTTCTGCGTCTGTCAATCATCTTTATAACCCTAAAAATAGGTCACACACACATTATTACACTTCTTAAGAAGATATTTTTTGTTTGTCTATTCTCCGATCCTGCACAAGAAGACGAGTCAACTGACTCGTATTTCGTGGCCCGTTTTCTAGTCTGTATTCGCGTATCTAATTCCCTGAATATATGTATATATATACCATTGGCTCTGCACGTGTATTTGGTCCCCTGCACGCAACCGATTATGAAAATCTCTCAAACAGATTCCGTTTCACGACAGCGGGCTGGTGGTCTATGGTGCTGTATCTCATCGGGAAGTGGAGCGTGACTTTGGCGTACAGTTCTGTCTACATCTACGTATCCGAAGTGTTCCCCACGAACATGAGACAGACCCTGATCAGCGTGTGTTCGACTAGCGGCCGTATAGGATCGCTGCTCGCTCCACTGACGCCGTTGCTTGTAAGTTCAAATTAAATGTATCACCCGCGTAGAATTCCCGTGACTGGCAAACGAAAGATTTGTCCAGCCGACCGAACTGGCAATCGTACAAAATACGGTCAATTTTTTTTTAATCGCATCAATGGTAAGGATCAATTTCTTCCGAGTAACATAGTAACTAAAATAAAAGGAAGACAAAAAAAAAAACAATATTAATTCTAAAATTTTATTGTATTTGATTACAAATTAAATAGTTTATTCATTAACTTACACTCATATTTAAGTAAAAGTAATTAACCACGTAAATTAATAACGACAAATTATAAATTAAAAGAATATTATCTAAATATATATATACGTAAAAGACATACATCAAAACTAAAAAAATTTTACTTTACTCATTTAACTTATTAATTGTTCGAAATGAGATCAATTTTTACGAATGCAAGATCGATTCTTCGATGGAATTCGTTTCGTGTCGTCTTTTGTATCGTTAGGCCTAGGCCACACTACGCTTTTTTACCTCGCCGAAAACAATTTTGTGTGACTTTGTACTTACGATAAATGTTTAAAATAATAATTTGAACGTTGGTTTTTTATTTCTCTGCTAACCTGTAGTAGAGTTTACAAACTAAATTCATTGCACGACCAAACAAAAAATTATCTAATGGTGTTAAATCCGGAGATCTCGCAAGCCATCTAATGGCCCATCGGTACCTATCTAAATAAAATGGTTCAATTTGTTCATAGAAATTCTACTAATATGGTGGCAAACCTTGATATGTGGCGCACCCATATCTATAGCGCCGCTCACCGCTCTGCAATTCACTTCGTCAAAAGTCATGGCTTAAGATAAGGTCCGGACCCTTATCTTTGGCGCTCAAAATAATATTCTATGTCAAGCATTTTGATAGTCAATATAATCCGCGCACGATTAGGTGACTATACTTCTGTAATAAATAGTAGGAGAGTTGCTAACGCAATTTTGGGTAGGTATTCGCTGGTTAAAACCCAGGTGAACGTATCTACGGATTCATACTTTTTGAGAAAACCTAGTTCAAAGAGAATTAGCGCGTAATTATCAAACGCGCCTTTTTCCAACCTCTAATTTACGTCGGTAATATAAAATAAACATATTGAATTATTATTTTGTTCAAAAATACATATTTTGAACTCGTAAAACCATAACGTATTTTTATATAAATTTTGTTCTTATGTTCTTTATTTGTGTTTTTTTTTTTACAAATTGGTTGACATACGTTTTTCTAATCCTTGTGATAAATTATTATCTAATTGAAATCGTAACCACCAAACGTTATTTTCTTTATAAGAAACATTGTGCTAAAAACAGTGAAATATGTCATTTTGGGTGTTTATAATTCTATTATTAGTGAATGAAAATAATAAATTATTAAGGATTATTATTAAGAATTGTTAAGGATTAAAACAACGTAACGTTTAAACGCGTTGTTTTGGTGTACATAAATAGTACTACAATATATTTAGATTATACTTTACATGTAACAGAATCTCAATTAAGGTACTTTGGCAGGAGCTAGATTTATTTTTGGTGACAAACTTTTGACAATATTGGAAAATCATTTTTACGGCACTTATGTAAAAACGGTTCAGGTTCTTTGATTAAAATTTGGTTTAGGTAAATGTGAGGATTATATGTAGGTCGTTTTGACACGTAGGTTAGCAAAATTTTACCTTTTTGGCGTAACACACATTTTTGTAAAGAATTAACATACGATCATCTGGTTCTTAACCGGCGTATTTGAAGCAGCATGAAACGTTGTATAAAACTTTTTTAAAACCGTCTAAACCATAAAGTAAATAAATTTCACAGCAGCGTTTGGTTTTAATAGAGTCAAAAATGTGTCGAAAATAGTGTAGTGTATCATAGTGTCGAAACTGCGAAACACAATTTCGCGGGGGTGAAGATCGGCGCGCGGGGATCTCGCGGTCTGAAACTCGGACCATCTCGGACTGAAACTCGCTATCTTGTACCAGTTAGCTAGAGAATGAGTGCTTAGACGGTAAACGCAGAAGAGGTCTTTATGGTCTGAACATTAAATCGAATATCTGGCTAAAGAGTGGTCGCCCATTATCAATTCTTGAAATTTTGAAAGTTTATTCAAATGTTCTTGTGATATTTTGTAATTTTTATATGTTTTAATTTTGTATTTAATAAAATAGAAAATAAATAAGCCAGATCATTTAATCGAGTCTAAAATGTTGCCAAACGGTTTTAAAATCGAATGTTGTCAAATTTCGAATAAAATATATTCGATGCAAACATTGAACGCAAACTTGTTTTGCTTTATAAATTCTCGAAGTGCCGGCCTCGCATCATCCGTTGGACCCTTGTGTGAGTCAACGTGCCAGCTCTACTACAACCGAACAGAATTTCACATAAATATGACAAGAGACCCGAAGGCTTGACCGTCTTTCCCTGGAAACTGGAAACAGTGGGACACCACTTGTGTTATTATGCTGCCAGCGTCCCACATCCGAACGACCTCAGCAGTTGCTGGCGACCGCTGCTGAATATCTCGAACAACGCAAATATGCTGCCTTAAAAAGCAATTTATTTCTGCCGTTTGAGGTCGAGACGATTGGGCCGTGGGGCCTAAGGCGCGTCAGTTTTTCCAATTTTGTCGACACCTTGGGTGCCCGGAGGTCCTCGCGCAACGCGTATACTTATTTATTTAAATAACCACACAAAAGATTTATACATGTTCGATTTTATAAATATTATTATAAACAAAAACAAAATTGTATTCAAGACGAGTGGTCATTAGAATGAGCTTACTTTTAGATATTTTTT
This sequence comes from Luffia ferchaultella, assembly GCA_949709985.1. Taxonomy (NCBI): domain Eukaryota; kingdom Metazoa; phylum Arthropoda; class Insecta; order Lepidoptera; family Psychidae; genus Luffia; species Luffia ferchaultella. The sequence goes on from OX453254.1 coordinate 19,406,876, forward strand.
ATATCAATGGATTTGTACGTTCAAACAGTGCCAAATAAATCTTATCCAAAGTTTCAAGCTGCCTCAAATACGTACTCAAATTTGCGTTAAGGCGTGGATAGCTTTGAAAAGTACAAAAACCTAAGATATTTTAACTACAAGTTATAGGTGTAGTAAAGACACTATGCGTATAATAAAAATATCATAAATACAAAATAATGTGTAGAAAAACTATTATCGAACAAAATTTTTAAATAATTGTCTAGAATGTAACGAAAAAATCGCAAAAATCCTTTTTGAATTTTGTTTCCGCGCACAAGTTGTCGATATTTTGAGCGACTACTATATAATTTTATAAGCTTATCACGAGTATATTTAATTGCATTAAAATTATTATCGACTACTTTTTAAAACTGCTTCGCCATATTTATAATAAAAGACAGTATTGATATTTTTTAAATGAAAGCGCGCACAAGCTAGACTATAGACCTGCTAAGGCAATTTCAGCTTTATGACCCCGTTTATTCGGTCGTCTCGTTAATCAGGTGGCAGTTGTGATTCAATACAGAGGTAACAGCTCTTGGGCTTGTATAATGCAAAACACGCATTTAAATTAGTCAAGCGGTTTTAGAGAAACACATCTACTGCTGCGTCCTCTGGTGGCCTATAACCGGTAAACATATCTAAGGATCTAGTTTAAAGTGATACCTATCTAAAACAAAAAAAAGGTCATGATAAGCCCAGCCGTCTTAGAAAAATAAATAAATTGCAGCGCCCCTGGTGGTCATAACTGTAAAACATATTTAAAAACCTGCTCTGAAGTGATACCTATGGTACTTATGTGATAAAAAAAACCGCATCAAAATGTCAGCCATTTTAGTGAAACACATTCACTGCAGCATCCCCTGGTGGTTAAAAATGCGGCCTATCTGTCAGAACCAGAACATATTCGTAAAGGGCAGGTCCTTTTAGCATTTTACGATTACAGACTAAAGATGGTGGTTTTAGTTGCTATAAAAACTAGTTATTCCAAATATGTTTCTGTTTATATACCACAGTATCTCCAGTGTACTTAGATGACACCCCGCACAAGTATTATGATAGTGATATATAGCTCCAAGCCCTCTCACCCTGGGGGAGGCCTAAGTCCTTGCAGTGGGGCATAAAGGGCTGGTGGAATAGTTTGGAAATATAAATGAAACCTAAATTAATTTTGACCCAATTTTTGGCAGGTTACATTTACCTAAATTGTAAAATATTTTTTTTTGTCTGTTTCCCAGTCTACCTACCACAGTTCAATGCCGACGATCATATTCGGAGCTATGTGCGCTGTATCAAGTGTATTGGTGCTGTTGTTACCTGAAACGAACAACATACGCCTCCCGGACACCATAGAAGAAGCGGAAGAACTTTCCAGAATGAAATCTTCTAGAAACTCAATAAACGTCACTTAACAGGATACTAAAATTAAGTAACGATCATTATTCGATTTGGTGCTTACTTAAACTCCGTTTAAAATAAGTAACTTATCTGTAATTTTTTTTTTATCGCAATGCAAAAGTTGGTGTAACGGAACAAGGTTACTTGTGATAGTTAACCTTGTGATACAGAAATTTTAGGTTAGGTTCTTAATAAGAACTAATAAAAAATGTGAGATAAAATAATTAAAATTAGGTTGCAGCTTTCGATACACTTAGTATGTTAAAGTACTTAAGTTATACAATGTCTCGTAAGTATGGACTCAAGCGTATAACTGTTGGATATCGTGTACCAATTCCAAAGAAACATTTACGCTTTGAATTATTAACTGATAGTTTTGATGGGTAGCCATTTACAAAAGCTATGACTATCATGGGCCCAGAAATAGGATTGCTAGGTTGTTGAACCGATACCTACTCTGCTGATCTCAACTACTTTGGAGGATGCTTTTTGTCGTTCTCGGCTGATTCTCATTCTCAGCTAAAAAAAGAATATCTATAGGTATAATATATACCTAAATATTATAAATATTATTTAATTATTTATATCAGTTGTCTGATATCCATAGTACAAGCTTTGCTTAGTTTGGAACTAGATGGCGCTGTGTAGGATGTCCGAGGTATTATATTATTATTATTAATGTTAAAAAATTGCCATGTGCTAAGTTCGCTTGATAATAGTCACATGTATAAAGCGGTGTAATATCTTTTGTAATTCATATAATTATGTTTACTCATTCACTTGTTTATTAAGTATGTATAATGCAGATTGGCGTAAATAAATAAATGAAAACTTACGTCACTAAAATTATGTGTTAATAATAATATCTGGGATATCCCGTAATCCCACACAGCGCCATCTAGTCCCAAAGTAAGCAAGTATTACGCTTGTATTATGGGGTACAAAACAACTGATATACATACTTAAATATTTTTTATGATATATACATATATAGATACTTTAACCACCAGACACGGAACAAATATAAATTTTCGTGCACACAAATAGTATTTTTCAAGACTTGTCACTTGTGGACTATAAAAGCTACAAAAACGGATTTATATCGCCATAAAGATCCATTTTCTGGCTATTCATATTGGAAACAACTTTGCAACTTGAGTTCTTCGAAAAATATGGCTTTCAGGAAAGGTGTCAAAAAATCGTCGATTCTATTAAAGAACAATGCTCATGAAGTATGGGAAGAAAATCCAGGCTTGGCGCCATAGAAGTAGGAGTATTAATATAATAGTAAGACTAGAACGAGCGCTATTCAACTGAAGTATTAGGACGCCATAAACTGCGAATGCGGGGGAAGGTATGTGGCGAAGTGTGGGAGAGGTTAACACGAAACAGCGACAGTAAGTAACGGGAAGGGGAAATAGAGCGTCAGAGATCGTTTTCGATCACTATTTTTTATTAAAATTAATTTTGTACTGGACCTTTAACAAGCGCTGTTGCCAAATTCGGTGCGTCAACTACACTTAAGTGTAGTTCTGGTGAGGCAGTGTAAGTGTAGTGTGTGTTTTAGTGTCTATTTCTATGCCCGGCCCAAACAAAACGCATCTCACATTTTTAGTAAAAACTTGTTTTTAAATACCATTAGGGGCATTGTCAAAATATATTTCCAAAAGCAAGATTTTCCTATTCCTTTTACAATAGGAGTAATTATAATAAACATTTATATTTAATTCTTTTTTACCCGACTGCGGAGGGTGATGTTTTTCGAGAGTATTTATGTATGTATCTTGGATATTTCTTTGGCACGGCTTGACAGATTGGAACATATAAGTCGTTAGATTCCTTTTAATTGTCTGAATGACATAAAGTATTTATATTTATTTATATTTCAATATGGCGTCTGCGAACCAAAAAAAAGAGAGGGAAGTCCTTATAAAATATTACAAAAATACGTGTGCGTCGGGCCTACGTTTTTTTTTTAGTATTATATTTTGATTATAATTAAACCAATTGTCCGGTCGACTTTACGATACATTTATTAGCGGCGTTAAATTCGCGAACTTCTGAAGTTGGCGGCCGTGGTTCCGACACCGCCCACCACACATTTTTTTATTGTACTCCTTGCCCACGCAGTCATACAAAAATAGCCGCTACTGTTCCGCGCACAGTTTAGTCCGTTGAACATATTTTAATATTTGTTAGCAGTAATTTAATAAAAAATATCGATTAATAATTCAAATGTAATTTTGGTAATTGGTGCATGATATTACAAGTTCTTATCTACAGTTTATGACTTAAGTTCATTTTCATGGGATACTGTCTATATGTAGCAACAAAAAAGAGTTATACTTAATTCTGATATCTAGAAATATTTTCGAGCTTATTAGGTAAGACATATTCTGTACATTACATTGATTTTTCAATCTCTAATTCATAACTAGTATTGAAATACATTCAAAAAAAAAAAGAAAAACAGTAAATCATTTGCAAATTTTACAAACTTATATTTTTTATGAATTCATTAGTCCATAAAACAGGAACAAACTATGTCCACATTTTTTAGAAAATCATAACTTTTCACATAAAAAATTTTCTCTCGTTCTTTTTTCTATCTTGTCTGTCGTCTAGTAAAACACATTTTGGATTGATTACAAAAATATATTTCGAAAACTATACTATTATATGAAAAAATATTGATTTATTTGTTTTCGTTATTGATATTTTTACGAATCCAATAGCCTATAAGCGTTTATTGTCCAACCATTCTTTCTTCCGAGGGCACATAACTTACACTATAACTTATATATAATTTTTAAAAAATTAATAAAAAAATAAATGTTTTTTTGAACTATATTATTTTTGGATTAATCAAAGTATTAAGTAACTACTGCATTTTGACAGTATTGTAGCCGATAGCTATTTAATTTTTTTATACATTTAGAGTTAAGATATTACCAGGGACCAATACTGAAAACATTGAATTTACTAGTGACAAATCGAAAACGATTCCTTATCATTATTTTTTTTTTTACAGAAATTATTGTAAGTTTGTTTTCTTGTATTAGCGACTGATTTCAAAAATGTTACGTCTACACTATTCCAGTATTGTATTAATAAAAAATGCTTTTTTAAGCCCAAATTGTGTACATTATTACAAATTCTTTAAATGTCCTATCATTTCAGAGAAGTCTGCTCATATTGATTTATTTATATTTTATTGATCAGACAATCCATATCAACCCATTATGCACCACTCCAGAGGCTCAAGCCTCCCCGCGGGATGAGGGTGCTTAGAGCTTAATCCACGCCGCTCCAGTACGGGTTGGTGGATTTTAATGCGATCGACACCAACGGCTTAACGTGCTCTCCGAGGCACGGACTCAGTGATAGTTATGTACTTAAATCAGAAAAACTCATTGGTACATACCCTGGGATTCGAACCTCGGCTTTCTAAACAAGAAACGGGTTCGCCACCACACGATCAGACAGTATGTAAATATTATTAAGAAAATATAAGACACTAAAAATCAGTTCTGTGCTTTTCTATAATTAAAACAATCCTCAGTAATTTTTTTATACTTTTGTGATACCTAATACTAATAGAAATGTGAAACCTATACTATTTCACTATAAGCTTTAGTATGTGAAATCAGTTTCCTACAACTTCAAAAGTGTACCACTTTAAAACGAAACTTTAAAGTAAGCACGTAGAACTTCAGTCCATTACGAAATATACCGAGTTTCAAAAGAAACCTACGTGAAAAGGATACTATGTACTAGGTATATCATGCGATTTTAACCGACTTCAAAAAAGAGGTGCAATGTTCATCGATATATGTTCGTCAATGGGTTACCAAACGCAAAACGTATAGATAACGCCAGTGGAGACCCGGCTGCTGTCAAGTCAAGCGACTAACTTGCCAATGACTTTGTTAGTGTTTTTGTTGAAGCTTTTTAGACCTCACTGTTAAGTCCTGCTAATTCAAGGACAATAAACGTATTCAACATGGAATTCCTGTGTTGTCTACTAAATATTAAATTTAAGTAATGTACAATACTACATAGGTTAGAAATTATATGCATAAGACATAAATCAATGGTCATGTCAATTTGTCAACGAATAGCCCTCTGTAGAGAGAAATTGACAATTGGGATCCCCATCCCCATGGGAATGAACCAATTTGAAAAATTCTTTTTTTTTTTTTTGTTTGAATCGATGCTCTCCCGAGGTTGTTTCATCATCACCGTGTTAGGATTTCATGATGGAATCCCTCGCCAATCGACGATACCCTAAAAGCTATAAGTATTTTTTTAGTTCAGATGTTGGCGTTTTGGAGTCATCATCACATGCTGCTAAGCTGATGATGGAAGCTACAGCACTCTTTAACATTTAGAAATTATCAGATAATAGTTCTGCATTTTGCCGACAGTTTCCTTCATATGGTGATGTCTCATTTGAGCAGCGTGTTTTGAAGCCCCGTTCAAACGAAATACAAATAAATTACAGTTAGGTACTTATAACCATAAAAGTATTAAAATTACGAATAGAAGCACTCTTCTGCGCTTACTGTGTAACCACTGTTCTAGTTAGCTGGTGTATCTTTAACAAATTTCAGTCCGGTTTTATACCGCGAGGTCTCCGCGCTAGCCTTCACCACCGCGAAATCGCGTTTCATCATCAGCCCATTTTACCCCACTGCAGGGGCTTAGGCCTCCCCCAGGGTGAGGAGGGGGTTTGGAGCTTAAATCCACCATGCTACTCCACTGCGGGTTGGGGATTGTAACGACCGCCATTTATTGACAGAGTCCGGGACCGACTGCTTGACGTGCTTCCCGAGACACGGAGTCAGTGATAGTTAATGTACTTAAGTCAGAAAAACTCATTGGTCCACGCTCGGATTCGAACCATGCCTTATGGCTTTATAAATTTGAGACAGGTTCGTTGCGCTCTGTGCTATCACGATACGACGACACGAAATTGCGTTTATCAGTTTCGATTCTGTGACATTTCTGACTCTTAAAAGCAAACGCTGCTGTCAAATTTGTTTACTGTATGCTTGTAACTAAAAATTTAATATTATATATAATAAGTTTTTTTTATTATTAGTTAGGTATATTATTCGCATGTTTTAACCAAACGGCGACAAAACCCAGAAAGAGGATGGAACAAAGCAGTAATTACTCATATGCTTGCAACCAATTTTTCATTTTCATTTTAACGGCCCTTCTCGCATTATCTAGAGTACCTATAGGGCACACAACTAGACTCAAGTGTGGCACTGCAGTCAGAATTCAGGATACGGCAATTCGGATGCGGTAGTTTAAATACCGCTGGTACTTTATATTTTTGATGTGATTTGTACGTCCGTAGGTCCGTTTGCGTTTTAATGTCGTTATTTTCTTTCGTGTTTTTTACCAATTTGGAGCTGAAATAGAGCATAGGTATAAAATAAGTAGATGCAAAAAGAGCTCAAGAATAAGTGTCTTGCTTCCGAAAAGAAAAGGTAGGTCCGTAATGTACGTACTCATGAGCACGTTTCAATTACCATTTTTCTATATTAGTATGGATGATCTGGTATGAATACATGGAACAGGCGTTAAATACCCGATTTATAATGTACCTACTTACTAATGAATACGTTTTCATGCTTTCGAATAATACATAATGTTACCACAGAGTAAACGTCTTATTTATTTTTACGCCTGCTCTGTGATATTATGCCGAATATTAATGTATTTTTGTATTTTATAAGTACTAGTAAATTCTAAATTAAACTCTAATTAAAAAAACAAAAACTAAAAATACCTATAAATGAAAAATACTATCTGAATAATGATAAATGAGAAAATTTTAAAGAGACGGCAGATTCAGGGTGCCAAGGATAGGTACTTACCGCGTCGCCACGCTGTATTGCGACACTTATCCTCTGAACAAGGTATTCCTTGCTCAAAGGATCACCTGTCGACAGACGCAGCGCGACACCCAAATCGTGATTATAAAAATTTATGATGGTAGTTATGGTGATTGATAATCTTCTTGTCAAATTTACAAAATTATAGTATAAAACAATGTTTTTGTATTTCAATCTATTCATAAACTGCAAATACTATAATGAGTTACTTGTATATTACAAGAAAATTATTACTTTCATCCAAAAAACGTTATGAAATTAAGAACTACCGATGCACCGCTAGTAAGTCAGCTGGCTATGTACGCACACGTCAACTTAAACACACTCATACCGTAGTAAGTCAATCGATCGCCAGTACGCTGTGAAGTTCAACTCACACATACTTCCGCGGCCGCATTGCTACGTTGGTTGTTCAGCCTAGGTTTTTATAAGGTACGTCTGTGACGTTACTAGCTTAAAAAGATCTGACTTACTCAAGTCACGCCTAAAATAGTTTTAATTCAATTATTAAATTAAAATTAAAAATTGTAAGCCATCATGGGACTCCTGGCAGATGTGAAACATCGAGTTTGTACAAGTAATATGCATAAAGACAAAATTACGATAGGAACTAAATATGGCATAGTAAAAAATTAAATATTACGCATTTTTTACAGAAAATGATGACTATTCCGCGTAAGGTCACGGGGTAAGGGGGGTATATGGTAACATTTAGTTACTGGCCGGCAGTCGGTCAGTCAGTTGATGCGATATTAATGCGGATTAAAAAAAACTTTATATTTAATAGTTTACTTAATAAAAAATATTTAAATCAATAAAAAAATTAATAAAAATAACTTATAAATTGATACTCTACTCTAAAGACATAAGATTCTTTTTCCTCTTAATATATAGCATGGTGACGCGTCGCCACGGCATGCGTCGCCACGTCAACATTCAGTTTTATACCCTCGCCAATAGATGTTTCACATCAATAATACGATACTGGATAATATCATAAACATTTAAACCACGTGAAGATACTCCGTACAATAAAGAGCCACTAAGTTAAATTGAAAAGCCCTAACGTTTTTATATAAATATATACTAATTTTGGGATATTTGAAAATTTATTTTTAAAAATATTGCATTCTTACATACCAACTAGCGGCACTTACTAAATTTTTACGGTTGATTGGTTTAATCTTCACACACAATCAATTCAATCACAACGTCAACACAACGGAATACATATAATTTATGTACTACCATGTTTTAAAATATTTACCAATTTTTTTTTTAATTTCTGACGTAAGTATTATATTGTTGAATATGATGAATCATATTTTTGTTCTAGGCTATTTCATTGTAATAAGTTATGCCAGTCGAAGAGTGCATAATGCATAAAAGTGCTTCTAATTCGTTTTAATTCATTTTTCTAAAATATCTAATCTAAACGTCTTAATGGTCTTATATCTAAATTGCAGTACCACTCATTGAAGTAATTTTCGATCCATAATCAACTAACGATTTACAGTCATTTATATGTTGTATAAAGATGGAGAAATATGACTTTTAGACAGCCTCTGCTGCTGCTTCTGCTGTGACCAGTAATTAATTAGGACAATGGCGGTAATTTATTTATATACTTGAAAAAACATCTGTGAATCTATTAATGTAATAAATGAATTGATACTTCTCGTGGTCATTTTGAAGACGAACAACTGAATCTTAGCAATTTTTGAAAATTTAGGTACGTCAATGCGTTTCGCTCCGCCCCAAGTTATAATATATGAAAACGATCAGAACTGATTTTTCTGCGTTTGCCACATGGATGTTCATAGATATTCAAAAATGTAAGAAAAAAATATACACATTGAGCAAGTATACATCAGTTGACGTTTTGAAATATTCTCTGTAAAGTAGCATTTTGAGACCCATATTTAAAATTTGTACTGGAAAAGAAAATAAAGATTCTGAAATTCCTTTCATGTGTCCCTATGCAATTTTTTTTTAAACAATGCCTGTTTATTAAATTATTCAAATATTTTGGTCACGTTTTCGATCATTCCGAAGTATCTATGAGACGCTCTATCCTGATTATTACGCTATCTAAGGTTTGTTTTGACAAAATATTCATTGAAAACAATTTCACAGGGTTCGCCTCATCCAAAGAAAGAAAAGTCAAATATCTTTGAATCTTTGGTCTGGCAGATTCAAGCGATGCAACAAAAGCGTTGTTCTGAAACACTGGTTCTTTTGTTCTCCACACACGAGGGCCGTGAAGAGGCCAAAAATATTGCACTTTTCTCAAACAGCCCCCTAGTGATGGATAGATCATACATTTTCTGCGGTTGTCTTATAGGATTGTTACATATAAAAAGAAACTGATTTAGGTATTTAAATTTATTTGTCGCCGTTCTCTACCAACAAAATTACTAATATACAAAGTCGCCACTTATCTGATAAAATAATTGCAATACCGGCTAGATGTGCATATTTTCAATGGGCTTGGACCAAATTTTTTGACACATAGTTCTTATGTTTTTTTTTTTCGAAAATATACACCAATTATTACTTTCCCCTTAAATAAAATAAGTTTCCAATTTTTTCGTTTTTTTTTTTCAAAAATTGATTGAAAAAGTATCCCAGTGACATCAACTAGACGGTTCACTAATTGTATTATCTTAGACTGAATAAAGAATTAATATTTTCATTAATTCATCGTTCATTATCATCTTTCATTTGTCATAGTGACCTTACCTCAATATTTTTTTATTTAATTTTACCGACTGGCGCAAATAAAAACGTATTCAGATCAGCAAAAAGTAGGTTTACACTTTTTTTTTTAATTTTTCAAATATTTTGATACATCAACTTAAGAAGAAAAAAACAAAACAGGCGGGATTTTTTTTTCGAATGATTTTCATTTTTCACAACATCTTTAACATGAAACGAATTGCATTTTCACATCATTAGAAAAATCAAAAAAATCTAAAAATAATGAATTTCGATGGCTCACCGTCCGTCACCAATAAAACATACGACCTGACCAACCTAATATAATTCATGTACAAATTATGACTTAACTCAACTACAATCGTCTCAATCACGCGTACGAACTTCATTTTCAACTCTATTCGGCCCGAAATCGTGAGTTAAATAATTATACCGTTTATTTAGACCTCAACAATTCTATCCGAGACATATTACATTCCTTGAGTAAATTTACGAGATGGGCTAAGCCATTACGCCCCTTCGGATTGGCTCCCACAACGCATTGTTCTGCTCTTCAATTATATCTTATATCTTTCAAATATGCTATACAATTTACTATAACGGATAAAAGGGAATTAGATTAAGCGGTTACGGACTGTTGGTTCCATAGCTTGGTTCCAGAAGGATTTTGAAGTACTTATGAATCCGATAGACTGACCGATTGGCCGAGTCGCTAGACTACTGCGGTGCCAGGGTGGCGGGTTCGATTCCCGTTCGGTACAGGACAGATATTTGTGTGCATGAACATGTCTATTTATTCCGTGTCTAGGTGTAAAAAGTAGGTAGGTTAAAAGTATAATAATAATAAAACTGTGAGAAAGTTTTTTTGCAAATTGACCTCTTAGCTCAAATTACACACACACTCCACCCGAATACACTTACTTGGTAAGTGTATTAATAATAATACCTGAGACATGTTACACAACGTCATCTTGTATTATGGGTACTAGTCCATTGATATCCAAGCACGGAACAAATAGACAAATTCATGCACACAAATATTTGTCCCGGGCGGAAAGTCTATTTATGGGTATTATTTATTCTAAAGTTCAAATCGGTGACCCCAATGTCGCATGACTTTCCGATCATTTTTCGCCGTCATTTATATTTATTCAAAAACAATATTTCTGCTGGCTCAGTACACGTGACATCTCACGACCCAAATACTTTGGACTCTCGAATTGCATCAAATGTTTTCTGATTGGCCAAAACACAAAATTGTCGAAACACATCAAGCCAATCAGGTAGCGAAACAACGCATGTTAAATCATATAGAATACCTTGTAATTACACGAATCCTTACCAGTAGGAACACCACCGCAGTTCACCGCACCGCACTCAGGTACGCAAGTCCTTGTCCAGACTTGCGTTCTATAATATTGTGTATAGTTTTGTATAAAGTTTATTAAATTTATTTTATTAGTAAATTCATTTCTGTTTTACTACAACATCTACTGGTCGGCGAGGCGTGGCTGAGGACAGGACAACTTTCCCTTCTTTCATAATATAGGTAGGTTTTTGACGCATGGTTTTATGTGTGAAGATCACAGACTACGCATATTAGTATTTACGTTTACTTGTAAATTATTTTTAATAATATTTATTCATACTACTCTGCGTAAGGAGAATTGCCATCCTTTGACAACGACAGTCAGTTTTTACCCTTATTACTTGGATAATAATATCTAACCCACAAACTGTCTTAATATTAATGTGAAACGGAGGTCAAACCAAGGTCAAATAGTTAAATTCATTTTTCTTTAAATAATTACTATATTACTGTATTATGAGCTTTTAATAGTAAAATAAGTATTGGATTCGGTCTAATCTATTTTTTACTTTAGATATCGAATTGAGCCAGCCGTTTCAGAGATTAGCCGGAAAACTATATACTAATAAAAAGAAATACTGAACCAAAGGCGAAGAAATTACATTCCCACGGTAATGGATATCGTCCAAGCAGGTGCGGTGTTCTGCAACCATTTGTGATTGATGCTTTACGTAGATGCGTATTTACAAAACTCCTTTGACTAAAATATAAATTGGAAAATTCCATTAATATACCATGACACTCCTGCTTGAAACAAAGACCAAGTGCTATTACCGAACTATGAGTGATATTGTTGAGTAGTAAAGTTCCCTTTTCTTGTTCCTTACACCTCATCCTAGATATTAAGTTGCAGGAAGTCGTACATAACATAGGTTCTACTTTCGCGATAGATATTTCCCTAATCTCTGAATTTTCTGTTATTGACAGAATCACTAGCTTCTTTCTCTTACAAACTTTACGTGTACATTTTTGCAAACTTTAATATAGGAAAAGTTTACATAATAGTTTCGGTTTTTGTATATCTATTTTCTATGATATATTTCAAACTGAATTTATTAAACTTATTAAAAATATGTATTTGTACTATGATACATTTCGCACTTGATAAATGATTACATTTCTAATATTCCAATTTTCGCTCAGAATTTTCCTATGAACTGTGAAAGAGGATATTTAATTTTCTTCGAGGAAATTACGTTTACGTATTTTTTTTTCTTTTAAACTAAGCGTTTCATAATTTAAAAAATATTGTATTTCTCATAATCTTTCAATTTAAATGGCACGTGATTCATTTGACAAAAGATTTAATTTTCTAATTTGCCCCCAAAAATTAACACTTAAAATATATACTAAATTCCAATTACTGAAATTTAGCACTTCACCACGGCACTCCTGCTCGAAACAAAGACCAATTGCTCTTCACAAACCTTGGGTCAGAATTGTTTTACAGAACTCCCCTTTTTTTTCTTACATCTCATTCAATAATTTAATATCTTTTGAACTATGTGTTTTTAAATTACAAAAAACTGAATGGTCTAGTTTAAAAAAAATACCATGTGCATTACTTAATTAAAGCGCTCGTACAAATAAAAATAACATAGATATTTTTATATGAACAGAAAAAATGTTTTGCCCACTTCGATATGGAATCAAAAATAAATTTATTTTTGATGACAATAAAAATTCAAGTTTGCCTGTTCAAAATACATGAAAATTTTTGTTCACCTATGTCTATAAGTATTTGTAGAAACTACGACAGAGAGTCGGATATGACGAAACCATAATTGTTTCGATTTTAGGGTTCCGTGCCCATGGGGTATCAATGGGAACCCTGTTACTAAGGCTCCGCTATCTGCCCGTCCGTCCGTCCGTCTGTCACAGGGCTGTATCGTCTGAACCGTAACTGGTAGACACTTGAAATTTTAACAAAGTGTGTATCAATTACTATAGCCACTACAACGACAAATGATAAAAATAAAATAAATTTAAAAATTAAAGGGGGTTCTCATACAAGAAACGTGTTTTTTTTCGAATTTTTGGTGATTTGTGGTTTTGAGATCATCGCTTACATTTAAAATTTTCGTGAAATATGTAGTACTACGACCGCTGTAACGACAAATTAAAGTAAAATTAAGTTAAAAATTAAAAGGGATCCCCATACACGAACCGGTTTTTTTATATAGTACGGTGGTACGGAACTCTTTGTGTGCAAATCCGACTCGCACTTAGTCGGTTTTTGCTTTTGGAATCAAAACAAGAGATAAACGTATGCTTTTTACGGTCACTATGTGATTTGCTAATACGCCTCTCTACCAGCTCACACAAACCGCAATTAATAGTGACGTTGCTTACGTTGGAATGCTTAATTACACCACCACTACAATTCAGCGCCTGACAGTACCAAAGTGCCAAAATGCCGTGTGTCCATAATATCCAGTACAGTACCTACACGTTACGACGTAGATACAAACAGATTTGTTGTAGAATCATATGTTAAATATATTTTTAATGAAGTACTTACTTGACTAATATTTATTGTATATGTTAATTACGTTCATCCGAAAACGGCATAAAAAGAATTAATTTATTTAGAAACAAAGACTTCTATCATCATCATCATCACCAGCCCATTTTTACCCCACTGCAGGGGTTTAGGCCTCCCCCAGAATGAGGAGGGGGGCTTGGAGCTTAAGTCCACCACGCTGCTCCACTGCGGGTTGGGAACTGTAACGACCGCCATCTATTGACAGCGTCCGGGACCGACTGCTTAACGTGCCCTCCGAAGCACGGTGTCAGTGATATTGTGTACTTAAGTCAGAAAAACTCATTGGTACACGCCCGGATTCGAACCATGGCCCTATGGGGCCTTATAAATTTGAGACAGGTTCACTATCACGACACGAGACTTCTATCACTCAAAATAATTTATTAAAACTGGTGTCGAAACCGAGGACCATGTGTGTGGCAAGCCTTGGGAGAGGCCTGTATCCTGCAGTGGAGATACACGGGCTAATCATGGTATCGAAACGGGTTGCGATCAAAGCATGGTGACATTTTTTAATTAGTATTTTATATGAAAGGGTTTTCTAAATATGTAATGAGATTTTTTTAAATTCATGATTAAAAACAAAGTCATAGTTTAAATTGTCCTGGTAAACAAAGAGGGTAATAACGCACGCAGTGACGTCAGGCCGTTAAAAATAATGATAGATTTCTTTATTCAAGAAAGAGACAGAGACAAACTTTTATTTGCCTTGAGTTCCATACTTTTCAACGGAATATAATTTTTTCTCAAAGACACTACTACTAGTATATACGACCTTATCTGCACAACCTTCTTTGGGATAAGTCATACTGCAGTACCGGACCAGAAAGTGACCCGCAATTTTTTAGCAGGCGTGCTCGAGCCGTCGAATATGTAATTTAAAAATGGAACGAACTCTTTTAAATCCGAACATTGATGACTAAAGAGATAATTCATCTAAGTTTCAATTAAATTTGGAACTGGCACGACAAAAAAAAATACGCCAGAATTGGCGGCAAAATTATCTAAACTATTTTTATTATTATAATACATTTGTCAATATAATTAGTTTATGTTAACTTTACCTACTATAATTATTCCAAATGAGTTCACCACAACAATTTATTTGTTTCTTTTCTAAACCTTTATTTTCACTTAGTTGTCATCATTCACATCTGACTTGAATCCAATTATTCATCACATGTTTTTCATCGTACTTTCTGGAACGAAAATAGTGATGGGGAAGCGTCGACAAGTTTAACACTTTTAAGGTAAAGTGCAATCTTTTGTGGAATGAGTTGAATGTTTATAGTATGACATACATTTACTACTGCTTGCATTTACTAATGTCGAGATAGCCGAGTGGCAGCGAACCCGCTTTTTGTTTATAAAGCCGGGGTTCGAATCCCAAGGCAAATGCCAATGAGATTTTTCTTACTTATGTAGATAACTATCATTAGACCTGTGCCTCGCCGGGCACGTTAAGCCATCGGTCCCGGTTTCCATCAATAGGTGGCAATCGTTAAAATCCATCGACCCGCACTGCAGCGGAGTTGACGACCGCTTAGCCTACTGGGTAGCGACCCTGTCTATGAAGCTGGATGTCCCGGGTTCGAATCCCAGGTCGGGTCAGTATTTATATGATGAATATTGATACTGGTACCGGGTCATGGTTGTTATATGTATGTGGTGTCTTCGCTTGGTACCCAAAACCCAAAACACAAGCTAATGCTTAATTTGGGGCCTAGACGTTGTTGTCATTTATACATTAATATTATTATACTAGAGTAATGGATTAAGCTTCAAACCCCTCATCCCGAGGTTAGGCCTAAACCCCTGCAGTGGGGCATTAACGCGCCGATGGTATAGTATGGTATTGCACGCATTTCCTTACATACACTTGAACTTATATGTAAACCGCATCTGAAAAGACAAGGCAGGTTTATAACATATATTTCAACGTAAGGCGCCTAAAAAGCGAAGAATAATATTCATTACAACCAGGGACAAGTTTCCATAACTTTGTGAAAGAAACTCTTGGAAAGACGTAAATGCAAATAAACGCCCTACTTCGCGGTCCACGGGAATTTGATATTTTTCCTTTTGAAGTCTGCACACATATGTATTTATGGAGAAGACGTTTTACGAATATTATGTAATAATATTTGGGTCAGGCCCCCAGTCAAGTGGACGGATGACCTGAAGCACCATACCGGGGGTAGTTGGATGCGAAAGGCGAAGGACCGTGTGTGGTGGCGAGCCTTGGAAGAGGTTTATACCCTGCAGTGGAGAGACACGGGCTGATGATGATGATGAGATGTAATGATATACAATTTATAGTGTACGGTGAGTGTAAATTTTAGCAAACCTATAAATGCGAAAGTGTATTTGTTTATCGTACAAGGAAACGGCGTGATTTTATTACTAAGTTAGTTTAAGACACGGAGAATAACGTAACTTCGTGACTTCTGTCAAAGTCGAAAGTTCCCGTTTAAAAAAAATGAGAAGATAAACTTCCAGTTGTGAGTATTTCTAGGAGCAGAACTCAAGAAATAAAATAGAAGTATAAAGAAACGCTAGAACACTGTGATAGGGACTTTGTACATGTTCACGAGCAATACCTTGTGTCTAAATATCCCCTGATGTTTTTGCATTGTCAATAATTTTTTAATTGACAGATTTTAGAAAAAACGTTGTAAATTTATTGACTAAAAATCAATGAAATAAAGGTCCAAGTTAGATGCTGGGTCATTGAATTGAGAAGTCAATAAAATTAATCTATTTTTTATGCGTAAATGACTCAAACGACAAGCAAATTAAATGTTCTAATGCAACTATTCAAAGTTTATCTTTGACGTTCCGAAACAACATGAGTGTTTTTTGCCTTTTTACTATATAATAATAATAATACTTGGGACATCACACACAGCGCCATCTAGTCCCGAACTAAGCAAAGCTTGTATTATGGGTACCAGACAACTGATAAACACACTTGAACATTCTTTATAATATATAGATATTTCACACCCATAGATATGTTCATGCACACAAATATTTATCCCGGGCGGGAATCGAGCCCGCGACCCTTGGGTCCGCAGTTAGGGTCTCTAACCACTCGGCCAATCGTTCAGTCGGTATTATGTTTCATGTCAAGATGATTGGTGGTATTATGTATGCTTGACACTGAATGGATTTACTTTATTAAAATTGCAAGTTTTAAATATTTTTTTAGTTGTTTAATTTATTTTACTTGATGTACCTAATATGAATATGCTGCATAGTAAAACAAATATATGTTTATATAGCAGAAATAAGAAAACTGAGTTTTAACAACATAAACATCTCATGAGTACATTGCCCTTTTTTATTTTACCATCATCTTTGTGACATTCAAAAGACTCATTTACGTTGTAATGTAAAATCAAATCAAATCAAAATATCTTTATTTCGTAGTTATGTAACATAATCTTGAAATACGTCTTAAGAGTGAATTTTATTACTTTGTGGAAAAACGTCACCACAAAGGCGCATTCAAAAATGCTGGTACCTCTCAGAAGAATACGCAAGAAACTGAGGGACGCTCTTTTTAACAAAATTATAAAAAAATTTAACAATAAGTGCTTAAAGAATAATATTATTGAAACAAATTGATAGGCGAGCGGCTTACACCCATGGATTTTTATCATCTAAGTAGTCTGATACTTTATAATAAGCTTTTGCATAAAGCTTTCGTTTTATTGTAGTTTTAAACTTATTAAGGGGTAGATCTTGAATGTCAGCTGGGATCTTATTGTAAAAGCCCTTTAATTAAAACATCTGTAATTGCCCTTTAAAAGATTTTGTGATTTTATTGAGTCGGCTGTCATGATTAGCAAGTTTATCTTTGTTTCTTGTATTAACATTATGCCGAACACGATTTTTTTTAAATATTACCATATATTTTTTTACGTACATTTTGTTTTCAAATATATATTCAGATGGAAATATCATTACAATAATTTCCTTAAACTTTTCTCTAAGTGATACTTTAGGTCCCAGTTTATAAATTGCTCGAACAGCTCGCTTCTGCAACACGAAGATTGTATTAACATTAGCAGCGTGTCCCCACAGCAGAATGCCATAAGTCATTAAACTATGGAACCCACTGAAATACACCAACTTCGCGGTCTCTATGTCCGAAAGGAAATGAATCCTTTTTACAGCGTAAGCTGCAGAACCGAGCCTTCTCGTCAAGTTAGTGATATGAGGATCCCATTGAAATTTCGCGTCCCATGTGATTTAATATATTTCTATGTTATAACAATTTAAATACGACACTTAGTAATTTGACTGAAACTGTTTACATTATCTATAGATCATCATGTTATCGTTTAAAAAAACATAAACTTCAAAAAAATTTCATTACCACAAAGTAATAAAGTTGCTTTTTTGTACTTTTAGGTTGAACGGCATAAGCAATACTTAATTGGTCATTATAATTACCTGACACTAGACTTCTTTTTCGCCAATTGCTTAAACTCTACGATAGATGCCGAAACCATTGTGAACGTACGTTTCTGTATTTCAGCCATTTTCATAACATTATAATAGAGGAAACTTAATAATTATACCTATGTCATGAAGTGGTAATTTTTGTTTGGTATAAAACCTCTTGTATGATCTTTGCACCAAAAAATAACATAAAAAATAATGTAGCATCCCCCAATGACAATGAACTATAATATGATCCACCGCTCCCATCAAGAAAGATATCTTGATCTACAACTTGATAAAAAACTCACATGGGCTGGTCATATAGAATATGTGAGATCCAAATTAACTTCAGAAGCCAGAGCCTTACGAAAGGTTGTAGGATGTATGACCATATATAACTCACTAATAAAATCTCATCTAAAGTATCTTATTGAGGTGTGGGGATGTACAGCTAACTCGGTTCTACAAAACCTGCAAATATCTCAAAACAAAATTATCAAAAATACGATTTAAATACGATTACTTAACGAATACAAAGTTATTATATGAAGAAACTAAATTATTCGTCTTGAAACAATTACATATATACACAACTTGTATTCTAATAAAAAAGATATTATATATACAGCCGTACCAAGTATATTATATATACAAACAAGATTCACTCACAAATAACTTTAAAAAGACTGATATTCAAACACCAACTTCATGAACAAACTCGAACTATTTAAACCTAGAACTAATTACAGTAAGAATAGTCTGATGTAAAGGGGAGCACAAATGTATAATAATTTATCCACTGAGATAAGAGAAATTGAATGCATTACAGTATTTAAGTCAAAACCAAAAAAAAAATTGTCTATGATACTAGAGCACTATCAGCACGCTGAAGTAATTGAGTTTAAATTGTAATTAGCACAATAACTCATTTTAAGTGGACATTGTTCTTTATAAAGTGCTCAAACCTCAAACCTCAATTATTTATTTCATTCCATGCTCCATTGAGCTAATATTATTTGAGGAACGAAGGAGGTTTATCTAGGAACTTCGTGTTGTGTATATTATGTAATGGAAACATTTGCAGCCCTCCAGATTTAATTCAAACAACTTACTGTGAAGACAAATTGTAATGTCAATATAATAATAATATAATAATAATAACGTATACATCACAACGACGTCTAAGCCCCAAAAACATTAGCTTGTGTGTTGGGTACCAAGCGAAGACAACGCATACATACAACAACCAAGACCCGGTACTAGTATCAATATTCATCATATAAATACTGACCCGACCTGGGATTCTAACCCAGGACCTCCAGCTTCGTAAGCAAGGTTGCCACCTAAGCACCTAAGCACCAAGCTAAGCGGTCGTCTATAGTGATATATGATATGATATATGAATAGGTAATGCCTAGGTTTTGCTTTCAACCGATTCGAGAACGGATGTCGCCCATTTTGATACCTTTAGCCGTACCATGAATCGTTTACCTGTTTCGATGATGTAGTTATTTTGAAGATGTATTGCGTCTTTACTTGTATTAGCCTCCGAAAATTCGACAAAATAAGCAACAACAGGTTTGAAAATTAATTTAAAAAAAACTGTTGAACTGTAACAAAACGTATTGACTAATAAGTCACTAGTATGGCAGAAAGTAAAATTAAGCGAGCGTCTCATTTTTAATGCATATTTCTATAGACTTCTGTAGTGCAAAAAGTTCCTTAATTTCAGTTTTAACATTCTGCCACCATCAATAATTTTAATAAAAAAAAGATTAATTGCTATTTTACTTAAATTAAGTACTAACGCATTCTGTCAAACAGGAAGATTACGAAAAAGACATAAAAATACGATTTGACTTGAAGCCCTGTTCTGCATTTACCGTCTAACCACTCATACTATACCTAGGTGGTGTAAGATGCCGAGTTTTAGTCCGATTTTTAATGCGCAAGGTCCCCGCGCACCGCTCTTCACCTCGAAAAGTCCCCGCGCGCCAGTTTCAACCCCCCAAAATTGTATACCTAACGTCACCTCGATACTGTGAACTGACATTTATGGCTATTACAACCAAACGCTGCTGTCCAATTAATTTACTCTATTAGGAAAGAACTCGGTTAGCTGTTACGTCAATGTATATATTATATCTAAATCATAGCTTCTCTTATAGCGCAGAAAATGATGATGATCATCATCATCATCATCAGCCCATTTTACCTCACTGCCGGGGCTTAGGCCTCCCCCAGGGTGAGGAGGGGGTTTGGAGCTTAAATCCACCACGCTATTCCACTGCGGGTTGGGTGGCCAGAAAATGATCGCGGTCGATAAATTCTTAATATTTCTATACGAATAACGAAATTGTAACAGTAAACTATGATTATTTTCAATAATTTATTTTTATATGGCGTCAAATGTCATATACAATAAATACTAGTTTGAAACTTTCGATTTGAAATGAAGCCCCAAGTAGCAAATAAAGCCTTTTTTAATGAAAAGCTTGTCTTTAAAAAGGTTTTTTTTTGTTTAAATATTTTATTTAATTAGACTCGTACCTAGGACAAAGCTTAATTCAGTTTTGTCTTGAATATCATTTGAGGTTCGGAAATGTCATGTGAGTCTCGAGACTTTTACGCCTTTTTTACGAACTTGCGGATTCGTATAGCTGGTGTGGCAGGCCTTGATATATGTGGGTTTCCGACTTGCGGAATTGCATTACCTATTTCCTGTGTGGGAACGGCAAAGAATACAATTTATCACCGCCACCGGGAAGCGTCTCCTAAGAAGCGACTAACCCTAGTTAGCAGAAGATGGGCATCAGCATCTCTCTGTGAAACTACTGCGATCACCAGCCCGCCTGCCAAGCGTGGTGATTATTGGCATACCCTCCCGATCCCGATGTAGCACACAAACACACAATGGTCTCCAGTCTCTGGCGGCTCTTCTATTCCTGGCCACGGCAGCGGTCATGGTAACGGAAGGGCAGGGGGTGCGTTGGACGCCCCTCCGCCAGGTGGACAGATGACTTGAAGCACCATACCGGGGGTAGTCGGATGCGAAAGGCGAAGGACCGTGTATGGTGGCGAGCCTTGGGAGAGGATTATATCCTGCAATGGAGAGACACGGGCTGATGATGATGATGATGAATAACTATTTGTGAGCTCAACCATAATTTATGCATTTTTAGTCTCCAAAATCAGATCCAAATCTAACGCCATTCCCTAATACAAGAAACTTTGATGGCCTGTTACCATAACGAACGAATAAACATTTTCACGTCAAAACCTTTAACACATATAGCCACTTTTTGGTACTGGCCGGCCGTACTACACAATGCATCTTTACGGCCCTTATAATTTGATAGATATCAGAGTATGATTAAAAACAATTTCATTTTCGAATTTCCTGTCTTCTCTATAAGATGCCGTTCCGTGTTTCAAACCATAACTCCATCTATATCGCATTACTTTCTGGGAAAAAACTCTCATAACTTTCCACTTAAGTGACAATGTGCGCCCGTCTCTGTTTTTGCGTAGGTATCTATATTTCAAGAAACAAAAATGCGTTGATTTTATAAAGAGAAATGGAATACGCATTACCTTTGACAGATCGATGATAGTGCATAAATTTATCTACAAGAAAAGTTGTTTGAGAATTTTATAGTGAGTTGTTCGACATATTTTTCACAAGTTCTTTTATTAAGTATCGTTGGTACTTTATAATTTTGGTATATAGTCCAGTCAATGAAGGTTTTCACCTCCGATTTCGTTGATTCTCCATTGATTTTCATGAAAATTGGTGAATAGGTGGGGGATACCATAAGAAACAAAAGTGACATAGTGTCAACTTGCGCTTTTACATTCAAAGAGCTATTGGAATTGGAATTATTAGGCTTGAGAGCAAAAATGACAAACAAAAAAAAATGCTATCGCTTATTGAAGTTCAGCTTTTAGAAACTCATAACAATTTGTGGTCATGGGCTCCGGGACTAATAGCATTTTTTTCTCAAAGAAAAATATTGGAAAATCCGCAGTTTCATAAGAACGAGCAGCCATTGTACACTGCCTGTCTTCTTTTACAAGCCAAGTTACATTCCGTACGTTGCGGACCCTTTTATTGTAGGCGCGAAATTCCGAGGTTTCCTTTATCAGTCGCATAACAGGAATTTGGAACTAAATTTATTCATGGATTCCACGGGTTTGCCCGCTCTACTCACGAATTGTTTCTGCGGGATAACGTTTGCCCTTTCGGCGCTTTCGCCCCTTTGCCCGTTTTTATCGCGAGAGGCCCGAGAAGACTTAATATAGGACATTATTAGATTCGTACCAGATATTAGTTTTCGTATTATTCTGCTTTCCATTCCTTTTCATTTCATTTTCCATTCTTTTTTTCCATTAAAACTTTAACGTTTCTCTACCAGAAAACTATATTACCAGGCCTGGTTAATTTCTCATTTTGAGGAAAGTTTTTTTTATGTGAAAATAATAAAATACGCGTTTTTTGGTTTAGTCTCACGCAGTACTAAGATATAAAGATATGACGCCACAAAATAATAGTCTTAGAGGGGAAATGCGCAGGTGACGAACGATGACGTCGATCGACGACCGCCATTGCACCCGCTGTTGCCATTTCTCGTGTGTATCATGTACATTTCATTTTATTGTCAAAATTTTGAACTACTTATTTTTTTTATAAATGTAGTCTGAATAATAAGTACCTAATGCGTAGAAAAAATCTTCCTGCATAGGTATTGGCCGAAAATCGTACTATGTTCTTTTTGATGTGGCTGTTGCACCTTTGGATTTGTGCACTTGCCCTAGTTTGAACACTACCATCGCCGTCGGTGCAATGATCGGTGCTGAATGTAGCTAAGTTGGTTGATTGGTTATTGAGTTTAACTTGGCTTCACGATCCAACTAAAGCTAAGTAAGTATCAATATGTGACCAATATATGAGTCCACCTATAAAAATATACCCGAGGTGATAGATCCGCCGGCTGGGTCTAATTCAATCAATCACCGCAAGTACAATCAATCCTAGAAATAAACGTATTCATGTCCTTGCCATGTACTAATGAGTTTCTTCTGACTTAAGTACATAAGTATCACTGCCTCGGTGCCTCAGAGACCACGTCAAGCCGTCGGTCCCGGTTGCCGTCACCATATGGTAGTCGTCAAAATATACTAACCAGCACTCGAACGGCGTGGTGGATTAAGCTCCAAGCACCACCATCCAGAGGTGAGGTCTAAACCCCTGTAGTGGGGCATAATGGGCTAATATAGATGTCCTTGTCAGAACATGCGTGGGTAAATGTAACGTGAAGGCTCTCCGCTGACTTTTAGATTTAATTTAGCTCGCACGGTAATACCAGTGGCACGACACTTCCTGAATATTGTCATATAAATTAAACATACAATCTTTTTCCAGCCAATTATCTTTTAACGATCTTTTTGTGAACAATTCCTTGTTCACTACGGAATGAGATTATATTCAGAGCGGTGTCAGAATCTAATAAACTCTTTAAAAAAAAGTAATCATTCGTAAACAATATACAGAACTATACAATAAATCGATGTTTCTTCCAGCATTGATTTTTTGTACATCGTTTTACCTGCTAACAGTTTTTTTTTATATTAACATAATCATGTTGTTAAGCGAAAACCAATATTAATTTATTAGGCCTGCATGTGGGGGAAAAACGGGTTTTGTAGGTGACTCTGTCTGTATTATGGTTCTACAAAGTAACTCACTAGGTTTTGAAGGGTTCTGTTACCCGCCCTCCTTCTCCATCATCAGACCTTCGTCATCGCGTCGTCATCTCCGTCCATATGTTATGTAAAATACTCGAGCAGACAAATCTAATATGCTCAGATTTGATGGGTTTACTAGTAGCTATTGATAGGTTCTGTTACCCACCTTCCAGCTGTATAATAATAATAATAATACCTGGGACATCCTACACACCGCCATCTAGTCCCAAAGTAAGCAAGTATTATGCTTGTATTTTGGGTACTAAACAACTGAGATACATACTTAAGTAGTATTTATAATATATAAATATATAGATACTTTTACAACAAGACACGGAACAAATAGACATGTTTATGCACACAAATATTTGACCAGGACGAAAATCAAACCTGCGGCTCTTGGCTCCGCAGTTAGGGTCTCTAACCATTAGGCCAATCAGTCAGGCGATTTGATAGTGTGAATTTCCTACAACAATTGTGACTTTATTTAAAGGTTAAAATATTCGGAACGTAGGTGATTATGATTTTTAAATAAAAATACAAAAATTGTACTATACAAAAATACTGTATTGTAATACTAATAACTAAAATTAACTATAAATATTTTTTCTAATCTTTAAACAACTTAAATTGAGACAGTCCGATTGTTGTTATAGCCTAGTCTTGATCACTTCGTCTGTTTGTTTATGGCCAAGATCTTGGGCTTCTTGTAAGGAATCTGGTAATTTTTGATTGTTGGTTTCTGGTAGAGTCAAAACTAGGAAACCGGATAAAACCGCCATCACAGCGAAAACCGTCGTTGGAAGAAACTCGTGGTACCGCGCCTGAAAAATTAAACCGTTAGTTATTCTAGTTTAAACAATGATATTATAACCCTTTAGGGTTTTAACGTTTTATTTGTTTGTAACCTCATAATTCAAAAACCAATTAATCGATTTAGATAACAGATTGGTATTTAAAAAATTACTAAGTTAAAAGTAAAGTGAAGTGGAACTGAACTTTACAAAATGATGTTCGAAACCTCTTTGTCACAATATTTAAGAAATATGCATTACTTTTATGTACATAAAATTTAAATAATGCGTATCTTGAAAACTACGATGGAGCTTATGCAGCACATAAAACTTTTTGAACACATAAAACTTGGCAGTTGGCAAGCATGCCTTGTATAAATTGCAAATGCTAATATATTATAACATTTCTGATCAAGATGATAAGAAAATTAATTTTTAATTCTATCTTAAAAACATGGCTTATTAGCATGAAAATATTAAACAAACAAAATTTCAGTAACAAAGACATTGTAAACTGGTTTATAAACGCATTACCGTTATGGCGATAATAAAAATTCCAACCTAGTTTTCTTTAATCGGATCTAAAATCTACTTGGATTTTTGTAATTATTTTTTATTTTATTTCACTGCATTACTATTTGTAATAAATTTCAAATCTCAAAATTACAAACTGTATATTCCAAGGTCTCATTCTATTGTTTTCTAGAAATTTTCCATCAAATAAAATTTGTCGGATTTAGTTTCTAACGTTTTTTGAAATAAAATCAGAGGTGGGGATACGAATCTACTAAATTCATCACACAATCCATCTCGCTTAGCATATCAACATAGGATACAATTTTTGGGTTGTCGATGTCGACACACTTAATTTAAACGTATTAATTTATACGTCTTACCAACAACGGTGTTTGTGGCGCCAAAACGGATCCTATCCTGCCTAACGTAGAACAAAGTGCCAATAACGACGTCCTGTAGTTTGTAGGGAAAACTTCTGCGGCGAAAACGTAAAGTGAGTTATAGGCCAGTGTTATGAAAAACTTGCCACCCAAATAGAAAACTAAAGACCAAGTGCCACCTGAAAAGAAAAATAATAGTCGCAATTAGCTTTAAACATTTATCAGATGGGAATCTATAAGATAGATATAAACTAAATCTTCATTAAAGTCTACCATATATCTGCTGTGAATATACCTTCCTCTTAAAATAAAAAAAATTTTGTCTGCAAATTTCTTAGTTATTTTTTTCCAAAACTTGATTAATAAAATATCTCTGGGACGTCATCTGGACAGATGTTTACTATTAAAATTATCCTGGACAAAATAAAATCATAATTTTTTTATTGACTCGTGAGGATTACAATTTCATTTGACATAGGTAGTGATCTTACCTCAATATTTTTTATAATTTTTTGCTTTGGTTCAAGTTTCAAGTGGAATGAAGCGCAATAAGCTTAACCACTCAGATGACGTCACAGGGACAATTTCAACGTCAGACGAATTTTCACAAATATCTGACAAATTCGTAATCAGAAAAATTTAAATTTTGAGAGGTTATTCTAGAGCCTCATTCCTTTTAATTTTAATTCTCATCAACGCAACTTTTACTTTAAGTGCCTCAGGGATGTTCGCAGAGACTCGCACTGATGGTTTCCGTGCCATCATGCGAAAGAAAGCGGCCTCTCTCTTGCAATGTGTACTATGTAGTCACAACAGGATCCTGAAGATGATCGCTGCCAGACCAGACTATCCCTTTAAAAAATACTGGGTGGGGACAGCTATTGGTCTGATTAAATAATATTAGGCAATTTCGTTTTATTTTAGTTTGTAATAATTATCAAATTATTTTATTTTATTATGTATTTACATTAGCTTTAAGATTATTGCTAATAACGAATTATGGTCCCTAGTCTGAAATAAATGTTTATTTATTTAAAATATTGGTCGAAGCCCATTGGATGATGAACAACTGAATAAAACAGAATGAAAATGTATATGATTGAAGCATTACCGCTTAAACTTGACTTTCCGTTGGAAACATTCGACTGTCTAGACCTTTCCCGTTTGAATGGATTATTAAAATGATTATTGGTAATAGACTAGATTAAATAATAAACTGTTTATCTTGATTAAAGGTTCCTGACGAAAACGAAACTAAATAATTTAAATTCTAAGTAAAAGTAAACGAAGACGAGCGAAAAAAAAACCATTTATTTTCAAGTAGGAATCTGCTGTCACTTTTGAACGTCATAAAGCTAATTTTACTCAGGTTTATACGTGATAAAGAGCAATTTAGTCCAAAGCCTTTTTAACATTCATATTCTTTTAAATTGTAATATACGCCTTAGACGTAAGTTGTCGTTTTACATAATTCTTGAATTTATTTATCGACAAGTTTATAATATTACTTGGAAGTTTATTATAAAATCTTTACCTTTACATGAATTACTTATTTTATGGAGCCCAGTAAGTAGGTACTGCGAGTTTATGTTTATTCCTTGTATTAAAATTGTGTTTATTATAATTCTTTTTTGATATTATTTTTATAAACATACAATCAATTTTAAATAATATACTGACATCAAGTATGCTAACAATATTTAAAAATATACTGAAGCTTCAGCTTGGCTAATAGTGATGTTTTGTGTTATATTAACGCCTTGACTGCCAACAACTGTTTAGTAAAATCTCTACAAAAAATCTATAATATTTGAAAGCGGTGATGTGTTCAATAGAAATACCACAAAACGCGTGCCCGTCGATCCTAAATATCTACTAAGAAGAATATCTATGTGTACATATATATATCATAAGAATATCTATGTATTATACCGCTGACCATCAAGACGCTATTAAATTATCTACATGTCAGCCGCCAGGGACCGTCAGGGTATTTCATATGTTAATCTGTATTCTATCCGTACTAATATTACAAATAGGAAAAGATTTTTTGTTTATTTGTAACGGATAAATTCAAAAACTACAAAACTGATTTTAAAAATTCTATCACCTGTAGAAAGCTACATTATCAGGGGCTACATTATCATATTATTATTACATTCTATTGAGCATTATTTCATTTTTAAATTAGCTTTTCGCCTGCGGTTCCGCTTCCGTGGACTACACAATAATACCGGGACCGCTACAATTTTTTGCATAGTTTATAAGCTGAAGAGCAACATGGGCTACTTGTTATCTCGGAAAAACGAATCCAGGTACTATGTGATCCACACGGGCGGAGCCGCGGGCGGAAGGCTAGTTATTATATTAAATTATTTATATAGTGCGTGTTGTGACTATTTAACTTAGAAACCGTTTGACGGATTTTAATGAAACTTTTTTTGAATATTTCTCACGATTTTAAAAGTGGCATAGGGTACATTTTGAAGGTCCCAGAATATCGCCAAGTCACTGAATGCCAGTGAACCAACCTTGTTTTTTTCTCATAAGAGATACTCATAAATATTTTTTATTACGACGTTTATTTAACCGCAACCACACCTCAATTTATTATACTATTGATGGTATATAATAAATCATCGCAACTCGTCGTATTCCTTTCATGGTCACTAAAGTACCTTAATCTCGTGTATATATTTATATTGTTTAAGGTCTCACATTCAAATATTGACATATGTTAATGTACTGACCAATGTTTGTCTAACTGTTCTAGTAACCGGGACAAAAAAAAACACGTTTTGGCATCAACACGACGACTGTTACTTACTTAACTGGTCTCCAGTCAGCTATGTAATAATAAAAACGGAACTAGGTTTGTTCGTCCGCTTGTTACACTTTTATATACACATAATGAAATTAAAATTTGAAGACTAGATATAAGCACTATTGAATGATATACATTGTTGGTGGCTGACCGTGTTAGCCGCCTCAGCAAAATCACGAAATCTTTTAATGTGCAATGTGTACGCTGTTACAATAGGATCCCAGTTGACATTCAAGCTTTACCCCTTAACAAGTTTAAATCCATTCCATTCCATCAGCCCTTTTTATACCCCACTGCAGGGGCTTAGGCCTCATCTCAATATGAGGGGGCTTAGAGCATAAATCCACCACGCTTTTCCGATGCGGGTTGGCGAATTGTATCGACCGCCATCTATTGACAGCAACCGGGACGGACTGCTTTACGTGCTGTCCGAGGCACGGAGTCAGTGATAGTTAATGTACTTAAGTCAGAAAAAACTCATCGGTACACGCCCGGATTTGAACCACGGCCATGTGGCCTTATAGATTTAAAACAGGTTCGCTGCGTTTGGGCTATCACGACATCAAAGTATAAAGCTTTCAAAAGCACATTTTTTTTATGTCGCAATTTTTTGGAGTACCCGCCGGTACAACGAGGAAGACGTTCATCGAATTCACTTCGAAAAACCCGCATTGAAATCGGTCAAGTAGTTTTTAAGGAAAATGGAAATACGTACGCACAAATAAACACACGACCTCTTACATCAAACGGATATAACGTCTCTGTACCATCGTAGGTAAAAAAGAAGGACTAACAACACAAACTGGTCTGTAGACTAATTCATCACCCCATCCATCGCCGTCATTCTAAATGTGTGAACCGCAACTTTCTGAAAGCTTTAAAACGACACCGTACAAAACTTTTCTAGCGCTCTACCAGTTTATGTGGCAAAATTACATAATAATGTAAATTGCGTAAATAATTTACTAAGTGATGAAATGTAAGCTAAGTGAGTGCAATTTATTATTTCATATAAATATTATTGGCAGGATGGTACAACAAAAAAATATCGTTTTAGAAAGCTCTTCCAATACAAAAAAATAATCATTACTACATAATTAGTATTATAATTAGCTTAGCCTAGTGGGTAGCGACCCCGCCTACGAAGCTGGAGGTTCCGGGTTCGAATTCCAGGTCGGATCAGTATTTATATGATGATGATACTGGTACCGGGTCTTGGTTGCTATATGTATGTGGTGTCTTCGCTTGGTACCCAAAACACAAGCTAATGCTTAGTTTGGGGCCTAGACGTTGTTGTCATGTACAC
Organism: Luffia ferchaultella; assembly: GCA_949709985.1. NCBI lineage: Eukaryota > Metazoa > Arthropoda > Insecta > Lepidoptera > Psychidae > Luffia > Luffia ferchaultella. The sequence goes on from OX453254.1 coordinate 19,436,853, forward strand.
GTTATTATTATTAAAAAAAAATTGTAATTGACTAATAATTTAAGTAAATCCAAACACTGCTGTCAACTTAATTTACTGTATGAATAATCCATATTAAATACTACGTAATTTAAGTGACTCCAAAACGTAAGGACCGCTGCGCAACAAAATTTTGCCGTCTGTAAACAAGGAAAATAACATCGAAAATAACACAAAATTATTACGGTTTACTTTTATTTGTTATCTTTGACAACCGAATTACAGCAAAAAAGTTAGTTTAAGTATTTTTTTTTATATTACAAGGAAAAATAGTATTACTAGTTTCGGCCCGCGACTTTGTCTACGTGACATATGAGTAATATAGTGTAGATTGGTTTCATAGCCTCTTGGAGGGTGAACGTAGAAAAAATCTTTTTTAATAGATAGGCTACATTGTATAATAAATGTCGTGATAGCCCGAGCGCAGGTTATACGGCCGTGTACCAATGAGTTTTTTCTGACTTAAGTATATAACTATCACTGATTCCGTGCCTCGGAGAGCACGTTAAGCTGTCGGTCCCGGGTATCATCACCAGATGGCAATCGTTAAAATCCACCAACGCGCACTGGAGCAGCGTGGTGGATTAAGCTACAATCCCCTCACCCTGGAGGGAGGCCTATGCCCCTGCAGTGAGACATTAATGGGGTGGTAGGAGTGGAAGTATAATAAATATCTTTACAAAACTTTAAATTTCTAGAACTAGCGGTTCCACCTGTACAAAACACGCGTTGATCATTACATTTTCTTTAGCAGATTACATTTTTTCGATACAAAGTTTTTCACCAAGCAAGGGGTGATAGAATTTAAGAGATTTCAAAAATACCCTTCTTAGTGCACCCTTACGGTAATCAAGTAATATTTCCAGTATACGAACTATAAACCTCAAAGCCCACCGATTCAGGCTATGCCTTGCGTATCAGTCAATTAGTAAGAAGACATATTAAAAAGGTAACTAAAAATGCCAACCCGCGACTATAACTCTGAAAGAGAAGTGGCAAAAGGAAATATTCGAATATATTTTTGCGTACATTCATACGACATCAGACATAATATTTCCGAATTATTAATCCATGTTGAATAAATCGTATTTGAAATTGAGGATTGGTGTGTTCGTTCAGCGGTAGATAGTGTAAGCGCAGGTAGTAAAAAATCAGAAGTAAACATTTAGAGGTTGTAGTATCCATGGAGATAAAAATAAAATTTTAAAAAAGCGGATACCGACTTGATCATAGTGTACGGACCTCAGGTATTTAATAACCCGTATAACGACTTCTTTGATACGTTGGGGTAAGTTAGAGCCACGTACGTAACATTAAGTAGGCTGAGAGCCCGAAACAAAAAGTGGTCATACTTTCGAAACACTTAATTTTTAATGAGTAATAATACTCACAGTGTTCTTTCATTGATTACGATCAGTCAGATCGATTATATAATAGGTTGCTTTTACGATTATTTGAAAAATTATCTAACACAAACATGTTTTGTATGCTTAAACAAAGAATGGGTAGCAGTCAGTTAGCTATTTTTTAGTGTTCGGCGAATCAGATCGAGATGGCACCTTCGTCGGTAACTATACCTAACACCGTAATCACTATTGGCATATACAAATATTATATATAATAGGTAGTACAAGTATGAGGAAAAAAACAAAAATGTACTTATTAAAAAGTTTGCCTGCCTAAATGAAACCTGGCAAGTTGCGCACACTCATAAAAACATAATCAATATACCAGCACTGAATTTTGTTCATACGATAGAATCGATAAGTATAAAGAAATTAAACCTTTTACGCCCTGACTTGCAGTTTAGTTAGTCCGACTGATTTTAGTGTCGCGACGGGAGGTCGTTTTTATGTACGAATGTAAAACAAACACATTACTGTGGTTTTGATTAAGATATTATTTGATTTTTTGTGTTTGGTCACCCTGTTTTTCTGGTACTCGATCAAGTAGAATTATCGACACGGTGTTCTTCTCAGTTAAAATAGAAGCAACACAGACTTGAACAGTGACATTAAAAGGGCTTGAAACAATTCTCTAAAAGTGGACAAGCCTGGTACTACCACAATTCTTGTATATGCAAAAACAAGCAGTATACCGTATTTTTACATTGTTTTAAATGCGCTCTGCTCTAACATACCCATAACCAGTTGACGGTTTGCAGTGTGTGAATTCACATTGCAAGCAATACTACGAGTATCACTTACTAAAAATTCTGCTATTAGACAGACGTGACTATTTTGGTAACGGGCTCCCGGACTAAAAGGTTTCAAGTTCCAATCCAGTCTCACGCCTATGTATGCTGCGGTATGAACAAGTTGGTGATGGTGTGCGTGAGGACTAACGCGCGATTATCTAGTTATTTTAGGTTGTATTGCAGGTTACTGTTCGTAACCTGCCGAGCCGTCTAGAGCCACCCATAGTATGCACTATGTAGAGAAGGAGTTATACTATTCAGCGTGACGTAGATAGACAGGGCGGGAGAGGGGGCGTGAGAAGTAAACGTTACGTCACGTAGTAAAACAATAAAATATACATTTGAATGCCTGACCGACTGGCCGAGTGGTTAGAGACCCTAACTACAGATCCAAAAGTCGCAAGTTCGATTCCTGCATGCAGCATGCATGTTTCGTGTCTGGGTATAAAATATTTATGTGTGTATATCAGTTGTCTAGACCCATAATACAAGCAAAATATTTGCTTACTTTGAGACTAGATGGCGCTGTATGGGATATCCCATTAAATTATAATTGATGGGCTATCTTGAATTATTATATTAATAACAGTTGTTAATGTTGCTTATTAACAAATTTTAATACCTAATTATACTGTGTTTTACATATTGTAGATGTAAATATGTATTTTCATTAACTGATTTTAAAATTCTTTCATCTATATAAAGCTATATTAACAGCAAGTAACATGCGCCATATTTTATTTTCAAACTAGCTTTCCGCCCGCGGCTCCGCTCGCGTGGACTACACAGTTGTATCGGGACCGTTTTCACTAGGATAAAAAGTAGCCTATGCCACTCTTCAGTTTATAAACTATATGCAAAAATTATAGCGGTCCCGGTACAACTGTGTAGTCCGCAAGAGTGAAGCCGCAGACGGAAAGCTAGTTTGAAAATAAAATATGGCCCATGTTACTTGCTGTTAATATAGCTTTCTATAGATGAAAGAATTTTTTAAATCAGTTAAATAGTTTTCGAGTTTATTCGTAACAAATAAAAAATCAAATCTTTCCTCTTTATCTTTATAGATATGTATTCTATGACACTCCCCGAATGAAACGTATCTGTCGAGTTACAGAGTGTAGGCTTTTGCACATGACATACAAATGTACGCATCAGTACTTAAATACCTGCGTAATATATTATTAAATTCCACACGTATTTAATTACCTTAAATATGGTAATTATCCTCCATTCACGTATACATAAATACGTATAAATATATTTATACATAAATACGCGCGAAACACGTTCCCGCCTTTTGGCTTCGCCGTTGTCAGATAAAAACATACGTACGTTAAATAACGACGCATTCAATCATCAATCATTCGATTTGTCAGTTTACCGGAAAACCTAACTATTTTCTTGCTGGCCTCGTGTACTTCCTATGTCTATGTTGGGTGAGGGTTATTGCACTTATTCTTCCGTGTCAATTATATTCAGTTTTAATTAATTTTTAAATAATGACTATTTACAAATTAAATTAGCTTCCGTCAATTTTTGTATTCTATGTTATAATTACGCTATAGTACAATATTAATGCAATAAATATTTGGTTACAAATCTTCGGAAGACCGACACATTTTTATATTATGGGTTTCGAATAAAAATTTTAATGCAAAGTTATTAATTTTTTTTTCCAAAATATAGATCCATCTATACTTTCGTCTTAAAATAAAAAAAATATATGTATAATTTTCTTAGTATTTTTTTTTCCAAAAATATCCATCCCTGTGACGCTATCTGGATAAAGTTTACTGTTTTCATATCATGGACCAAATAAAGTCATAAAATTTTTATTGATTCATGAGGATTTCCATTTTGTCACAGGGACGTCAATTTCACCGTCAGATGAATTTTCATGAATATCTGGCAAACTCGTGAATAGAAAAAAAAATTTTTTGGAACGTTATTCTAGAACCTTATTTCTCATAATTTTAATGACAATCAGCGCAACTTTAAATTTTTGGGTCGAGCCCACTATATAATTTATTTCTCGTAAGTCACATAAAAAACATGGAAATAATTTTTTGTAAAAAACTTAGCTCAAAGCTTTTTTAAGCTCTACGACCGCTGCAGTCATCTAACTTAATTACCTTACCGAATCCAATTTTTTTAAAATGACTTTAAACTTATACGACAGATGCAACCGGTTAATGACGTAAATGTCACACATATAAATGCATTTGCTGCTCCACGAATACGCGATTTTTGTAATCATAAACTATATACCTATACCAAGTGATTTTTTTTATCTCCAGCGAATTCTAGGCTTTAGGTAGCATATAATAACTCAATTTTTTAAAATAAAAGTTGGTTAAATTTTTTCTCATTAAAGAATTATTCTTGAAAGAATTATCGACATTAAGTTAAATATGAATGAGAAAGGTACAATCGCGGGTGTAGAAGAGAAAAGTATTCCACCGGCGGCCGCTGATCGACGCAATTATCAATTACCCGCGCATTTCGACGGTAATTCGACGACGTTGTCGCGCTTTAAGTCAATATTTTTATAACGAGCTAAAGATCCCAATATTAAAATTAGGATGGTGATAAAAATTTCCGCCTGTATTATATATAAATAAAGATGGCTTATTATAAATGTTATCGTTTATATCTAATTTGAAAAAAGTATTATATATAAAAAGGTTTGAAAAGAAAAATAATAACTGAGATAACAATAATATTATAATAATACTTGAGACATTCCAAACAGCGCCATCTACTCTCTAAGTATAGAACTAGGTACTAGACAACTGATGTAAGTACTTAACTAATTAGTTTTTTTAAATAATGTATACAAATATATGTAGAAATTTAACACCCTGACATGGAATAAATAGACATGCTCACCAATATTTGTCCCGAGCGGGAATCGAACCCGCGACCTCTGATTACGTGGTTAGAATCTCTATCCACTCGGCGAATCGCTCAGTCAATAACAATAGCAATAAACAATCGACAACGCCACCTGATTCATTCAGGCACATTCAAGATGGATGACTTGGTATGTGGTATGGATACATGGAACAGGCGTATCTAACCACACTTAAAAGTCAAGTATGGATTTTAAATGCCACCAGGACATTGACTGGCATCAATACAATGACAGCAATAATCAAGGTTGCGGGTTCGATTTCCGCCCGGGACAAATATTTGTGTGTATGAACATGTTTATTTCGTTCCGTGTCTGGGTGTAAAATATTTATATATATCTCTATATTTATTATACGATATGTATAAGTATGTATATCAGTTGTCTAGTAATTCGTGACACAAGGATATATTGACGGCCGCTTAGCCTAATGGGTAGTGACCCTGCCTACGAAGCTGGAGGTCCCGGGTTCGAATCTCAGGTCGGGTCAGTATTTATATGATGAATATTGATACTGTTACCGGGTCTTGGTTGTTATATATATGTGGCGTCGCTTCGCTTGGTACCCAAAATACTAAATATTAGTTTGGGGCCTAGACGTTGGTGTTCATGTATTCAATATAATACTTGCTTACTTTGACACTAGATGGCGCTGTGTGGGGAGTCCCATGTATTATTATTATAATACAGCTTTATCAATTTGCTTTCGTATAAGACAGAAAATGGAAAATACTCACTGGGCATGAATCCATAACTGACTAATATAACACCAGTCAGAATGTAAGCAATGGCTATAATTTTCTTCCTTCCGTATCTATCTAAGAGTATCAATTTACAAACATTAGCCGGAGCCTCTATTATGATGACAACTATGTAATTCATATAACTGTTTCCAGATAGATCTATTGCGTTAATAGAAAGACCATAGTAAACCAGGGTGGAGGTTGTCCACAAAAAAGAACACACTGCAGTCCTCTTCCATATCATGGTCGAAGTAAACAACTGTCGGAAGTTGGACTGGTTGTTTTTTATCGATTCACATTTCCTTGTATCCCTTTGCATAATAGCTTCTTTCTCCACTTGATCATAATGATTCTTTGGGACTGTTACCTTGTTAATCTTTTCCGCTTTTTTTAAAACTTTCAGACCTTCCTCGTATTTGCCTTTACTGAAATACCATCGGAAGCTTTCCGTCAGAATCCAGAGGTATACAAATACGAAAACTGCGGGTGTGTAGATTATGAATAACAGGTAGCGCCAGTTTTGCAGCCACCACGATAGTAAGGTGACGGAAACCCCACCAGCAATGAAGAACAAGTTGAATAACAGGCTCACGAACACTCGACCTTTGGGCCCCACCATTTCCAGAGCTGAAAAAGGAAAATGAAGTTATAAAAAGTATTCTACTTTGGAATCATATGGTCTGATCTAGCAGTGTGCTAAAGTCATACTACCTAAGTATTTTCAAATATGTTTCAAGAAAATCGCACCGCTTTTAATCCTCAGAAAAATTGAAACTAATGTTAAAATTGGATTTCTTTAATCGTTTCACTTTTTTTTAAATTGATTTATTGATTGGAAAACTAGCAGCTAGTTAATACTGAAACTTTTAACAAAATTTATAATTTCAAAATATATGATTTTAGTTATTTAGTAGTTTTATCACTTATTTCTATACTACTCTAAGGTTGTATTATATATATATTAACAAACGAAAAATGAAATAAAGGGAAAATAAATGTACATTAAGGATAAATAAAAACAAAACAGAGAACAACATTTCCACTACTACTCAACATCCTAATTATCAAAGTACTAAATTTTCGAGGACTGAATGGTTTTAGGGTCCTGAATACAACACAAAAAAAATAGCCGCTTTAATTAATGTAATTGTCCTTGTCATTCAAATCATATGATGATATAATAAAAACAATGTCAAAACATGGGTCGGTCATATAAGGGATGTTCGGCAGAACGTAGTCCAAACTTATAGAGCGTAAAGAGCTTACAGAACTAAACAAAAAGTTTCAAGTGAGCATGGTACAAACTAACGGTTATCGAGAAAAACATGTTTAAAGTTTAATTTTTTTAAATCGTATATCTTCTTCTTTTCTAAACTTTTTTTTTAGTTCGGTAAGTTCTACAATCTCTATAAGTTTGAACACCGAACACCATGTGCCCGAACACCCTGTATATACGGGGATCGGATCGAACGGGACCGAGATGCAAATTGGAACAGGGGATGAAGCAGATTCTGATGATTAAATTGATTGCATGTGATTACTGTATGTACCTACTCTATATGTTGACGACGAGAGGAAAGTAGCTTAGAGGTGATATTTATGTAATGTAATATGAAAAATGAATCTAAACCGATCCTATAGTTCTTGAGGTAAACGTTGACACATACAGCCAAACAAACAAACACACACAATACACAGCCTCTTACCCCAAACGCATATACCTTTTCCATTCTGTCGTAGGTAAAACGATGATCAAAACCCAAAGTAGGTACGTAAATTGCGATTTAAACCACAAGTAAACGATTATTATGACACAGACTTGGGGTTAGCGAGAATGAGGAAAACACCTTTTCTATGTAAGTTTTTTTTACGGGTAATTTAAATTGTTCATTTATTATTTGAACTTCTTTTTTTACCCACGACGACGGGATGGAGATGATTACGCATTTGAAGTAAGATGTTGTGTGTTTGTGCATGTGTTACCATTTTCTGAAGTTTCTCTCAGCTGATCACGAATAATATTTTTGAGGATTTCGATGAAGTGCTGTAAGAAAAGTGGATCTTTGCTTCAGTTTCAAATCCATTCATTCATTAAACAATAAACTGTAAGAATTTAGGGGCTGCACCTTTCTATTGGGAATTTTAGTTCATAGACAAAATCCTCTTTACTTGAATTTTAACTTTGTACGCATGTACCTATGTATATTACATTATTCCTTTAAGGCCCGGATCTCAATTTGATATCACACTTGTGAAAAAATATATTTGTTTACTATGTATCGTAGAGAACCGAGGAATAAACGCTCAGAATAAGAAAAAGTAATTCATATGTCGATAAAATCTATACAGGTAAAATTATATAGGTAATTAATGATACATTCATTGAGATACATTTTAAAAACTTAGTTATAATTTCAGATATACTAAAAATGTATTTTATTGTTATTTCAACTGTAATATCAGCATTTGACGTAAATATTAATGTTACAAGTTTTTACTTGTTATTTGTACACAATTGGGTTCTATATTTTTAAATGTACTTATATTTTTTTAATACTAATCAGGATCAGATGCCGAATTTTTTTTAAAATCTTAGTTAGATGAACACATTTGCCGTATAACTGACGATCGATAGGGGAGACGAGTTCTCGAGTGGAAGCCACGTACCGGGATGCGAAGCGTTAATCGAACCCCGGCCAGGTGGATAGATGACCTGAAGCACCATATCAGGGCACAGAGGTAGTTGGATGCGAAAGGCGGAGGCTCGAGTGTGGCAGCGAACCTTAGAAGAGGTCTATATCCTGCAGTGGAGTGACACGGGCTGATGATGATGATGATAAGATAATCCATAACTATATGGTGTGAAAAGTCTCCGTGAATAATTTCAGCCAAATTCGTTCAATAGAATGGGGAAAAACTGTTTCTCGTGCAGTTTTTCTAACATTTAGACAAAAAATTAATTAAATTAACAGGTAGTAACTAATTGATTGACCGATACTGACTAGACTGACCGATTGGCCAAGTGGTTAGAAACCTAACTACGGAGCCAAGGGTCGCGGATTCAATTCGCGTACGGGACAAATATTTATGCGCATATCTATTTGTTCCGTGTCAAGGTGTAAAATATCTATATTTGTATACGTTATTAAAATAATTATTATTTAGGTATGTATATCAGTTATCTGGTGCCCACAATACAAGCTCTACTTAGTTTGAGACTTGTTGTTATTGTATTGTTATCATATTATTATTATCTATTTCTATTTATCTATTCAAACCTTTTTTATACATAATATTTTTTTACAGACTGGATATTTTTTCATTTTATATTCGTCTTCCGTATCTGGATCTAAAATATTTATATACATATAATATAATTTAAAAAAAGAATATTTAACCCAGACACCACATATTAACTTGTTTGGGTTAGCTCCAAGGTCACAAGCATTGGAATGATAAAGACAATTGATTGATAATGATTGATGACAAGTTAATAGGTTAAGTACGTATACATACTGATATACATATCCGTAGCACCCCGTAATACAAGCATAATACTTGTTACAAAAGCCGATTTTAATTTGTGTCGTATATTTTATTTTCTTTTTTATAAATCAAATTGAAATTTATTGGTAAAAAATGTACAATTTAACTAATTTATAAGGCCATGGTTCGAATCTGGGCGTCTACCAACGAGTTTTTCTGACTTAAGTACATAACTATCACTGACTGTCAATAGATGGCGGTCGTTACAATCCCCAACCCGCAGTGGTGCAGCGTGGTGGATTTAAGCTCCAAGCTATCCTCACTCCGAGGGAAGCCTAAGCCTCTGCAGTGGGGTAAAAATGGGCTGATGAAGTGAAGTGAAGTTAATGTACATTTTAAACCTTTTTTTTTATTTGTTTCCCTAAAATAAAGTTTAATGCTATATTTACGAAAATAAATGGAGCAATAAAAATTATATCGGAAATGGAAAAACGAATTGAAAAATGGCAAATGAAAAAAGTCTAGCTGTCTATTTTGTCACAAATGAACAATCTGCCTCAAATTGAAGGTCAACAGTGTATGACGTTTATCTACGTCTTTGTTCATAAATAACAAATATTTCTTACAATAAGATAATGGTCTCTAGGGTTCTGTAATACTCCCAAAAACTTAAAAGTTTATGTCCGTTTATCTATTCGTATGTTAAAGCCGTTTTACTCACAAACTTGTCTAGAAAAGTCAACACAAATAAAAAAATAATTCAAACGTTTTTGCGTAAGCACGAAACATCAGATATTTCAATGCTTTTTTTAGCGAACTGGTAGCGAATATCGACCACAGAAAAATCATACGCACGAAGCATATTGTATAATTATATCAGTAAGTGTACGACAAATTGTCTTAAATTTTTTTTTTTAAATTTATTTATTTATTTATTTATTGCATTGTCACATGTCAATCTTTAGGTGGTCTGACAAAATCATGTTATACACTATGTGACGCCCCGTGAGAGCACAGCAATATAAGAGGGCTATTTTCTTAATAATTTTTAAGCAATTTCAATGTAAACATAATAATATTTAATTAGTACTGTAAAAAAAAATGTCTTCCATGCTGAATAAACGCAAAAAAGTCGTGCGCTAAATCATTGTGTACGAGTTACGATTTAATGAAAACCTATAAAAATAAAAATTTAATTTTTTAAATTAAAGTCGTAGGTGCCAAATAAAATTTTTATATTTTATTTTTGATTGTGAAATTTGTAATAAAACGAAAATAACCTTATAAACGTTAAAAAAAATTACTAACACGTTGAATAATATGTATATCTTTTTAAAGAACGTACTCGATTACACCTAGCGATGGGCAACTGAATTTTTTTTTTACAATTTATATTTATTATTGTCTTAACGAATATGAAAGCGTGTCCCATGTGCAATAAGATGATGAAGCAATGACTAATGCCGAAAGTATTATATTTATCAAAAAATATAAAAAATATAAAATTGTACTTTATACGATAATTTTTTCCATTCCATTCCATTCTATCAGCCCTTTTATACCCCACTGCAAGGGCTTAGACCTCTCCTCAAGATGAGGGGGTTTGGAGCTTAAATCCACCACGCTGCTCCAATGCGGTTTGACGGACTGTAACAATAGCCATCTATTGACAGCAACCGGGACCGACTGTTTAACGTGCTCTCCGAGGCACGGAGTCAGTAATAGTTAATGTACGTAAGTCAGAAAAAACTCATTGGTACACATATGGCCTTATAGATTTGAAACAGGTTCGCTGCGTTCGAGCTATCACGACTTCACGATTATACGATAGTACAAATTTTAAACAAAATTATATTCGTTCGAAGAACATCGAAATTATAAACTATTAAAAATTTATCACTGTTTCCTTCTTGCAAAACGAAATCTAACATGATTTTAATGGGCTGACGTCACAAGTAAGCACGCCGTGCGGTATTTCCCTCTTTGTCTTTATAAACATTATTAACATTGTAAATATTATTGTTAAATTGATTTATTTTTTTAAATTATTTCACTGTTGCGATATATTTAGGAAACTCCTTCATATAAAATAATTTTAAAAAAAATAGTAACCTACCCCATTGTTGCATAAAAGGTGGGACTAATGGAAGAAACCATTATCGCGCGGACGCTCGGACGTGAGCAAACTGTGAAGGTGCCTAACTCAGTTTAATAATTACTGACTAAGGTAAATAAGTCATCCGTAGGTGAGACAAACCAAATTCTGAAATGACGACGATATACGAAACAATAACAGAGAACAGAGCTCTATTACAGTTAGGTTTACCGGAGCCTTCAGGAATATTATTTTCAGAAGCACTGAAGCTTCGCTTGGTTGGCAAATACGGTTGTACGTGTTGTCTGTGTTGTTAATTTTCTTCTACTTTTAATGTACTTTTGTTTATGACATAAAATCAGAAATATTTAACTTTATAAAAATACCTGAAACAGTCAAATTATTGGTGTTAAAAATTTTAGGTTGACAAGCAGCTGTGACGACACCCAAAGAAAACGTAGATTTTAATCCAATCAATCGATAATAATCGACATTGACAATCGTAATGACCTGCAGCACCATCTATAATTTCAGCGCTTACAACTATACTTGGTAAACCTCCCAGGTACAACTACTGTATTAAGTTATGACTAGTGCTGTTATGCTATTGTTTTTTTTTGTAAAGCAGCTGCTTCTGCTTCTGTTTGTAAGAAAAAGTACCTACCAACGTAACAGTATACGTAACAGTACCGTGTAGCAGTATAAAAAACTCCTTTAAACTGCTTCTGCTATTGCTATTCTAAAAAAACTGTTACCTATTTATTCGCTTCACTAATTTTCTGTTGCTTCTGAAGCTATAGACCAATTAGTGGTTATTCAGAACACACAACCTTGAACGATTTTGAGTGATTTAAATTTTAACTAAACAAAAAGAATAAAAATATACAAAATCAAAGCACCATCAGAAAAAGCAAAAACAGAATGCAGAAAGCATGCTTCTGCTACCTGCTTCTCGTTTTTTAACAGGTTTTGTTACGACGTTCAGTTCGTAATCATCATTCAAGAATTTCCTTCCCCAACGGTTATCGGTTTCTTCTATTTTGCAAAGAACTCTTTCCATAACCGTTGGTGATTCTGGTCTTTTAACGAGGCCAAATTTACCGTAATCTATTGCTAGTAATTATATTATCTAATTGCTACGGAATCCGAAAACGATATTAATTTATTTAATACTCTTTTTTTACTCAACAACCAGGGCTATAAGATCAAGGTGAAAATGAAATATTATAAGTACGAGTTAAGATGACACCCAGCTCAGCTGACGTTTGTGTAATGTATAGTGTGCAAAAAAAAAATTAGATATTTTTTGAAATTTATGGATTTAATTTTGGTACCTACATAAGTCCATATGATATCATATGTTAAATAAATTGAACAATACTGAACAATTAATTTCTGATGAAAATAAAACAAAAACAAATAATTTGTTAAGAAAAACTCAACAGTTTCAACAAAAATGTTCAAACGTGGTTATTAAAATTAAAAGGCACAAGGTTCTAAAATAACCTCTAAAAAAAAAAATATTGAAGAAATTCCCAGATGTTTTTGAAAATACATCTGATCTGACAATAAAATTGTCCCTGTGAAGGCGGTTTATCTTATTGCGCTGCTTAGCACAGTAAAAAATCGAAGTTACAACTAAACAAAAAGTATGGAGGTAAAGTGAAATCCTCACGAACCAATGAAAATATTATGAATTTGCTCTAAAATAATGCTATTGTAGTTATAAATAATTTAATTGTGTAAACTATTTTCTGTATGTTCTATATGTATGTTTTATTTCATGCTCTATTTAGCACTGTTTGTTTCCTGAATAAATAAATAAATTAATAGTCATCTGTCCAGTTGACGTCACAAGGACATTTCATTAATATTTTGTTTTGGATAAGACTTCTTTTTTTTAATTTTGACGGGAAGGTATAAAGTGAGCAATATTTTCGGGAAAAATATTAAAAGTATGTGTTAAAATTTTTTTATGAAAGTTGACACCCGTCTAAGCAGGATACAGCAACCATTCAATTGCATCAAATAACAGCCACAAATGACACTTTTGTCTGTTTTATCGCTATAATCGTTCACGTGTGGCGATTTAACTATCAGTGTCATCGTTTCAGATGCTTCTTTTTCGGCGTTAATTGCGTTTATAACAGCTAAGATTTTTGCATTTCACACGGTATTTTGACATTTGATATTTAATACGGTTCCAGATGCAATTTATGTGTCAGTAGCTTTGTTAGTAAATTAATCGTATACAATAATAACACAATACAATAATAATACAAACAATAATAATATATTATAATGTACGGGGGAACTATTTCTGTGTCTGTGAAAAATGACATATTTCTAATTTAATGGATATTTTAATACTTCAACGTGTCATATCATATGACACAATTTTTTTAAACATTTTTATGTTTAAAAAATGGTGATTGGAAAGCAATTTATACGGATACAGTGTTAATCCTGATGAAATTAAATACGTTATTTACCTTCAACTTTTCATGTACATTATAAATGCCTTTACACCATACAATTTAAATTAATATCTTCGGAAATATCGCGAAATAAAAACCATAGCGTCCAAGCCGGCCCGGGCGTCGGATGGGCCGGGCCGTGGGATCGGCGCCCTATGCCCCGACGTGATTCGCGTGATGTAAAATTAGGCCGAAATTATCAATGTTGTATACAAAGAAATATTGTAGTTTGTTTTTATTTATTTATTCTTTACATTATCAAATATTTATAGAATTGGAAATAAAATACAATAAAAATACTCCAAGTAAGATAACCTTAAACATAATTAAATCTAATCCACATGTTCAAGGCAACAAGCTGATAAGTCTATACGACATAAAAACACAACGGCTTATATGCCCTACTACCCGTGCGAAGCCGAGGCGGATCGCTAGTGTAAGCTAAGTAAAAGATTGTCTGTCTCTAATAAATAAAATAAATAAATAAACAGTTGTTATGCTATCGCTACTCGCAAGACGACAGCGGGGCTCGGCACGAGGAAGCGGGAGGAAGATCGAGTTTCGAGCTGGGTGTCATCTTATCGCGTCCGTATTGTACCTACTTACCTATTTGCGTAGTAACTACTTATGTATGTATGAATGAACCTACCATGAAGGTTTGATGTTATTAATATTTCCGGATGTCAAACAGGTTGAGAAGATAAGTTTAAAACAATGGTAAGCTCCCTGGTTCCTCGCGTATAGAAAGTAGTAAATTAAAAATTCAAATTTCATTCCGTAAATCATTTTATTCCTTATTCGTTCTACGAAATGGCATTTGAACTACCATTTTAATGCGATTAATTAATTAAAATTTACCTGTACTGTCGTTTGAATCAGTACCCAACTAGGACACTTATTCTGGAAACCCTTATGAGCTCTAAAATGGCTGCACATAAAAGCTCTAGGCTCTACAGCCAAGAACCGTGCTTTACAATATACAACCATATATAATTTAAAAATTTGAATAAATTATGATTCATCTTAACACTTGAAGAAATAAAGTTATTCAAATTTTAAAAATGTTATTTAATAGTATACTATAATATATTCTTGATCGACAAATGCTTCTATTTCGTAAATGAATATTTAAACATGAAAATAAATTAACTTAAATATAACAATAAAAATAACTTAAAAATTTAAATAAATAAATGAATAATATAAATAATCATAATAAACTTTTTTATATAGATTAAGACATAGTGTCATAGTTCAATAAAAATATTTTTGAACATTTTTGATATGTTTATAAATTATTTATTATGTATAGTTTATTGAATGATCAAGCGCCGAAAATGTGATGCACAGCTATCTCAATATTTGCTGTTTACTAACAGGGTGGCTAAGTCATTTCATTGTGATATGTATATGCTTAGTCTTGCAAACAAATGAATAAATAAATATTAAAAAAATATTTCATGTGTTGTCTTTCAACAAACGGTACGCACGTGCTTTTGCGGCCGTACGGAACCCTATTTTCAATATTAAATTAAAATTATAAATAATAGAGACAGAGTTTCGGGAAGTGAAACTTTTTTATTGTACATTTTCTCCTCTTTATGCATGTTTTTTTTTTAAATTTCCGCTGTCTTTTGTAGTTTTTGAGTAATTGTAAAAAATCTGAGCTGCTTTTTTTTAAACGTCTAGTTCGGAATATTTTTTCGTATCGAATGAGCGATTGCATATATTTTTTGCACACTTGGAATCTTTCCAAGAAACTCACTTTTCGACTAGACTAAGTAATGTTAGATTTCGATATTTGAAATGTGAATTCGCGAGACATCGCCATCTCGTGATAGATTGTTTGCGATAGCGCGTCAATAGATTTATGTCGATGATTGAACAAGGTCGAATAATGACTTAAAAACGCCTTTACTTAACCTTAAATTCGATCTGCAATCCAACAAACTAACTTTAACGTATATATAACATACTAATGAGGAAAACTGAAAAGAAAATGAATATCCATATAAACATATAAAACACAACGTCTCTTTGTCTCTGTTTGCCTGTCTGTTTGTTTGTGCGCTTATTACACGACAACCGCTGGTATATACATATATTATATAATAATACTTGGAACACCACACAAAGCGTCATCTAGTACCAAAACAAGTATTATTGTTGTGTTGTTGGGTTACTAGACTAGACAATTGATGTACGTACATACTTAAATATTCTTTTTTTTTTAAATAATATATACATATATGAATATTTTCCACTCAGCCATGTATAGGCATGTTCATGCATACAAATATTTATCTCGGGCGGGAATCGAACCCGCAATCTTTGGTTCTGTGGTTACAGTGTTTAACATATATCATTTTTTAGTTTAGAAATACGTTATCTGGCGAGATTTCAATATGCATTTGGTTAAGGTTGGTAACCTAGGGTATTAACAGTAACAAATTTTTGTGAGGCTTATAAACGTCCTACGCCGCGGTGACAATCTGAAAGCATTCAGGGTGCCAGCCGGTTGAGAGGAGGAGGATCGTGGTCACTCGCTGCCCCCCGCCCGCATCATTAACTACTGCCCGGCAGCATTTGATCCAGTGACGACATAAGTATGAATTTATTGCGATTTTATAACAAATGTTACTTTTCATTACTCGTACTCGGAAAGTACGCTTGAAGTTACCTGATCAGAGGGATGAAAACAGTATTTTCCGTCCCTGGGAAACGATTTTCCCAGCTGGCAAATTTTTTTTCGTATTCGTAATGAAAGGCAGAATGTTTACCTCAGGTGAAAATCCTAAATAGGCTCCTTTCACCCCCTAGGTAACAATCAACTATTTTTACATCCAGACACGGAACAAACATGTTCATGCATACAAATATTTGTCCTTCAGCAGGTGAAGTCGCAGGCGGAAATCTAATATTTAATTAAAGAAAGAAGCAATAAGTCAGGTTGTTGGTGAGCAAATTCTCAGTAATGTTTTGTTTGACATTAGATCACTGAACTGTATGACCTAATCACGATTATTTTGTTTTTATTAAATACAAAACCCCAAAAACAGCATAAATTATGAGTTTTAAACCAATAAATTGTTACAGAACCGATTTTTGTGTAATTTTATTTCGTTATCCAAGATTTTACAACGAAATAAATCCACTGATTTCTTATTCTTTCTTTGAATTTGAATTTAGTAGTGCAACTCGATTCAATTGACATCATGATGTTTGTGATATTTCTCACTCTACTAATATTTTCTTTTTACTAATAATTCTTTATTTATTCAACTCACATCTTGCTTTTTATTAGATCGATTATGTAATTATTGCGAAGACAAGAACTATAAAAAATCATAAATCGTTGATTGTGTTGCGGCGTTTCATCTCGAAAGTACTCGCTTTTCGAAGCGCTGCTTTTTTGGATTTTCATGGATGTTTGTTACCCTTTTACATAAAAACTTCTGAATGGATTTTAAAGAGACTTTACAATAATATAGCTTATACATCAAAATAACACATAGGCCATAATTTACAAAGAGATTAGCTTTCCGCCCGTGGCTCCGCTCACATGGACTACACAGTTGTACCGGCACCGTTATAATTTTTTGAGTAAATATCGTTTATAAGCTGAAAAATGCCATACGCTACTTTTATCCCGGGAAAAGGGGTCCCGGTACAACTGTGTAGTCCACGCGCGCGGATCCAATTGGCAACGAAAGCGGGAGCACGCGTATAAGTGCGGTAAAAATAAAAATAATTTAACAGAAATTCTTACCCAAAACGAAACAAGCGGTATATACACCTCCCCCAAAAGCTGGCTCCAAGAATTCGAAGATGATGAACATATTGTAACTAGAAGCCAAAGCTCTAATAAGGCCGAAGACCCCATTTGCCACAGAGGCGAAAGTTAGGGCGATCAGTCGCCCGAACTTGTCCGACATCCATCCAGTTAATGGTATTGATATGAAGAAGCCAGCGTTATGTACCGTCCCCACCAAAGATCTTTTCCAATCTTGACATGCAATATCGAACTGAAACAAAAAAAAAATTCCGCTATAATAATAATACTGTTTGTTCAAATGGTTTTGTTTAGAAATGCCTGGACCACGGGAAAGAAAAGTTACTTCGGTACAAACCTATACTTTTTACAAGAGCTTTCTAATGGTAACTCACTTGATGGCATACAACAAGAAAAATATTCATCTTCACTTGGTTTTAAGAAGAGTACGTTATAAAAAAAATCAATTTTTTTACTACTACGAATAATAATAAAAATTATGTCAACTCTGCCTATCCCATGTACATGAAAAATTTCATTCATCGAATAAACATACAATAAACACACTGTACTACGCGAAAGCGAAAGAGCTGAAAGAAGAGAAAAAGTTGGCAGAGGTGCCAAAGCATAAAAATACGAACTGATTAAAAGCGCTCTTCTACGTTTATCGTCTAACCACTCATACTTTAGCTAGCTGGTGCAAGATGGCGAGTTGCAGTCCGCGAGGTTCCCGCGCGCCTGTCTTTACCGCCACGAAATTGCGTTTGACATTTTGTCTGTGAACACTGTGAATTGACATTGCTAACTCTATTAAAACTGATTAAAAACTAACGCTGCTGTCAAATTTATTTACTGTATGTGCCAAAGTAATAATTAAATAATAGTAACGTTAAGATAACAAAGCTCTAAAAAGTCTGGTGTTTAAAAGTTAAATAAGAAAAACATACATGTCGAAACTATTGTGGGTACCATTTTTTGCTTTTAGCTTGGACTGATAAAAGGAACAACTCATATATTTGCTTTACACAATATCAAAATTGATTTGGTACGTATTGTTGAGTTGGATATGCTATTTTAGGGTTATTGATAGAGCCTTGTCGGGATAGCCCAAACGCAGCGAACCTATTGTGTCGTGATAGCCCAGAGCGCAACGAACCTGTCTCAAATTTATAAGGCCCCATAGGGCCATGGTTTGAATCCGGGCGTGTACCAATGAGTTTTTCTGACTTAAGTACACAATATCACTGACACCGTGCTTCGGAGGGCACGTTAAACAGTTGGTCCCGGACGCTGTCAATAGATGGCGGTCGTTACACTCCCCAACCCGCAGTGGAGTAGCGTGGTGGATTTAAGCTCCAAACCCCCCTCCTCACCCTGGGGGAGGCCTAAGCCCCTGCAGTGGGGTAAAATGGGCTGATAATGATGATGATGATGAGCGAACCTATTTCTGATTTAGAAGGCCGTTGTTCGAATCCGAGCGTGTATCAATGAGTTTTTTCCGAATTAAATACGTAACTATCACTGACTCCGTGCCTCGGACAGCACGTTAAGCTGTCAGGCCTGGTTGCTATCAACCACCGCTATCGATAGATGGCAGTCGTTAAAATCCATCAGCAGCGTGGTGGATTAAGCTTCAATCCCTTTTACCCTGGAGGACCTCTCACCTTAAGGCTCTTCAGTGGAGCATAATGGGCTGGTGGAACAAGTGGAAGTTGATAGAGCTTTTGGAATTCAATTTAGCGTATATTACGAAATAGGGCAATCCGTTTCGATTTTCTAAGAAGAAGTCAATATCGCGGGCTCGTCCTTGATTCCCTGTTATTTAGTTTTAAAGTAGTTGTGGCTCGGCTTTTATGAAAATATGTTTTCTAAAAGTTTCACTAGTAGGCACTGTCTATTTTTTACAATTTTCATAAATAAAAACGGTTTCGACGAATGACAACTAAGCTGATGATTTATAAAAAAAGCCGCATAAATAGTGATGATCTTTGTCAAATCAAATCATTTTTATTACTACACTAGCGGCCCGTCCCAGCTTCGCTCGGTTAGTATTCGTTCATCATGGGAATCACTTTTTTTCATCTCAGTCTAATCTCATTCCCATTCATCCTTTCCCGTTTTCGTTTCCATCGCAAAAATACTTTATTGTTTCCGTTCTTGGCCCTGGTGTCGTTTCGTTTTCGTTTCCATTCTCGTGAAGCATAACTTTTTATCTCAGTCTTAACTCATTCCCGTTCATCCTTTCTCCGTTTTCGTTCCCGCGACACAAATGCTTTATCGCCTCAATTTCTGTCAGTCGTAACTCATTCCCGTTCTTACACTTTCCGTTCTTCCCCTTCCCGTTAATTAAAATTAATTAAACGAATTACACTTTCGCGCCGTACATGTTTATATAATATAGCGGACCCGACAGACTTCGTTCTATCAAAAAGATCTGGAATGTTCCTACCTATTTAATAGTTTGCTCAAAAAATTCTCCTGAACAGAACCGTCATCCTGATGATATGGCGGTGTGTGAGATTCAGCTCGGGTGACCAAAGTATCTTCGCATCCACGAACTTTGGCCACCCTCCTGTGACCCACTAAAAAACCCCGACTAGGATGTCTGCTAGAGGGCTTCAAACTAAGAGGCGAACTTAGGGTTCAAACCTGATTGCAAAATAATCTAAATGAACAGTGGGAACCTAAAAGTGACAAATATTTAAAAATTGTGTGCCTCAATGACATAACATAGAGATAGACGGATTATTAAATACGCACACTGTTTAGATAGATATGATTGAATTTGAACTTTGTGCAGCGATAATAAAGTGCAAATTGACTCTTTGACGTTAGGAACACACCTACATTGCTTAGACAACAGTGAGTGCTTTTATTTAATATGAACTTCATTGAATAGCAATAAAGTCAAATTGTCTCTACATGGGCTGTTTTTAGGGTTTTCCCGGAAATTATTCGAATTTTTCTCGCCGTAAAAACCATCTTTGGACTTCAACGAACATTAAAAAAAAAGAATTGGTAAAATTGGTCCAGGCGTTGTTGAGTTATGCGCTTACCAACACATTTTGCCATTCATTTTTATATATAAGAAGATATTACAAAATAAACCACCGCGCCGCGTCTGTCTGTCTGTCTGTCTCTCTGAAAGTCAAAAACTACCGAACGGATTTTTATAGGGTTAACACCAATGAACGGAGTGATTCAAGAGAAAGGTTTATGTATATTATTTATTAATGGTTTGTGCAAATCGATTGAAAAATAATGATTATTGTTGAAGATGTCGGAAAAACTCAAGCCGACTGAGAGCTTTCACCTAAAACGCTGCCTAGTCCCCTTGAGATATAACGAAATAATATATGGAGGAAATGTT
This sequence comes from Luffia ferchaultella, assembly GCA_949709985.1. Taxonomy (NCBI): domain Eukaryota; kingdom Metazoa; phylum Arthropoda; class Insecta; order Lepidoptera; family Psychidae; genus Luffia; species Luffia ferchaultella. Next base: position 19,457,922 of record OX453254.1, read on the forward strand.
GGTCTTTTATAGATCGAAAGAAAAATCAGCAATGGCTTAAGTCTATCTTTTAAGGATAGCTTACTATACCTATTTTAATGTTTGAAAGTGGTAACATATAATGTAGTAATTGGAAATCTATTTATTTACACGAATACGATATTAATCCTTATCAAATTAAATACGTCAGTTATCTTTGAATATAAAATGTCTTAATAAAGAATCCGTGTCAAAAAACGTAGATAAAAATGTCACCTAACAGTTCGACTATAATTCATGCACACAGAGACCTAGACGATTTGAACAAGGTTAGCGTGGTGTAGCGAGAGTACGTAGTGTGTTGAGTCACACACACAACACTGAAAAAAGTAGACAGCGAAACTAGTTCTATTACCATGAAAATAGCAAAAATTTGATAATTTTTAAACAAAGTCAGTTAAAATGCAAGCTACTGGTTGGTAAGGTGGTATATTATTCTATCACTATTTTCAGGTAACTACTAATAAATTTTTTTGTTACCTACAACCAAAAATTTTTTTCTGCGAATAAGTATAGTATGTGAAATTATCTGCCATTTTTGGTGACATCGTATTGCGTAGGTTCGTCCAGCCAATATAGGTATACCTATAATCAAAACTTAATACAATTTGAAAAATTAGACGTAGGCGCAGTTAATCAATCTATTCAGTAATCTCAACAGAAATTTGTACCTAATAAACATATGTGTTTATTTCCTTCGTTTTTCATATATTGCTAGCCAAGTGTTAAACATTCAAAAGTTATTATAATTCACTCATAAAAGAATGAAACAGCAGTCTATTGGTTTAATTAGAGTGTAAATCCTCGGTTTGAACTGTGGATTTGATGTAGACTCAAGTTTTGGGTGTGAAGGGTGCCACGCGGGTGTCAACAAACCGGCAAACAACAATACACTGGGGCGTATATAGGTGGTCGGACGAAACAATCGAAATGCTATCTCTATACGTAATAGAGGCTGCTGTCAATTTAAAACCGCTAAATAAATACCTAAATAAAATAAAAAAATATTAAAACATCATTTCAAACACAAACAATTCAACTTTTTGTACGAAACCATTTGATGTTTTTTTTAGATAACCATCATAAGTACATTCAACAAAAGTTACGATTGTACAAAATGTTTTTCCATACCATCTCGAGATAAATAGGAATAAAATTTATGACCGACTGATAGTCGAGTGGTTAGAGACCCCAACTGCAGGCCCAAAGGTCGCGGTTTTATTCCCGCCGGGAACAAAAATTTGTGTGCATGAACATGTCTATTTGTTCCTTTTCTGGATGTAAAATATCTATATACGAATGAATTTTAAAAAGTATAAATATTAGTTATCTAGAACCCATAATACAAGCTTCATGGTCTCTTTATATAAAGAATAGACACGAATGGAGTTAGATGGTGTTACAGGTCATTACGGTTGTCAATGTTGATTGATTGGTTAAAATCTACATTCTCTTTGGTTGTCGTCACAGCTGCTTGTCAACCTAACCGCTTGTTTTTAACACCAATAGTTTTATTGATTCAAGTATTAAGTATTTAATCTAGTTTTGTTTATAAAGTTATATATTTCTGCTTTTATTTTATAAACAAAACTAGATTAAATAACCTGAATCTCTCCAAAACAAATAACATAGACAACCGAGTAGTGCGTCAGCGCCACCTAGCAACGTCATTGGGTACTTTTTTTTTAAATATATCTCCCATTATTTTGATGGTATTACACAGACAAGCCAACTTTATAGACCACGGTTAGACAGGGAGTAGTATTCTCCAAGGCTATGTAGTGACACTACATAACTACGTCTCTTGTGAGCGGTCAGTTGGAAGCACGTCGGAAGCCATTAAATTGTCAATTTTGAACGAGCCAATGAAAACAAGCCGACCTCTCCCCGCACCCCGCCACTTTTTGGCGATTTCGTTTTCGTACTGACGTTTATTAAAGTGAGGTCTATAGGTTGACTAGTCTGTGTGGTATTACTACCATCAAAATATAGTCATAGCAGGTATACAATCTTGTTTTGCGAAATGTACCGTACAAACGTGATGAATAAATTATATAAGTTAACGACCCGTTTTTTTCGCACTATATTATAGTTTTTGCATCTATAGAATGAATGCTGCCTAGCCTTGTATGCGATTACCGCTAACACATCGTAAATTGTGACACTGATGAAATCAGTTGACCGTAAATAATGATGAATTGTTGTAATTTTGTGACGACCGCTTTGTGTCCATCATGGTTATACAAAAAATGTAGTGACAATGTCCTACTGTGCATCTGTTTGTAAGAGAAAAAATTTCAAGCCGTCAGTAATACAAAAATCGGTTAAGTGTGTACCGGACCGTGCACAGTGAAAGGTTCCTTAGTTGGGATGATTTTCATTATTAGTTGGGTTGAAATTCAAATAATGTTTAAAAACTATCTTAAATAATAACAACTCTTATATATATGATTACGTAATCTTAAATACTGTTGAATATATTTTATTCAAACCAATTTTCGTGGAAAGTATTTTTTAAGTTGTACTTTTTTTCCATTACGTTTCGCACCATAGTTGAAAAGTTAAATGGGGGACCTTAGACGTAATGAAAACTTTAGATTTCTTGTAACTGAACAACCAATGAAGCACTGCAATGGCGGCCGAGAAAGTAATAATAATAATACCTGGGACATCCTACACAGAGCCATCCCATCCCAAACAAAGCAAAGCTTGTATTATGTATTTGTAAACAACTGATACACATACTTTAGCATTCTTTATAATGTATAAATATATAGATATTTTACACCCAGACACGGAACAAACAGACATGTTCATTGCATACAAATATTTGTCCTGGGTGGGAGAACCCGCGACCCTTGGCTCCGCAGTTGGGGTCTCTAACCTCTAGGCCAATCGGTCAGTGAGTGGAACCTCGCAATATACTGGCGGTCGGTAAATTTGCTATGGTATGAGTGTGTTCAAGGTGACGCGTGCGCACATAAAAAGCTGACTTACTAAGGGTGCATCGGTAGTTAATTCGCGATGTTACGTCCGTGATAGTCCGAAAATTCCTAGATTCATGGGTAGGACACTATATTTAGCACTGTAAGAGCGCAAATGTCAAGAACTATTTTGATATGTCGCAGGACGATTTGATGATTCGAATTTTCGCGAAAACCCTAGGGATTTTGCAAAAACACGGATAATTAGACAATGGTGAAAACATTTCTCAATCTTACTGGAAAAAGTTAGGGTTTTTATAATACAAAAACACTAGTCGCTATAGTAATACTGTGAAACGAAACGTTAGCTATTATGAAATAAGAACGCTGATTGGCCGGTCGGAGCGCCCAAATCGAGACCTCCTCTGATTGGTTGACGTTTTAAATTTCAGTCATTCACGCACGTTGTTTTGTTTATGTTTTTGGAGCAACTCAGCAGTCTTTTGTTTTAAATGTGGTTAAAAGTGTGCAAAAGCTTCTATAAATCGATATTGTTATTTCTAACCCTTCATAATTCAATGATCTAATACTTCAAAGCTCACAGGGTAAAACTAGGAACCAATCAGAATAAGATTTGGTCAGTAAGCAAAAATCTAGCCAATCAGAGTTAAGGATATTCAATGTTACTTGAGCGACTCCCGTTTCTGCAAAAACCTTATCTTTTTCCAGTAAGATTTGCAAATGTTTTCACCACTGTCTAATTATCTGTGTTTTCGCAATATACCTAGGGTTTTCGCAAAAGTTCGAATTATGAAATCATCCTACGACAGATATAAATAAAAATGTCATTTTACAACTTCTATATATAATTTTCAATTGTGTACGTTATTCGTCCTTCAGGTACAAGTACAGTGTCTGGCAACCTACACCAATACCTTTTTATCGTATTCTCGCCACACCATTGTCTAGCAGTTTATAGATTACACCTATATACCTTTCAAATTTCTTCTGTGTAGTGCCAAAAGTGTCCGAATAAAATGACTGTCGCACACGAACAGAATAAAATTAAAAGGGTTATTTGTAATAAAGTCTACACGATCTTTAAGTTTGCATAACGTTCAGCGTCTTCGACTGAACGAACTTACAGCAGGGTTACTCAACATGCCATATGTCTACGCGATTCGAATGCTCAAATCAATGCGATTTGTAAAATCGCCTTCACGATTGCCTTACTCGAGATGCATGTTTATCGCTTTTCGCCTCCTTTCGCCAACTCGATGGAACGATCGCGTAATGTCTATGGTCATTCGGTCATTTAAAACCAAATCAAAAACATGAAACAGCCACCTTAAGGTCTAATGGGATTTCATTACTGACCCAGTTGGCCGAGTGGTTAAAGATCCTAACTGGAGAACCGAGGATCGCGGGTCCGATTCCGATTCCGATTCAAATATTTGTGTGCATGAACCTGTTTATTTGTTCCGTGTCTAGGTGTAGGAGTATCTATTTACCGAACTACACAAAAAGTTTCAAATGGGCAGATGGCGCTAATTAACGGTTACCAAGAAAAACATGTTTAATTTGACCTACGTTCAGCCCATCATCCCGTATATAATATACCGCGTGTTTGGCTGAACGTACTCCAAACTTATAGAGCGTGTAGAGCTTACCGAACTAAACAAAAAGCTTCAAGTTATCAGATGGCGCAAACTTACTTACTATTATACTACTACTACTACTTATTACAACTTATTTACTTATCAAGAAAAACGTGTATAAAATTTCATTTTTTTAAACATTTATTTTATTGTAAACCTTTTTAGTTCGGTAAACTTTGCACGCCCTATAAATTTGGACTACTCGTACGTTCAGCCGAAAACCAGGTATTTTACTAGCTGTTGTTAACTTCACTTCTTGTTTTGTCTCACACAATTTTTTTCGTGAAGGGCCCGTGGTCCCACCGATTTGACCTACCGGACTAGGGGCGATTAATAGTATCAATATTTGTTTCTGCATTTTTATAAAATAAATAATTAAAATTAACATGTTTTTCTTTATTTAAAATAAAATTCGCTTTGAAGTGGAACACGTTTAAATTCATTTTATGCTTGGTTTTAGGTCCAGTAGCACTACGGGCACATAGTGGTATAGTGTCCTACCAGCAAGTCAACTCGCTGCGATCAGAAGCCCTTCACGAATTTTTACAGTCATGCGTGTTAATTTTGTATTCTCAGTATCACAAGATAATATTTTCAAATGGTTGTTGTAAGCCGTATGGAATATATCACATATAGTGACACTAACATCGAAATGTAATGGCCGTATGGCTTCTATACTTTTGCCAACACCAAAGCAGGGGTAAAAAAAAATATAAAATAAAACTTTAAGAGTTGAGTTTTATTAAAATAGTTTTTAGATTGAAATGTAAAGTTAAAACGTTACATATGTATACATCTTAGTATATAATTAATGCATAAAGTTAACGCATGAATTTGAGAATACTTATGTAAAATATTGACAGCGTCAATACTTTAATAATACAATTTTTAGCGTCTATCACATGAAAAGTATTTTGTAACGATACATATTGTATCTGTCATCATATCTTGTCTGCTTTCTTTTTCATAACATAAAATACTTAAAGTAAATGTGAGACTTATTAATTAATAAATTAGAAGAAGTATTAGAAATTAACAGAATAAGTTGCCTTACTTATAGTTTATATGTTGAATTTCATCAAGATTCACATCTTCCGAATAAAGTAAAAAATAAAAATATATGAGTAAGAAATATTGTCATACTCACTGTGTCCCAGACCCATCTGGACCCATCGGGGTCCCAGAAATCAATTCAACTAGGAAACAGGTGATGATGTAAATAGTGACAGTCATCAGAAAAATAGAAAAACAAAATCCTAGTTATGCACTTTTAAAATTGTGGCCACCAAGAACACTCTATGGTGATTTTTCAAGTACTGTGACTGCGAGTGTACTATGAATATTAGCTTCGATTTTTTTGCGATGTAACCCTGAATAACCTTTCAGTAAATCACAGTCTAAAATTATAACATAACTGCCTCAAATCATCACAGAGTGTCAGTTTTCTCGATTGTATTTGGTGTCTATAATTTTAAAAGACTAATAATTTTTTTTCTGATAACTGTCACTACTTTCATCATCACCCGTTACCGGCTTGACGTTGATTTCTGGGAAATCCTGTGTTTCGGATATTTATTTGACATTTCAGCCATCGAATGGTACACCTCGTTTCCACCAAGTATAATACACTGTATGACACAGTGATACAGTATGGATGTGACAGTTTAATACAGTGTATTATACTTGGTGGAAACGAGGTGGTAGATATCCATAGCTTATTTGCTAAACAACGTCACTCGAGAATGTGTTCATCAAAGTACGAATTTACCAGAAGCACTCTTCTGCGCTTACCGTCTAGCCATTCTTCTTCCAGTTAGCTGGTGTATCTTTGACAAGTTTCAGTCCGGTTTCACCGGGTCATCCGGGTCATCGCTGCGAAATTGAATTTGATAGTTTCGATATTGTGAAATGACATTTCTGACTATTAAAATCAAACGCTGTTGTCAAATTTATTTACTTTATAGTATTGTTTAAAATTTTGAAACATGGTCTTATTGTTTTTATATTTATAGAAATAGGTGTAGGTACTTATACAATAGAAAAATTTAAATTTTTTCAGAGGCGTAATAGCATAAATATAAAAAGACTAGCGACCGCCCGCAGCTTCGCTTGCGTAGACTACGAATTTCTGTTATAGGTAGTACTATTAACGTTCGAGATGGTTTATACGTACTTTTTGCTGGAACCAATTTTGGTTACACCCATTCAAACTTTCAATCTTCATTCCCCTTCCACCCTTTAAAAAAACCGATACAATTTTTCATCTCCCGTTTCCCACCCTTAAAATGTGGAAATCTAAAAACCCTGAAACACGTCATTATTTGAGTCCCTCCATTCCCATCCTTACGTTTGAAATTTCTAAAAAAGCCTTTCTTAACTTAATGCTCACGTTATAAAATAAACCTATGTTCCAAATTTAAGCTTCCTAGACTTAGTAGTTTTGGCTGTAGTAGTTGATAGATCAGTGTGGACAAACGACAGACAGATAGACAGACAAAAAGTTGCTTATGACACTCTTGACAATCTTCTTTCACGTCTGCAAAGTTTCATTAAAATCTGTTCAGCCGTAGTGGAAATTAGCTCGAATAAATAAAATTGAATTGAATAGACACATAGACGTACAGACAAACAGACGGACAAAAAGTAGCTAATGTCAAATCTCTTGACAACCTTCTTTCCCGTCTGCAAAGTTTCCTTAAAATCTGTTTAGCCGTTTTGGAGATTAGCTCAAATAGACAGATACACGTACAGACAGACAGACGGACAAAAAGTAACATTTGTTAGTTTTGACGACCTTACACGTACAGACAGACAGACGGACAAAAAGTAACATTTGTTAGTTTTGACGACCTTCTTTTCATACTTGTGATGTTTCATTAAAATTGGTTTAGACAGATGGACGTACAGACAGACATACAAAAAGTTCTATATGTTACTTTTGACTACATCCTTTCCTTTTCATATGTGTAAAGTTGCATCAAAATCAGTTAAGCTGTTTTGGCCGAAACCTATTTGCTCGAATAGACAGACAGTTCGTTTTCATATATATAGCCTATAACCCTCCGCTAGATTCAGGCTATCAAAGGCAAAAAAAATATTTCAAATCCGACTGGTAGTTTCAGAGATTAGCGCTTTCAAACAAACAAACAAACTCTTCAGCTTTATAATAAGTATTTCTATTATATAGATTAATAGACTATAAGATAATAAGAATATAAGATATTACTAAAAACCGTATCAAAGTCTATTGGTTTGGAAGTAAAAAGTTAACGAACAGAGGCAGACAGCGAATTTATTTTCTCCCGCTATAGTTTTCATATTTCGATAAAAACTGCTAAGATATTAATTTAAATTGTGTGGTGTAAAGAGCAAATATAATATGCATGAAATGCTTAACACAACTAACGTATTTAATTTGATAAGGATTAATATTACGTTTAAAAAACATCTTCACAAATAGTACATAATGTCAGAACAAATTTGATTGTCATAAAAAAGGTTATAGTAAGTTAACCTTAAAAGATACACATATGCTGTTGCCGACTTTTGGTTAGAACTTTTAAAGGGGAACAATTCCGTAATACATTATTTTTGGTTAACATCAACCGTTTACGCAGCGCGCGCGACGGAAGCTCTCAAAAGGAATAATTTTTCCCGTTTTTGCAACATTTTTCATTAATGCTCCACTCCTATTGGTCGTAGCGTGATCTAGTATAGCCTATAGCCTTCCTCGATAAATGGACTATCCAACACAACTATAATTTTTCAATTTGAACCAGTAGTTCCTGAGCTTTGCGCGTTCAAACAAACAAACAAACAAACAAACTCTTCAGCTTTATAATATTAGTATAGATGCAGCGATCGACGGCCATACAAACAAATGCAATGCGTAGCACATCGTAGCTGCAATTAGCAATAGTGACGTCATCAGCTATAAATTTTTAACAATCAATTGTTCCTTAAAAACCCATACAAAAAATCTAAAAAGAAATACTGAAATTACTCCATTGTCTACATTTTCATACAAGTACTTAAATGTAATGTCAAACTTTTGGTCAAGTTCATGTATACATTTGAGATATAAAAACTTAGAGTAAATTAATTTGACAGCAGCGTTTGGTTTTAATAGAGTCATAAATAGGTCATAAATGTCACAGTATCGAAGTGACATTACGCAATTTTGCGGGGTTGAAGACTGGCGCGCGGGGATTTCACGGGGGTGCAGACCGGCGCGCGGGGACCTTGCGCAATGAGTCTCGGACTAAAACTCGTCATCTTGCACCAGCCAGTTAGAGTATGAGCGGTTAGACGGTAAACGCAAAATGATTTCGTGAGAGAAAATTGGTTTTGCATTGAAATTGTCTCAAGAGACATGAAATATAAGCGTCTGAGAATCACCGCCCTGATTAGTTTTGTCTCCCATGGGTACCTTGGACAGACTAAACGGTAACCAAAAGTTACTCCGTCCCGTCTACTAATTTCCGCGTAAAAATCACGCCATTTTGTTGATCAGCACCGATTCTGACGTAAACGTAAAACTAACAACCAAACTAGCACACAAACAATTATTTATAATATTTGTACAAATGATAGCACATAATAGGCCTGGTGTTAAATATATAAAGATAATAAAAATAAACTATCCACTTAATCTGTGTTATTAATCACAGAAATGTAAATAATCGCACTTCAGATCCGCACAGAACGGTTGATCGTACTGTATTTCGAGAAGGGATGCCATTTTATTATGTTACCGTGAAATAACTACGTAGTTGCGTTAGTTAAAACAATATTAAATGGTTTAGGCCTTTGCAGGGGCATAGGCCCCCCTCGGGATGAGGGGACTTGGAGCTTGATCCACCACGCTGCTCCAGTGCGGGTTGGTAGATTTTATCGACTGCAATCTATTGATGGCAACCATGTATATTAATCATGTAAATTAATCACCATTATAGTATTATTTAAACTCAAAAAATATTACTGACTTCAAACTCGAGCAAAATATTGTTTCCTCCGTTGCAAACAAAATGAATAAGCGAAGTGTTCGTAATTAAAAAATATTATTTCGAGCCAAGCGCCTCTTCTTTTATAATAATATATGGCACATCCCACTGTAGCGCTATCTAGTCCTAAAGTAAACTTTTATTATGCTTGTATTATGGGATACTAGACAACTGATTATCCGTATTTTCGCAATATTCCTAGGATTTACGCGAAAATTCGAATTATCACGTCATCCTACGACATATACACTAAGTAACATCACATTAAAATTCACTCACACACACTACCACTCTACATTCAGACGCAAACGCTCAATCACACACATACACTCCCAAATACTCCCTAACTCTTTCTTTTTAACTATTACATTAAGTTCGTAATAGTTTAATCTAATAAGTTACGAGGTCTGGAGACCTATAAGAACAGGTTCGACCTAGTTTAGGCTCCAGACTCTCACAATTACCTGCACTATTATGTAGTCTTTCTGTCTTTTTAAACGACTTCAAAAAAAAGGAGGTTTCTCAATTAGACCGTATATATGTTTTTTTAAATTTTTTTTATGTGTGTTCAGGGATAACTTCGTTGTTTATGAACCGAATTGGATGATTTTTTTTTGTGGAAGGGAGATATCTCCGGAGTGGTACCATGCTAAAGAAACCAGGATCTGATGATGGCATCCCAGAGAAATCGAGGGCAACCATCGAAAATCGTATTTTAAAGTATCGTATTTTAAGTATTTTGATAAAGTACTACTACTAGTACTATTTAATGAAGGTCGTGAGTCGATCTGATGATGGAGCTGAAAGACAGTCGAGAGAACTCCTCAACGATTTAAAGCAATTACCTGGTGTTTGGACTTGATTCATTTCTATTAATGAGAACTTTGCACCCATATGGGTTATAAGTACCATTACAGATCTGATGATGGAGACCATACACAATCGAGGGAACTCCTTAACGATTTACAACAATTATCTGGTGTTTGGACTTAATTCATTTCTATTGATGAGAACTTTGCACTCATATGGGTTATAAGTGCCATTACAGGTCTGATGATGAAGACCATAAACAGTCGAGGGAATTCCTCAACGATTTACAGCAGTTACCTTTTGTTGGGCTTACTTCATACGGTTCAATATGCCAAAATGTTCAGTTCGCACAAAAATAATAACTAAGATTGAAGTTTTACATAGGAATACCACTGCTTACTAGGCATGCTGATGCATCAATTTGACACTGAATTCACGTTGCGTAATCGCGGTGCTGTCTCATTTGAGTAGCGCGTTTAGTAGCCCCATTTATACTAAATACAAATAAGTTACAGATGAGTTCAACTAAAAATTAAAAAATAAAATAATTTAAAAAAAAAAACCGACTTCAAAAACCTAAACTAAAAAGTTCAAAATAAAATTTTCACTTTAAAGAAAGGAGCATTAACAGGCGGCATATAGATAATGAAGTCGGTGCCAACTCAGACACTTTGAAAGGGTAATACCAGGGATACCAGGGGGAGATATCCTTGAAGGGGGATACCAGGTAATAACAATTACAACAATGATATAATTATAACAATAACAAATTTTATTTACAATTACAATTTAGAGTGTCTGAGTGAGTAGCCACCGACTTCATTAACTATATGCCGCCTGTTAAGTGTTAATGCTCCTTTCTTTAAAGTGAAAATTTTATTTTCAACTTTTTAGTTTATGTTTTTGAAGTCGGTTTTTTTTAAAATTATTTTTAGTTTTAAAAATTGTGGTGAAAATAAACAAAATTAATTTTAAAAAATACTCAAATATTTTTGTATTACACATATTTAGATATTTTTTACAGCCAGACACCGGACAAATACACATGTTCATGCACTAAAATATTTGTGCGGGGTGGAAATCGAACCTGCACTTTTGGCTCCGCAGTTAAAGTCTCAAGCCACTCGGCTAATCGGTCAGTCAACTCATCAAGTCAGTCAAGTCCTTTTGACGTGTTGAAAAGAAGTGAACCTAAGTTTCTTTGCCGTCCGGTGGCCCAAGACAGTCTGTTGTGGTTGTGCAGATTTAGCCGGAATATCTATGTAACTATATTCTAAGAGTTTATGTTGGCGATGTGGTCAAAGCATTATATACGCTTCCCGCTTATTGGAATTGTCCTGATTTCTGTCTTCATACAGGAAAGATGCAAATCGGGAGTTGTTTTGTCGAATGTCATAAACCTAAGTGTTGTATCTTATTTGCTGGTTTATTATTGTAATTCAATGCAAGTATATGTATTTAACTTGCATTCTTTACATCCTCCGTTAAATGCCGCCCGCGCGGCTACCAGTCGGCATTTATATGTCATTCCATAATATTTGAGCTGCGTGAATTGTCATATTGCAAACAATGCGATTGTAGGCAGCACGACGAACGACAATGTGGGCGGCATTTCGTTATTTTCTAACAAATGAGCCCACTCTATGTTCAATTTTTTACTCTTGAGTTATATTCAATCCGAACCAAGAGTAAAACATGACATGTACGTATGTGTATCTCATTATGGTATGTAAAGTAAAAAATAGATTAGGCCTATTCAAAAATCGTTTCGAGATAAATTGTTTCTTATCTATATCTCGCTATTAAAAGCTCTTAAAATAGTAAGATGGTAATAATTTCAAGAAAATTAATTTAAATGTTTGACCTTGGTTTGACCTCTGTTTCCCTTATTAAGACAGTTTGTGGGTAAGATATTAGTATCCAAGTGATAGGGGAAAAAATGCCATTGTCAAATGATGGCAATACACAGAGTAATATGAATAGGTACTACTAAAAATAATTTATAGTGAACTTAAATAATAATATGCGTAGTCTGTTATCTTACCACATTGAACTATGCGTCAAACGTCAGATCATAGGTACGTCAAGATCATACGCTTGCCGCATGGCAAAAATAATGAAATCAGTTTCTGAAAAGAGTTTAATCTATCACAAAAATATATATATAAAAAATTGCATTACATATCGATTTAATTTTTAAATCATCTCTAAGACGACCGTATACAATTACACGTATTTGAAATATACTAATTCTTAATAATTTTTTTTCTAATTTAAGCCTGATAATGCTCAAAACAAATACATAAATGACTTATGTATATTTAGGTATTCATTTCAAGTATAATATTATAGATAAATAAAAACATAAATATGAATAGATATGAAAACTGGAACAGTTCTGTGATGAAAACGTTCAAAGATTAATTTAAAATAAAGATTCTTCCGAGAATCAAGTTCTTCTTTGTTGTATGATATAACAAATACTAAAGTATAGAAATATTTTTTAAGTCGTTTTCAAATGAGACATTTGTTTTAAACTAGCGAACGCCCTCGACTTTGTTCACGAGGTTTTCATAATGTCTACAGTTTTTCAAAATCACGCAGGAACCCCAACCATTTGCAAAATAAAAAGTGGCCCCTAATATTTTCTAAAATATCCCTTGTATGTGACAGTCGTTTTTAAATTGATTAAGCCGTCAGGCGTACTTAGCTGTGACGTCAGGCCATTTAAAATAATGTTAAATATTGTTTTACAAGAAAGACACAGAAATAAAATTTCAATCGCTTATAATATCCATATTCTTCAACCGATTATAATTTTGTTTATTTGTTATCGTATAAAGTCTGTGTTTATGTTTTCTTGATAAATATAGTATATATAATAGTAGCCAAATACATGAAGGGAGAACAAATAAACATACCTTCGAATTTCTGACCGATTGGCCGAGTGGTTAGAGACTCTAACTGCGGAGTCAAGGGTCACGGGTTCGATTCCCGCTCGGGACAAATATTTGTGTGCATGAACATGTCTAGTTGTTCTATGTCCGGGTGTAAAAAGTATCTATACATGTATATATTATATAAAAAAAGAATATTTAAGTATATTTACTAGTTGTCTAGTACCCATAATACAAGAATAATATTTGCTTACTTTGTGACTAGATGGCGCTGTTTGGGATGTCCCAGGTATTATAATGTTAATGTTTGTTCATGTTTAAAAGGCCACATGTTTTTTTTGCATTAAATTATACGTTAGAATATATTAAAATCTAATTTATATTTCTTTTTGCTACGGAACCCTGCGTGAGTCATATTGGCAATCGTCCGTTTTTTAGTGCTGAAAAAGGTAATAACGAAGATTATGGCCGAATGTCACATCTGATTTTGTTATTTATCTCGATTAAGTAATCAAACTGTCAGATTTTTTTCGACTCGTATTCATACGTGGGACGATTTTTCTGTGGTTGAAAATTTATCCCACAATACCAACAGTTAGCAATAGCTATTACAATAGTGGCACTCAAACCACAAAATCATTATAGTAAAGTATTGCAAACTACGATATTGTCTAGTCACATCTAGGATGTCCGTAGAAATAGGGTATCGCAAAGATAGAAAACTCAAGTAATTTTTCTTTCGTGATTTAGAATGGGAAGTTACTGATTAATCTATGAGATAAATGGGCTTGGACCAAAACTTTTAACACATAGTTTTTATATTTTCGTCGGGTGACCAGTAATGTATGTAGGTCGGGTAATATGATACGAAAAATATTATTATTATTGTCAACATTGTTTTGGGAGGAAAATCCAATAGGCGCGTAAAGCAAATTACTATAATTGTAAGAATTTTAACTCCTCACTTTTTGGTGTGACGTCTACTTCTTTTAGTAATATAATATTTGTTCTAAGAAAACCGGGTGTTCGGCTGAATGTAGTCCAAACTTATAGAACCTGTAGAGCTTACCGAACTAAACAAAAAGTTTCAATCGAGCAGATGGCGCAAATTAACGGTTACCGAGAAAAACATGTTTAAAGTTTCATTTTTTTATCATTTTAACTTTTTGTTAAGTTCGGTAAGCTCTACACGCTCCATAAGTTTGAACTACGATCAATCGAACACCAAGTAAATGAGAAAAATAAAATTACCTCTTTGACGATCGAATGTTTTTGTAAATACACATAAGAGTCACAACCGACTAGAGTGGTCAGGTCGAAATGGTCGGAAGTGCAATGGCTTCCGTTCGTAGTTGTGTTCACTGGCGCATATCTCACACATTTCTCTATAACGCCCCCGTCGTTGTGAGGTATCGTGAAATTCAAGTATTTTGAATTCTCTTCGCACTCTGGCACGGAACATCTGAAACGAAGGATTAAAAATCATTGCAATTTCTTACCAAGAACACACTAAAAAGGTTACCATTTCATTTTTATTTTTGTAGTACAACATCCCGATCTATCTTGTGTACCCCCATTCGTTTTAAATATTGGTCATATACCATAAAATATGTTAATAAACATTACTAAGGAGGGTGGGTTAGCACCACGTTGGCACCCTTAATTCGGTTCAAGCTATTTTTAATTAAAATTGTTAAACATTTTTTTATTATTAGAACAACTCTTTTCCTATATATAATTTTTTTACCAAATGTTATTGCATCCTCCGAAACGCGTAACTTCCAAGATTCTTCCAAGGCATATTTCGACACCAACAAAAGTATTAATAATGGGGAACAAAATTTTTACCAGAACTCTTCAAATTATGCACATTATGATTGCCCTTTACTACAATTTAAATCAATATCTTAGGAACTATCGCAAAATATAATTAAATATTATAAGTAATATAATAAGTAATATCGCGCGACAAGAAACTGGGCGCCGCGCCGCCGCCGGCCGGCCTTCCGGACGATGCGACACGCGTGGTTAGGCTGAAGTTATCAACGTTGTATACAAAGAAATATTGTAGTTAGTTTCTATGTATTTATTCTTCACTTTTGCAAATATTTATAGAATTGAAAATAAAATACATTAAAAATAATCCAAGTAGCATGAACTTACATTACATTTAAATCTAATTAAATCCAGTCCACATATTCGACGCAACAAGCTGATACGACTATACGAAAGAAAAAAACATTATGGCTTATATGCTCTGCTACATGTGCGAAGCCGGGGCGGGTCGCTAGTTTTTTTATAAATTGAATTCAATTATTTGTGTTATTATTCTAATTTTATTACTTTAATTTGTATATGTTAAAATTAATTTCATAGTTTTAATTAAAAATAGCCTGGACCGAATCCAGGGTGTCAACCCCCTTAGTAGTGTTTATTAATATACTTTTCAATACATTTGCTATTAATACGGTCTTTATGACATCGAAACATGAACCGCAATGTTGTATTTTACAGTACTAGGCCTTTTTACTTCACAACAATCACAAACGAGCATTCTGTTTGTAACGCAAGCGGAGCAGCCTGCTCCCGCCTTTAGCTGCCGCCATTATTACATTTGAAGTATCTACCTAATTTTAATCACAAATGTGTTGAAAGACGTCGTATGATGCTCGTACTCAGTAAGCTGCCTATTATAGTTATCAACACCACGACTATAATATGCAGCTTATCGTACTTGCATCATAATGTACTATTAAGGCTTATGAACAATATTTCACCAGGAAAAGAATGAAGGGTTCACTAGATCGGGATCTTAGACTATGACAGTTCCGTAGACAAATGATAAAAACGGGACCTTTATAACCTCGTCCTGTCTGTCTGTTTGTTTGGCTGTCCGTCTGTCACAGCCATTTTACTTAGAGAATATTGGCACTAAAGTATAGGTGTAAACTATGAACCGCTATAAAATAGAAAAATGTTTTTGGGTTAGGTCATTATACAAGTAACTGAGGGAGGAAAAAATTCTCGGCGCACATTAAGGGGTGTGGTACCTACAAATAGGTCTTTTAAAATGATAGTACTAGTTTAAAATGATTGTTTTTGTCAACAGTTGTCGAATGTGTCGACCTCTTAAAAATACATTCTGAGAAAAGCGGTTTGAACCACAGAGAATCGAGAAGGTTAGAGGTGGTAAGTGACGGTATTTATTCAGAGACACGTGTCCCAAAAATAATTACTCACAAAACAAATATGAGTAATAATGTTACGCATACGTAAATAGTTTAGTCCCAGATTTATATCATTTTAGAAAGCGGTTAAGTCGTTAATCCCTTTCACTTATATATTTGGTATGATTTGATGTCGCATTTTAGAGTTTAGGTTATATGATGTCTTAACCCAACCCGCAGTGGAGCAGCGTGGTGGACTTAAGCTCCAAGCCCCCCTCCTCACCCTGGGGGAGGCCTAAGCCCCTGCAGTGGGGTAAAAATGGGCTGATGATGATGATGATGATTATGTCTTAAGTATGCAACATATTGCATACTTGACGGAGATAGCGTAACCGCTTACATGCCAACTCTAACCTTCTCTAATGCTGTGTGATTTGTGAACAATATATAGGTATTGCGCAATTTTTTAAGGTATTTGTTTTTAAACTTCTTATTTGAATTTAAACCATGAATGTTCATCCTGATTACAGAACCCTTCACTGTACGTAGTCCACCACGAACTTCGCCCGTTTTTTATTTCTCAGGAAAGTACCTAGGTTTATGAATACTGACAACAGTAACCATAGACAACTACAGATATTAGAAATGGTTTCTGGGTGCAGCGATTCGAGATCGGAAGTTACTTCGTAACTTTTGTTGCGTTCCGGTTGTTCGACAATATAAGTAGTAATGGACAAAAACATATTTATTGCACTAAGATATAATACTCCATCACGTATATGGCAACACAGGCCTGGTCATTTCTAGTATAATTTTTTTTAGGTTTCTCTGGCAATAAATTATTTAAGTTGTGACTCAAACTTCTTTCGCGAAATTTTTCAAATGTGTAATATAATATATTACTCGACATCATGACATCCACGTGTTCGGAGAATAATCGATTCGAGAAAACAATAAAATCGAATCGATTCTACTTCTCAAGAAGTGTGTCCTGAGTGTCGTGTATAGATTAATTGTTACAGAAAAATAATAGACTCTATTATTCTGCCTTCAAGAGAATAAGGGTGAATGAATGGAATTACTAGACAATACGAGAATAGACAATAGTAGTAATGATAAACCTAACGATAAACTATTAGTTATCTATGGAATAGATATATAAAAGATAATGAATTCTTTATTCGCGTATTTACGTGACTCTATTGATTGAAATAGGTAGGTCCAGCCAACACGCGATAGCAATTATTGTTCGCTAATCGAAATATATAAAGATAGAACACGACATTGACACCAAAAAGATATTTTACTATTTGACACGTTTTCTTGTTCGTCTGATAATAACAGAAATTCTGTGCGAAATTCGCAACTGATTATTAGAATAGTAATTGTTTGTCATTATTTTCAATATATATAAACATATTAAATATATCAAAGAAACAAACATATTCAACGTATTAAGGGGTAGGATTTAAATTTTTCAATCCTCGCTGTATTTCTGTATTAATATTTACAGAAAAAATATGTTATTGGAGAAATACTGTCACGGAGCGGTAGGTATGTTTTTCTTTTTGATATCTCGTTTAGTTGTTTTAAAATAAATTCCTGAAAAACAAATTCGATATAAACGCGAATTTAAAAAAAAGGACGTATCGCCCTAGGGACAACCTTTCTTAATGACCCTGGAAATTTTGGTTCCAATTCATACACATTTCAAGGCATTAAAACAGTCACGGCGCGCAAGCAGTTTCGACGGGTATTTTAAAGGTATTTTTGGGAATGTGTTCTTGTTATCTCTATTACTCAGAAATAGGTCGGGGAAGGGAGATTGAAACGGAGACAACGATGCCAATTCGAAGTCGCGGATTGAAAGACTATCCCCATAAGTAACGATTGTTTTTATTTTTCATTTTATTTTCACAATTATGAAAACTATATGATTGCAATAAGATAATAAATAGCAGAGATGTCTTTAAACCCACTGTACCCCTGGCCGTACGTACCCCTAGTGGTACGGTGGGTCTTCTAAAGTTAAGCGATACCGATACCAAACAGTTATATCTCTAAAGTTATTGACTCATTCACTAGGCTTAGAAAATGCATAATATGAATCGAAACGGCAATATTATATACTAGCTGTGGCTGCGACTCCGTCTGCGTGGACTTAAATTTATGTCAGTCGCTTCTAAAACTCAACGTGACTCTGTCACTTGTCCTAATAAGCGTTTTTGGTGAACACCATAGAATAACTAACATTTAGAGGCATTTAACTCCAAAATTAATAAACGACAAGACAAGAATACTGTGATATTGATGCAATTACTCAAAGTATGAAGCATTTTCATAACTTGGAAATAATACCAAAAAAAGTTCTTCTTCAAAAAAAAAAACAAAACACAAATATGTCATTTATTCGATAACAGGAACAGAAACCTCTTGTACAAGTTCGAAGAGTTACAGTTTTAGAGTTAGTAACACAGTTAACTACCATGAGATTTTTTTTTTTTGATGTGATAACGTCTTAGAGGTCACGATCACTATAAGACAGGATTACGAAATTTCGCTCTCGACTCCTTATAATTACTCGTTAAGGATGAGCAGTATGTACAAGTAAGAGCCTTTTCACACGTGCCGGTTGCCGGGTGGCCGGCGCCAGGTACCCGGTGGTGAAGTGTAGTGCCTGCCCGGTAAATTACGCCGGTATGTGTAAAAGGTACCTACATGCCCATACACTTAGCCACCGGCGCCGGCCGCCCGGCAACCGGCACGTGTGATAAGGCTCTAAATGTAGAATAATATAGGTCTGTCCATGTGTTTCGAACAAAGTTGTTGTTGAAATGTCATTGTGTTGTGGTAAAAGTTCCAAACTAGGCAGAACCTGTGCTATGGGCACTAAAACGTCTGATATACATACTTAAATATTTTTTAATTCCCGGTCCGGAATCGAATCCGCTACCTTTGGGTCTACAGTCGGAGCCTCCGATTACTCGATTAACCGGTCAGTCAATATGTACAATGCGTGTTTTGTAAAGTATACATAGATGAATGATTTTTTGCACGGATACATGTGGCAGTAACGTAAGCTATGTTTATCTTGATTTATGGGAAGCGTTAGGTTCCCATCAAGTTCCCATGAGATAAAAAACGAAATCAAGAAGTTAAATAAAACAAGTGAAGCCGCTATGGAAATGGGTACGAAAATATAAGGATGTTATAGAACATGCGGACGGAGTATAAGCAAAAACTAATCTACAATCAAAGTAATACTAGAAAGAAACGAGTTTTTATTAAACGCAACAAATAAAAGCTCTACAAAAGTAACACGGAAAATAAATAAACAATTTTCCGTCACCTAAAATAAAAAACAAGGCCAAGAATTCACTTTTGCTTAAATTACATTCTAATATTTACTACTTGACTCCTAACATTTCCTTCTCGTTGAATGAGTGATTATTTGTATCTATTTTTTGTCCTTGCAAAATAAAATCATTCACCGTAAATAGAAAGGCGTATTTGACCCTCGATCGGACCAATTGTTCTTCCGAGTTTAGAATGTATTTGTTTACATCTAGTTTTCGACAAATTGTAAAGGGAAAATTAACCTTTGTCTATATGTAAACAAATAAAAGTAATCCAATAATCCACCCCTAGTCACCCCGACGCAAAGGCCCACTTTTTCGACTGATAGGTAATCAATCACAACATCTGTTGAGCATAAACATGTTTACAGATTATATTGATCTTCTGAGCAGTAATCTATACTGAGTTGATATGACTTATGACAATCTGCTGCGAGACACGCTACTAATGTAGATACAATCTTCGTGCTGCAGAAGCTGCCTGTTCGAGCAATCTCTAAACTAAGGCCCACAGTATCAATTAGAGAAAAGTTTAAGGAAATTAACATAATGACATTGCCGTCTCAGTAAATATTTGATAACATAATGTATGTAAAAATATATTGTATTATTTATAAAACAAATGTGATCCCCATACTGTTATTAGAAGAAGCAAAAATAGACTTGCTGGCATTCCTTGCTGGCCATGGTAAAATTCACGAAATCTTTTAAAGGGCAGTGTATACGGTTTTAAAATAAGGTCCCTGTTGACATTCAAGATTTATCCCTCAATAAGTTTAAAACTACAATAAAACGAAAGCTTTATACAAAAGCTTATTACGAAGTATCTGACTACTTAGATGATAAAAAACCATGGGTGTAGACCGTTCGCCTATCAGTTTGTCAAAAGTTTATTAAAAACAATTGTTTAGGTATATGATTTTTTTTTAATAAGAGCGTCCTTCAGTTATTTGTGTATTCTTTTAAGAGAAACCAGCACTTCTTTGAATGAGCCTTTGTGAGGACGTTTTCCCACAAAATAATAAATTCACTTTGTGGCGTATTTCAAGATTATGTTACATAACTACAATACGAAATAAATATATTTGATTTAATTTACCACATATTCTATACTCATATACAAATGATTGCAATCTATCTTTTTGCTTTCTATGGTTTAATAAATTATTGTAGGGCTATAGAATAAATTGATTACAGAGATACCTGCATTGTGTGGCCATATTACCTTCTGTTTACATTAACCGTTTTTTAGGGCTCCGTACCTCGATAGGAAAAAGGAACACTAATAGAATCAACTCATTGTCCGTCTGGCTGTCTGTCCGTCAAGACTCATTTCCACAGGACCGCGTGGATGCTCAACTTGAAATTAATAACTAGTACCTACTTAAGTTTACGGTCCTTTGGACCTATAAAAAATAATGCTTCAACCCCATAGAGTAAATAAATTTGACAGCAGCATTTGGTTTTAGTAGAGTCAGAAATGTCACTTCACAGTATCGAAAATGTAAAACGCGATTCCGCGAGGGTGAATTCCGGCGCATGGAGACCTCGCGGACTAAACTCGGTCTGAAAATCGCAATCTTGCAGCAGCTAACTAGAGTATGAGTGGTTAGACGGTAAGCGCAGAAGAGAGCTTCTAGTCAATTCGTTGTTTTATGGTCGAACCTATAAAAAAAACAAGTCTCTACCTCAATCCTATAAAAATAGGGCCATTTATGCCGCATATTTTGGTACTCCCAAGTAAATCAAAATCTATAGGGTATTTCCCATTTGCACCTAGAATCATTATGCTTAGCAAAATCGTTCATTTATAGTTAGTTATATAAGATAAAAGATTGTTTTAAATTTTTATAAACTGAAATATACATTTACGTTAAAATTATTTAAAAAAATAAATAAAAATTAAATGTAAAACCAGGTAAGAGCATTCCGAAAATGGGATTCACTGAATAACGTTGGTTACGTGCTTCTAACAATGAAAAAAACTGCTAAAAATATTACTGTTCTGTGGTATTATTACTAAAGAGAAATAAGAATTAAAAACGAAAAAAGAATGCAATTTGCATTGATATAAGAATTCTTTTTTTTTATGTGTGCACAAAAAAAGAATTCTTATATCAATACAAATTGTATTAATCTAAGAATATGCGGTATTTATACAAGGTGAGATTTTAGCAACCGGCCAAAATTTTTCTAGATGTTAGGTATCACTAATAGACCTCATTATGTAAATAAAAAATATGGGTTACATTTTCATAATAAATTATTTTATCTACAGTGTTATTTTATAACGTTTGGTTGCCTTCCTTGTGACGACGCGCCCGAGACTTTGAGACTTGTGACTACAGTTGTTGCTTTTTGCGGAAAAACTTTGTATAGTCATATGTCTACATTCTTTTATTGAACGATACTAAAACGAAACAAGACGACTATCGGTTTTCTACCAAAGATCACTATATTAAAATTTGGCTGGTCATTAAAACTTCAACCTGTATAATTATATTGAAAACTATATTTTCCTAATGACAGAATTCTTTTTTTCTATGTAGCTATTAGTCGTGAGTGCATATTTTATTACTGATAAATATAAAAAGTTTTATTACAAGTATTAGCAAAACAATTGAATTTTATAATTTAGTAAGACAGACTGAACAAGCAAAATATTAGACAGAGGTGAGACGAGTCGGCGAAGGTCATAAAGGTCGAGTGCAGAGAAAGATTAAACCTGTCACTGAGGGTAAAAGTGACGCGCGGATTTTACTTAGAATTCATTAAACAATACTAACACATGGATATTCATAGAAATAACGCATTGTGATAACAAAAACATAAGCAAAAAATACACATCATAGGTAGATCAAATATATACACCGTAAAGTAGAATTTTGTGTGGCCCACATGTGAAATTCGTACTGGAAAAGAAAATAAAATTACTGAAATTCAATTCCATGTGTAATTTAACAAAACGTTTGTTTAAAACAATAATAATAACGTATATATCACAACAACGTCTAGGCCCCAAGCTAAGCATTAGCTTGCGTTTTGGGTATCAAGCGAAGACACCACATACATATGTACAACAATCAAGACCCGGGACCAGTAGCAATATTCATCATATAAATACTGACCCTACCTGGGATTCGAACCAGGAACCTCCAGCTTCATAGGCAGGGTCGCTACCCACTAGGCCAAACAATGATAATGATGTATGGTCTATCTAATCACTGAGTCTTACATTACATCCTGTTTATTTTGCTGCCTAAATACTAACAATAGTGCTAGAACCAGTAAGAACAATGCTAACAATGGTGCGACACTCATTTCTAGAGTATAGCGTGGCAATTTTTTTTTTGCGCTACTGTAATTAATTTGCTGTCTGACCATAAACTTTACAATCGATCGATCTTTTGTATAATGAATGTACATTTAAGATATTTAGGAAAATATAGGTCAGAGAGAAAGTGTCTTCGTATTGTATGAAATTTAATACACCATAAATTCTAAATTTTAATATTATATGATTATATTGATTTTATTTAAACTATTATTAATATTATTAATTAAAAAAGTTTTACTTTCTAAATTTTAAATTATATAAGTAATGTGTAGACTTTAATCTATATATAAAAACGTGAATGAAAAGATCTTAGACCCCTTTTTAAGCATATTACGCGGACGGAGGAGTGTGATATTCGGCATAGTTACAGTTTATGTGGAGTAGGAGCGCAGAAAGCTAAAATCGATATACAAGATGAGTTTTTGAGATGGGAATGTATAGCCAAATCCTAAACTATGAAAAATAGCGAAAAGTATTCAAAGGGGTTATGAGCTCGACTTTTGAGAAGACAAAACTGCATACTTACATTTTTGAAAAATCTGTTACTCTAACAGAACCCACTTCATTTGATATATATATTAAAACCTGAAGAGCAAACTTTGTACCCTTTTTCAAGCATATTGCGCGTACGTAGGAATGTGACATTTGACGTAGGTAAAGTTTATATGGAAAAGGAGTACCAAAAGCTAAGATCTATATATAATATGCGTTACAAATACTGTCGACCATACTAGTTTAATAGTCTGTCGTTTGATACAGTTTGAATTGACTTACTCTTGCCTATTTAATACTGGTGGTTTCAAAAAAGGGTGCACGGTCGAACTTCGACCGCTGGGCGACCACTAGTTATAATGAATCTATACCGACAAATCTATTGTACTATATACAGAGTGTATCATT
The DNA here is from genome assembly GCA_949709985.1 of Luffia ferchaultella. Lineage (NCBI taxonomy): Eukaryota > Metazoa > Arthropoda > Insecta > Lepidoptera > Psychidae > Luffia > Luffia ferchaultella. Next base: position 19,481,992 of record OX453254.1, read on the forward strand.
TATACGGGACACTATGTTGAACCATAAGTGACACAACAAAACTTTCTTTTTGGAGCTTCCCTCTATTTTGATTAAAAGTAAATTGGAATAATTATTTTTTGGTCAAGTGCGATAGTAACCCAAAAAGAGATTATTTTTAATAATTTTTTGTGCAATCTTCTCTCTTGTTTTCTATAAGGAACAAATCATTGTATGCTATCAAAATCAACGACTGCTTAGCCAAGTGGGCAGCGACCCTACCTGCGAAGCTGGAGGTCCCGGCTTCGAATCCCAGGTCGGGTCAGCATTTATATGATGAATATTAATACTGGCACCGGGTCTTGGTTGTTATATGTTTGTGGTGTCTTCGCTTGGTACCCAAAATACAAGCTAATGCTTAGTTTGGGGTCTAGACGTTGTTGTGATTGTGTATGTATGTATGTTATTATTATTATAATAAAGAAATCTGACTAAGTAACTGAGTAACTAACTAACTAACTATCTGAGTAACTAACCAATTGTTGAAGAAATCTGAACAGCAGGAGTTAGTCATATTTTGAAAAAATGTATTATTTTGCAATTGCAAAAAGTACATGGCCAATACCTATTCATAAATTTTCCTTAAATAAATACGTTTGAATTACCTACGAACAAACATTATGATACTGATTTGTTTTTCATTATAATAATAATAATAATATATTCTTTATTGTACACCAAAAGTTAGAACAAAAATAAATAATGTAGGTATCTCTTATATCTATGTTTGGTAGGTACAGTGGGCGGTCTTATCGCTAAGAGCAATCTCTTCCAGACAACCTTACATTATTGATACGATCAAAGATGGCGCTGTCTAATAGTGACAAAGTTGACTTGATCGAAACATATTTTATTAATAACCATAATTCTACGACTATAGTCCTAAAAATCCTATGCAAAGTGGTATCAGGAAAAATATCTACATCGTGCGTCAGCTGCGCTACCTAATCGTAAAGTGTTTTATTCATTTGTCGGTAATTTACGACGAAGTGCTACTTTCATTTGACGGCAGCGTTTGGTTTTAATAGAGTCATAAATGTCAGTTTACAGTGTCGAAGTCACAGTTTCGCATTTTCTGGGGGTTGAAACCGGTGTGCGGGGATTTCTCGGGGGTAAAGAGCGCTAAGCGGGGACCTTGTGCACTGAAACTCGGCCTAAAACTCCCCATCATAAACCGGCTAGCTATAGTATGAGTGGTTAGACGGTAAGACGCAGAAGAGGGCTTCTACTTAGTCAATTCGTATTTTTATGGGCCCAGGACTGTGATGAACTAATTTATAATTACTGCTGTATTAGACTGATTTGTAGTATTCCCAAATGCCTGTACAGTCTATGTTGCTCAAAATACTGGCGTACTTAATCGACGGTTAAAAAAATACTTAAAAAACATAGGTACAAATGTTACATTGAAGGCCGACCTGTAAAAGCACTAGAGAACGAAAATAGAAGATTATAGTTTTCTCGTTCGATAATAGCACGAGTAATGGCTGATTTAAATTTCTTATAAACAGTGATATGGACAGATGAAAGTAACTTTTGGAAGAATAATCATTATTGCATCTGACATTAAACATGTTCTTAGGGAACCGGAAAATAATTTTACTCATAATATATGCATTTCATTCAGCTCATCAAGGATATTTTACACTTTTATACAATTTACAAAAATTATATTTGTATTTCTCATAACGAGTCCTTTTATTCGATACGTCTCGTAATACACTCAACAAAATTTATTTCAATAAAATTTTGATTCGTTTTTGCACTGCGCATGGTTAGGTCTAAAATTGTAGAAAGATCTATTTAGGGATTGACCGATTGGCCGAGTGGTAAGAGAGGTTCGATTCCCGCCCGGGACAAATACTGTGTGCATAAACGTGTATATTTGTTCCGTGTCTGGGTGTAAAATATTTATATATGCATATATTATGAAGAATATTTAAGCACGTATATCAGTTGTCTATGTAACCCATAATACAAACATAATATGCTTACTTGATTTCCCATGTATTATTCACCGAGAACACTTAAAAAAATTACTGCCCTCTTTCTCTGTATGGGAATATATACTCTTCTGATAAAAAAAGTAAAATGGCAGACATATGGGTTGTATATACAGATAGGAAGACATGACAAGAAAAAATATATATATATTAGTAAACTTATACCCGTAGCGGAATCTAGATAGAAATTTCTATAATACACATCGCTGTTATTTATAATTCCATATGTGTAACATAGTACAAATTACAATACATTTCTATTGCTGCAATTGTATTGAAACACGATACAACTGTTTTCTTAAGATAAATTCATTTCCTAAGTCAAGTGTATTTGTTTGTTTGCCTGTCACGCTTTATCATAACAATCTTTGAATGGAGTCAATCAACTTTGGAATATTTTACAATTTAAAATATAAATTAAGTAACAATTTATTCATTTATTTATTTATTTCTCACCACAATTTTTAAAACTAAAAGACAGTAAATAATAGTATGGGAAATAATAGAAGTTAAAAAGAAAGAGTTAGAGAGCACTTGGGAATGTATATGTGTGTATTAGTGTGATATTGGGGGTGCGTCTGAATGTAGTGATAGTGTGTGTGAATGTTAATGTGATGTTACTTAGTGTATATACATTTTAAAAGTACCTATTCTGCATACCTGCGTACCTATATTGCATGTATGAAAAACTAAAGTAGGTAATGAATTATGGCACAATGACTAAAAGTGACTAAGTATCTTCATAGGTAAGTTTTTGCAACCATGAATTGAGTTCCTTTTTACATTCAAATTTGGACAAGGAGAATGTTTCAGTATTGTTGTTATCTTTGTTGTATAGAAAGGTATAGTTACAATCAAACTTTATGACGAATCGGAATACAACGCTATATGCGTGCTTTGCGCAAGCAGTCATATGCCCCTCGCTCCACTGCGTCCCGCTACACCTAAAACTGATTACTGCGACGCGACTTGTGCCTATGTTCACATCCGCCATAAAGTTTGATTGGAACTGCACCAAGGAATAAAAAGAATATCTGAACAAAAGAAATAGAGACTATGTTTTTCGGTCAGATATTTTTGCGTTTACCAAAGACAAAAGAGTGATTAAAAGAAAGTCTTGTGCGTTGTTTGAGGATTGTATATAAGATAAATGGTTGTCTAATGTGATGTCATGCAATCAATAAAATCATGAATAATAAATTTCAATAAAATAACTGAGAATATTGTTTGTCAAAGAAAATGAGAACGCTAACTGAATAAATTTAAATTAAATTGCTTATCGCTAAATAACGTTGCGATAATTTATTGCTTTTTAAACGCACGGCATTTCACACTCAAACGAGTTCTCTAATCGGTTCATATGATTTGGCAGATTTTACAAAATTTTATTATGTATGGTACTAATCGTTGAGTCACTTAAAACTATAAATCTGCGATGTATAATATAATACCTGTAACGTTAATTTAAAAAAAAACCATAATATAGGCAATAACGTACCTATAATCTAAGTCCATTGCCTCGAAATTGTAAATCGATGCATACATCCCAGCGAGAAAAATCGGCAACAATATTAGTGTATAATTATAAATATTAAAACGACCGAAAGGTTTCAATATTTGTAAAATATCGTCTACTGTCACTTCATTGTCACGTTTGTCTTCGGGATCCATTTTGGCACTTTTTTTAGTTTACAATTGTTTAATATACATTAATACTAGCCGTACAGTAATTCTAAACAGCTGACTCTGCAGCTAACCGTCCGTTCACCGACTGAGCGTTCGAAGCAAAATTTATCGCTTTTATTACTTTATAAAGGTAAAAATCCATATTGTTCTCAAAGGCGCAGCATTTCAGTTACGGACACAATAGAATTTGCGGTAATCACAACAACGAGATTTAATTGTTTCAATTATAATTTTATCGCTTTTAAATTTCGAGTTTGAATTACACGACAAAGAAAAATATTCCGTTAACAGTCCGTTGACGAATAATTTTATTTTTAAAAACGTCGTAGGCACGCCGTTTGAATAAAACATATATTGGCTGAATAATCATGTGCCTTGTAATCTCCTCATGATTTAAAAAAAAAACAGCCAACTTTGCAAGCAATTTTAAAATAGGAATAAAAAAGGAAAATAGAAAACTCTCTTTGCGACGTTTTATTTAATTAAAACGGTTGTGTTTGATATGTTTTGGAGTCAATGAAGCAACAAGACACTATAACGTGTGGACTTACGTAATTGTTCCAACAAATCATTCTTTACTAGTAACAATGCATAAAAAAATAAAACGTGTTGGTTTCATGGTAAATTAACTGCACTGATTTGAATTTTCAGATATAGTATATGAAAACTATTACAGACTTTAACTAAAAACGTTTTTTAATTGTTCGTCGTCAAAATGAATTATTTTATTTTATAACTAAATAAATTACATTCCAATGTAATCAATTTCGTCAAAGAATTTTAACTAATTCATTTTATTAATTAATATTGAGAGAAGATTTCTGGCGGCTTCGTTGCATGGGGTGTCAAAATAACAATTGAAGGAGTGAGTGGACAAAGGTGTTATCGACTTTTTGCATGGAATTAGATTTCAAATGATCATAAATCGACTGCGCAAATTTAGATTCCTGTCAAACACAAAGACCTTATAGCAAAGGTATTAACTGACAAACATGCATACATTTCAGGCTTGCAAATGTGGTAGGAGCAACATAAAAATATTCATAACTCATTTTGAATTTTTTGTTAGTGAACACCTTTCTCCACTTACCCCTTCAATTGCGACATGAAAATGAAAAAGTTTTTATTCAATATAAGATGTTTACACACACTTATTGAAAGTCAAAATGAATTGATTAGGTACCGGTTCTAAAACTAGAAGGAGAAGAACCGGCAAGAAACTCCTCCCTGTTTATTTTATTTAAATATATGTTTTTCTTAGTTGTTTTTTTTTTAATATGCTTACAACTATTACAATGATGTCCATGCGTACTTATCATTTAAATACTCGCTAATACAATAGTAAGCTTTTTTCACGAGTTGGACTTTAAATTGTTTTGTAAATTGATTTGAATTTAAGTTCAACATTTCTTTAGGAATTTTATTATGAAAACGAATACAATTTCCCATGACGGAATTATTAACCTTTGAGAGTCTGAACCTGGGAATCGATAGCATATGCTTATGTCTTGTATTTAAGTTGTGGCTATCACCCACCCTAGAGAAAGCATTTAAGTTTTTATGTACATAAATTATATTTTCATAAATATACTGACAAGGGACTGTCAAAATATTACCTTCTCTAAAATGAGCCTTTACACTATCTCAAGATTTTAATTTATATACAGCTCGAATAGCCCTTTGCTGCAGAACAAATATTGTTTTAAATGTGTCATATATATTGTTTATGACACATTTACAAAAATGTTTATAGGTCTATCCAATGATACACCACGCAACCAGATAGACGGCTTTTTAAGAGCTCATGTCATATGAGGAAAAGTAACACAGAACATTTTTTTAATTTTTCCAAATATTTTACCTCGTAATAAAGAACCAAACGCTGCTGTCAAATTAATTTGCTCTAAGTAATAAAAGGTATTTTATTTTATTTTTTTATTTTATTTATTCGAAGTAAACTTACAGCTAAACAATGTATAATATGTAAGAGATGATTCTGTGACATACCTTCAGTAGGATAAACATAACAAATCTACCTATAAAAAATACCTACAATAATAATTCCTGTGACATCCCAAACAGCGCCTTCTAGTTGCAAAGTAAGCAAGTATTATAAATATACTTAAATATGCTTTATGACATACAAATATATAGATACTTTTACACCCATGCACGGAAGAAATAAACATGTTTATGCACACAAATATTTGTACCGGGCAGCAATTGAACCCGTGATCCTTGGTTCCGCAGCCTCTAACCACTCGGCCAATCGATCAGTCAACAAGTACATAGTACGTACCTCGGTGCAAAACCTACGTACTACATAAATCGGTTTGAAGATACCTAGACGCATGATAATGTCGTCGTCGATTAACGACATTTCTCCAGCACTAATTTTGCTTCAGAAAACATGGTGAAAAAAGGCGTTGATTTTAATTTAACGGGAGTTTTCTGGAAGGTATCAATTTAGAAATCTTTGAACATTTAAGACAAAATAAGTGTCGAGAGAAGTCGACAGTCAGATCGCAGTGAAATGTCGAGTCCAGAAAAGAGTAAAAATAAACGATTTTTGGAAGAGTCAGCGTCAAAGTGACGTATAGATTTCGAATCAGGATACAAAAAATGCCTGGAAGTTCAAATGTCCTTTTAGAACAACTAAAAAGTAATTAATAACGGTGGGTAATGTATACTAATTTAAAAACTAAAACATTCCTATACACTTAACCGATAACTGCTATAATTTTCTGTTTTACTTACTTTTATTGTAACTAATAGACTTATTAATGTTTATTATTATTTATACCTATTTATATTTCTAAATTTATAATAATAATAAAACGTATACAACACAACAACGTCTAGGCCCCAAACTAAGCATTAGCTTGTGTTTTGGGTACCAAGCGAAGACACCACATACATATAACAATCAAGACCCGGTACCAATATCAGTTTTCATCATATAAACACTGACCCGACCTGGAATTCGAACCCGAGACCTCCAGCTTCGTAGGCAGGGTCGCTACCTACTAGGCTAAGCGGTCGTCTATATTTCTATATTATTCGTTATTATATCAGTAATAGTAAAAATGATTAAAAACCTTTACTATTACAAACAAAATATTTTTAATTACGAATAACGTATACGAATTAATTTTATTTATTTTGATTTTGAGTATTAGAACTGTAGGCCTCTGGAACGGTTTGTGGGAAACGTTGCATAGACAATTATTAGTATAAGTCCCTAGTTAGGTAAATATAAGCTGTATAATATGGTTATGGTTAGTAAATATGAATATGATTACAGGTAGTTACCTATTTATACAGTTACACATATATGATGCAAAGTATTGCCGTGATCAACTCTTATAAAATCTACACAACACTTTGACACTGACATCTCGTTTATTCCTTTCTGAACTCGACCTTTATTTCTTCGTCACCACTCGACGGCAATCTGATACCGCTCACTTGTCAAGTAGGTACGTCTTATTATACGTTCAAACGTTCTGGCGCTTTACAAAAAACTCACATCACTGGACTTTCTGTATCAATACAAGTGATAGGGAACGATATTACACCGATAAACATGGAACGGACATAGTGTTATGATCATTACTAGAAGTAAAATATATCTGAAAATGCAGTAAATAACTATGAAAAGTCACATAAAAACATATCAGTTTAAATAACCCTTCAGTTGGCATATAATGTGGCTACAGTGATCTGTGGTTATGGACTATAAGACAGCTTGACAATTGTAAAAGTGACGTCACCACAGATGTTTACATTTTACAATAAAGCATCGTGATAGTATTATTAAATATTTACAAAAATAATGTTCATTTACTCATTAAGACAGAATGTGTGAAGTTATAATCTTTACTTTTTATCCCACTTAGCAGACAATAATACTCTTAGATCAAGATTATAATAATCTAGTTGATTTCAATTGAAATTTAAGATTCAGCATACTGATTTTAAAAGTAAAAACACGTTGAAAGTTATTTAACGATGGATTTAATAAATGTTCTAAGCTTTTGCTCTATAGAATTATATGAGAGCTTTTATAAAAACAAAAATGCAAAATATTTTAATTCGTTCGATAAAACAAATATTTAATAAGCCATGAAAAAGCCCCTATTTTTTCGCAAATTCGCTGTATCCAGGAAACGAGATATTGTTTATCAGATCGTTTTAGTGTGAGAGTGTAATTCGGCTAAATTTCCAAAACTTATGATGGTAGACAAAATATTGTGGTGTCAAAAGATGCAGGGGCTTGCAGGGCATCGTACGATACCAAATTTTCGAAAATCGAATCGAACAAAATCGAAAATGGTGAAAAAAAAGACGAAATATCCCGATTTTTATACAAAAAGTTGTTTCAAAAACGAAAGCCAATATCGAAAAATTGAAAAAAAGAAAACTTCCGCGGCAGATAGATTGTCAGCTGTTTGGAAAAATAATTTTGAAATTGGTCGAAACTGTGGGCTGCCCTTTTAATTGAATGATTATCAGATCTGTTACCCCGGAGAGTGAGATTCACATATATTTCAGAAAGTTATAAAAGTAGATGGAAGGCAGTAGTGTCAAAAAATGCAGGAACTTGCGGGGCGTCGTATGGTACCAAATTTTTGAAAATTGGTCCATAACTTTTTCGAAAAATGTAATAAATATGTTTGACAAAGTTTTATAATATTAGGTCTTAATTTTGATGTTAATTTTCTATGTCCTCCAATAGATGCGAGCAGCGCGAAATCTGTAGATTTTTTTCCGTTTGTACACGTTTCAAACCATTACAGATGTGTAACATCAAATTGTTGTAGCCTGAAAATTTTTATATAAAACAAAATAAAATCGTATAGCGTAAAATTTACGGCTTTCTTATTTTGTCATACATAAGCACCACGAGAATATTCTATTTTATTTTAACGCGGCGATTTTATTATTGAAACGCTTGCGCGGGGTAGATACAGTTCTATCAAACTTTATGGCGGATCCGAACATAGGCACAAATCGCGTCGCAGTAACCAGTTTTAGGTGTAGCGGGGCGCAGTGGAGCGAGGAGCATATGACTGTACCTACGCAAGCACACTTATAGCGTTGCATTCCGATCCGCCATAAAGTTTGAGGCGAACTATGTCTTACTCAAGGAGATAGGTGGGACTACCTAACTTTTGCATTGCGTCGTACTTTATAATATTATATGATTTTACATGGATGCGGTACATCCAGTTGCACATGGTCCGGTAATTCTTAATTGTTACGAACCGTTACAATGAAATTATGGTCCTAATGGTGTTTTTGATAGTATTTCTTTATTTTTAATCGAATATAATTTGGTCAATACTTAGCTACAGTGACAACCGACCTGTAGTGATATAGGTAGTCGGTGTTCGGCTGAACGTAGTTTAATCTTATAGAGCGCATAGAGCAGAGTAAATTAATTGGGCAGCAGCGTTTGGTTTTATTAGAGCGCGCGGGGATTTCTCGGGGGTGAAGAGCGGCGCGGCACCTGACGTACTGAAACTCGGATAAAAACTCGCCATCTTACACCAGCTAACTATAGTATGAGTGGTTAGACGGAAAACGCAGAAGAGGTCTTCTAGTCGATTCGTACATTTCTGGTATACCTACTTAGAGCTTACCGAACGAAAAGAAAAGTTTAAAAAATAAACTAAGTGATAAAAAAATTGAATTTTAAACAGGTTTTTCTCAGTTACCTTTAGTTTACGTCATCTGTTCACTTGAAACTTTTTGTTTAGTTTGTTAAACTCTACACGCTCTACCAGTTTGGATTACGTTCAACCGAATACGCGGTATAATATACACAGAGTGTTAGGCTGAACGTAGTACAATTTTAAACATAATTTTCTCGGTAGCCGTTAGTTTGCGCTGTCTACTCACTTCTAACTTATTGTTCAGTTCGGTAAACTCTACATGTTCTATAAATTATGAATTCGTTCAGCCGACTACCGATGTCTATGGTTTGAAGCGAGAATTTTACTTTAACATAAACAAAATAGTGTTAAAGTAATAATACATTTTAGACGTCTTAGTTCTATACGGAAACAAAAAAAAATTGGCTAGTTCTTGTGCGTATCGTTTATAAAGTCGGTGCCGACACGCCGGAAGCGACATGTGTCGCCGATGTTGTTGAATGCATACGTAAGATTTTTCATGTATGGGTGCGGGAAATGGAAAACTTGTTGGATGCCGAATATCGGAGAACGAGGAACGGCGACGTGTCGATGTCGGGTCGTTGATGCTGTGTTGTTGTCGACGCCGCCGCGCCGGCTTTCGGATAGCGATGATCCACCTTAAATCGGTACCTACTTAATAGTTAACTGTCTTCATCTTCTTCATCAGCCCATTATTTTTTTTTACCCCACTGCAGGGGCTTAGGCCTCCCACCAGGGTGAAGAGGGGCGCTTGGAGCTTAAATCCACCACGCTGCTCCACTGCGGGTTAGGGACTGTAACGACCGCCATCTATTGACAGCGTCCGGGACCGACTGCTTAACGTGCCCTCCGAAGCACGGAGTCAGTGATAGTTGTGTACTTAAGTCAGAAATACTCATTGGTACACGCCCGGATTCGAACCATGGCCCTATGAGGCTATATAAATTTGAGACAGGTTCGTTGCGCTTTGGGCTATCACGACTCTTAGTTAACTGTGCCTACTAGTTATTTGTCTACGATAAATGCGTTCGCGCAACTGCAACGTAGACGATTTTTATTTATTTTTTTATTTTTGTATGTTTTATTTGCTAACTGTATTTTCTAATGCATTATAACCATAACCAACCTCCTTGGTTAGCTCAACAAGCTTTTTGTCTGTCCATGTTTATTAGGTCTTACGTCACAGAGCATCACCTAGTGAACGTGGAAATCACCGCAGTGAAGGCCAACGTAGTACGTTGTGCGACATTGAATAAATTTTATGGAATGATTGACCGAGTGGTTAGAGAACCTAATTGCAGAATCAAAGGTAAAGGTTTGATTACCGCCTCGGACAAATATTTCTGTTCATGAATATGTCTATCAGTTCCGCGTCTGAGTAAAATATTTATCTATGAATATATTATAAAATATTAAAGTATGTGTATCAATGGTCAGGTTTCGTCTGACCGATTGACCTAGTGGTTAGAGACCGTGACTGCAGAGCCAAGGGTCGGGGGTTCGATTCCCGCCCGGAACAAATATTTGTATGCATGAACATGTTTATTTGTTCGGTGTCTGGGTATAATAGTATCAGTATATGTATATATTATAAAGATAATTTAAGTATGTATACCTGTTGTCTAGTACCCCATAATACAAGCATAATACTTGCTTACCTTAGAACTAATAAATGGTGCTGCGTAAGATGTCACAGATATTATTATACATTACTAAGTAGGTACCTATAATACAAGCATATACTTGCTTACTTTGGGGCTAAATGGTGCTAAGTGGCAGGGATGTCAAAGGTATGTATTGTATATGTTATATACCTTTAAGCCTGTGACCTGAAAATGGTCATAACTTTCTAAAAGCCGAATCAACTTGATACGGGTCAAATACATGCACTTTTATGCCCACACATCAATATTTCGTGAAAACATCATTTTCTAACGTGGAGAGAGCTTTTAAGTTCTCATAATATTTTCCTGCTTTCTATTTGTCCGTTCAATTATGAAGTCCCTATCACGTCGAAAATATCAATACAACCAACATTTTAAATTCACATTTAAGTTTAATATTACCTATGTAATAATATTAAAATTTTAATTAAAATATCATAGTTTCAATGGACCTGGAACTCTTGATTAACCTAATCAAAACTAATTTTTGTACTCGCCTGCCCCAGAAGAAATACTATGTTTTTTTTTAGAGTGTATGTATGTACGTCAGTTTATTTCTTTGGAACGTGTTCACGTAAATGGGTTGATAGATTATAACATACTTACGAAGTGTCGTTTTACAATAAAGTATCTATATATGTATATATTATAAAACAGAATAAGTATATGTACCTACCAGTTGTCTAGTACCCCATAATACGAGCACAATACTTTCGTATTTGAGATTACATGGCGCTGTCTGGAATATCCCAGGTATTATTATCAATATTTATTTTTATAAGTTAAATAATTTTGTATATAATATAGAAAGTAGAAAACTTTAAAACTATTGGTTCATATTATTTCTCTTAATTGTGGAAGTGACATAGGGTTACAATGATTACTTAAATATGGCGTCATCGTATCTACATTTATAAATATTGTAGATTGTTAGTCTATGGATATAATAATTTTTATTATTTGCTTTGGTAGGTGTCGAACATAAAAACCCTAAAATATTGATGCATTTCACTTTGCTCAAACAAAATTCTATAGAATATACAGCTTGTTTTTTAGGATTCCGTACCCAAAGGGTGCCAACGGAACCCTATTTCTAAGCTTCCGCTGTCCGTCCATCTGTCAAGGGCTGTATCGTCTAAACCGTAATGGTTAGACATTTGAAATTTTCAAAGAACGTGTATTATTATGGCCGCTATAACAAAAAATTATAAAATTAAAATAAAGTTAAGATTAAAGGGGGTCTCATACAAGAAAGTGTTTTTCATATTGTACAGTGGTACGGAACCCTTCGTGTGCAAAGTTCAACTCGCAATTTTGTATTATAGATTTCTTTTGCACTTCTGCCTAATCTAACATTGATTCAAGCATACCTATAAGCATGTATGTAATAAGAATCTTTATTTATTGTTTCAATATTAAAACTGTGTTATATTATTAAATTAGTAATAATATTTAACCTAAACTATTCTATCTAACCTAATTTACAAAATGGCTTTCTATTGTAAAAATGCAACACAATCCCATTTTAGGGATCGTTTTAAAATGGAATAGGAAATAGTAAGTCACATTTCCTTGAAACGTTAGTCCGTGTTTCAAGAGATCACCGCCCGCCGTGTCCGGAAGAAAGCTCGCATCTATACCTGACCACAAATAGGGACGCACTCTACTAAATATACGATTAAAATGTCAATGAAATATTAAAAATTACGATATAAAACTCAACTTTCAAAAAGCTTTTGAAATTTGATTATGACATTTATTTTAGATAACAGTATAGATAATGTACCGATACTAAAATAAAAAGAATTTTACACAGAAAGCATTGATCGCATAAAACGCTTCAAGACATTATTACAATCTGCTCTATTAACTATGACGTAAAGATGCTGAAAAAGATAATTACAAAGGAAACCCCCTATTTTTATCATTACCTAAAATATTTCCAGCGGTTTCTATTTATCGTATAAATTTAAGTATATTTAAGTTTAAGTTATAGTTCGTGTCTCGGAGAGCACGTTAGGCCGTCGTCGGTCCCAGTTGCCATCATCAGATGGCAGTCGTTAAAATCCACCAACCCGCACTGGAGCAGCGTGGTGGATTAATCTCTTAGCACTCTCATTCCAAGAGGACGCCTAAGCCCCTGCAGTGGGGTACAATGGGCTGGTATATATGTTATAGACATTGTTATAGATTGTTTTATCCAAAACCTCTCTGCCCACCGAATCATTATGAAAAAAATTTGAAAATAAGACTATTAATTAACAAAATTATACAACGAAACAAACCTAAAAGCAGTCGCTGTATCGATATATTTTTTAAAGACAACACTAGTGTACAGCAAAGCTCTTTGTGGGATTGAAACTTTTGACTCTGAGGGATTGCCATCTGAAAAGCTGCTACAAATATATGCGCTTTCCTTTCCTGTTAAGTTAAAAACGCTCAAGACATGTTTGCAATGCGCCTCTTCGAAAAATTAATCACGTTCTTTTCGTTCCGTATAGCAATATATCTACATGTGCACTCTCGCTTGTTTTAAGTTATTTTCTTCATGCACTTAGAAAATGTTCTAGTGTGTTACAAAAGAGGTTTCAACCTGCTGAACCTTTCTTTTAAACCATAAACTATACAATGAAGTTAGCCAAACGAATGGTTACTTTCATAAAGTTAGCGCCGAAGTGGTTTCGACCTTACGTAGGTATAATAATTTAGCTTTACATAGGTAGTGTTCGATTAGCACATATCTACACAGAAATTTTATTTCAAGAGGATTTGCAGGATCGGTCGGCAAGCTAAAACCTTATTTTTAGATATTACGAATAATTTAGAAAACGAAGACTTGATTTTTGTAGTGATGAGTTTAAGGACGAAGAACCTAACATGACAAACCTATAGTAAATGGCCTATTTAATTTATATTTGGTTAGACAGGTATCTACTTTTTTTTATTTACCTACACATATACGTATATATATATTTAATTAAAATGCCGCAAATAAAAGGAAATATATGTTGTATTGTAATAATGCAACATGGTTGATAAGGTCGCGTGGCTACATAGGATATTATAAAACAAACTCTACTAAAATAGAATATTATTTAAATTAAATTGCAATTTTATCCAATAATAGTCGTTTAATTTTTGGCGTCGCTTCCACTCCTCCGCTCTTCCCCTGCCTTGGCTCTCGCCTCGATTTTTGCTCTTCGCTGCTGCTGCCCTATTCCCAGTCCCGGTACATTTTAGTACCTACCGATAACTGTTATCTTTACTTATAGATGTAATAAAAAAAAACTAAAAAGACCTTATAGGACTTGTACGATGTTGCTGGATCGAGGCTTTAGGGCTTGTAAGTAGGTAAAAGTAGCTATGCCATTACTTCGTACTTAAGTACTTTTTGATTTAATTTTACTCATTTTTAATAACCTTAATTCAAAAGCTCCAGGTTTAGACGAAGCAACCCTATACGACTTTATAAGAGCTATTGAATATACTGTGTTCCTACTACTTCTTTTTGTTAATTATGGTGTGTGTTCCTACCATTTATGTCTATAGTTCCTAGTTATAAGTCTTGTTACTCAATAACGGTAGGGTATCGACGATAGAGATGTGTATCTAGGACATGTCCGATCAGCTCAAATGTCCGACTCTTTTAAAGTCCTAAGTGAACGGTCCCGTTTGAACACTGCTCCGTATACATATGACACTAACTCTATAATAACGTTGAGAACTGATAGCGACGAGCCATAGTGGGTGTCGGTTGGAATTTCTTTCGTTTGTTAGCACCACTCTCACTCTTAGCTGACGCACTATGTTGAGTCTAATAATATGTGATCTTGCTTTTTGCTTAAGAAACTTCAAGCGATCAAAATATAACCATGGTTGTAATCGTGTTCAAAATAGCAAGAATCCGTCTTCCTAATTTGACAGATTAATAGTTTGTTTTGAATGACATCTGTGACTGTAAATATTTATATTATTCTACAAAATAATAGCAATAAATACCTATTTTAAAAAAATGAGACAGAGTGTTACTGACTATAAGTAAAGAACAATCCTACATGCAGCTAAATTATGTTGTACGGGCGGACGGACAGAGTCTGATCGGGAGATTTGCGTAAAGGGATGTCTTAAATGCGCCAAAAATCTTCCTAGGACATGACACGGGCATGGTCCTATAGTACCTACATGGTACCTACTGCTTCCAATCGAGGAGCTGTCAGAGCACAAATTATAACCGACGAACCACTTTTAGACTTTAATCGACCACAGTTATCATCTACTTTATCACTTTATCACCACAAAAGACGCCATCTGTCGTCGATCGCTAAGTATGTTTTGTAAGTTGAATTTATAGAACGGCTTCATAAATGTTTTTTTAAATTTAAATTTGAAATATAAGGGTATCAGAATAATACTAGTCAAATTTCTCCGAAATATTTCATTTTTCTAATATGTACGCTTTTTATAGAAAACTCAAGATAATGTGAATGAAAAATACTTCTAGAAACACAATGAGCTTTGAGGTATATGTAAAGCAAAGTCATGATGTGGTAAAATGGAAACAAACTTTCTAAGTTTGAAAACATTAATTTTGGTCAATTAAAAATTAAATACCTTAGTTGTTTACGTGACATTAAGCATAAAAAATTTGTATGTAGAATTTGTAGCGTCTGTATTAGTACCAAGAACGAATAATTCACATTGACAAACAAAACCAACCATGAGTCCCAAAGAAATTATGAGTCCTGTATAACTTAGTGGGACAGTTGTACTTATATGACTTGTATCTGGATTGGAAAGCCTTTATCTCAATGAAGGTTCAAAAACTGTTTAATAATAAAGTATATGCATGTTATAAACATCTCTCTCTCTCCTGCCCTTATCCCACTCTAGGCAGGGTCGGCCCAACATGTTTTTTTCTTCCACTCCTCTCTGTCACTCGTCAGTTCATCACTTACTCCTTTGACTATCATATCCTCCTTCACACAATCTATCCATGAAAAATGGATGATGCATGTTATAAACATACTAATAATAAAACTACTATTAAATAGTAATAAAATTTATTAAATAAAAAAATTATTGAAGTAGGTCACCGACATACATGTACCTAGGGTACTAGACTCGAAGATCCCTGATATCGTATGGCGCATGGAAGGCAAATGAGAATGGCCGAACGCGTCCGAAGATAGGCGGTTGCAATGTTGTTGTTGTTCACCAGGGCCATATTGTAACAGTCATTTAAATTAATGTTTCTGTTTGTTTGAGGTGTAAAAAGGTATACTATTGCAATATCAAATACTTTTTTAAGTTACAAGAAACGTCCAATCACTGTTAGTTTAAAATTATTTATCAAGAATATAATCAAATGACAAATTACATGTACACTTAAATATTTACACGTAGCACTTTGCAAACATTACAATCATATTAAAATCAATTAATAAAAAGACATTTTAAAAATGAAAGTATTTAACTGTAAAAATTTAGAAATTGAGTAACAATAGTAATTATTTAAAATTTGACAAATGATTAAAAACAAAAAAAACTTAACTTACATTGCAGTAGAAGGTGGCAATCTATAATAGTCAAACAACTCGACTATTGTATCATTGCGGGAACAAGGGGGTTATTCTTGGGCAATTTGAACGTTTTAAGTTAGTCATATGTCAATAGAAAACACGCCGAATGGTCGACGATAACCCCTCTTGGTCTTCGTAAGAACATAGGACTCGCCAGTTTAAATTTGTTGAACTATAAAGTATTTCTTATTTTTTATGGCGATTTTTTATTAGAATAATAAAAACTGCTAGTGTCTGTACATTTGGATACGCGTTGGAAGTTAGTTTCTATGATGTGATTGTATGAATAATAACAAAAATAAATTCATACAAGTAGAATGACAAAAAGATAAGTGAAGATGGTAAATATTAATTTCGAAATTAGCATTCCCGAAAACCCAGAAAATGAGTACTTACCATGGCAATTTTATTATAATTTTATTGCATACCATTTCTACATGTTTCACGCCAATTTCTGCTGTTTTAACCATTTCTACTAATAACAATAATTTGCTACCTTTGTCTACCATTTCTATTTTATTTTTTGTAATTTTAGACAATTTTCTATCATTGCCATCATATCCATATAACGTAAATATACGATATAATAACCAAAATAAAATTTATTCCCTCACTCTTTTTTGATTCACTGACGCCATTTCGGAATATACACCATAGTAGGTCACTCCGACAATTAAAGGGGGTGACCGACCAGCTTTACTGTGGTTTTAAGACTCATCGGCATAGAAGTAGGAATAATAGTAAGACTAGAACAAGTGCCTATTCAACTGGACTTTCTGGTTGTTCTAGTCTTACTATTATTCCTATAACTTCTATATGCCGATGAGTCATAAAACCATGGTAAAGCTCACTGGTTGATCACCCCCTTAAGACAAATCGAATGAGACCTAATATGTTTCAATCCATCAAGCCGTTTAGGCTATAGGGCGTGCCAAAGAAATATCTACGATACATACATACTCTCAACAAACATTACTTTTCGAAGCCGAGTAAAAAAGACCAAACAACTAAAAATTTATTTATCTTTATTAACTATTACGAATAGTTCGAATATGTCAGAAAATTCTAGATTTAGTAATCATTAATCAATATTTGCCTGGGAGATCTCATTTAAACAATCATCAGTTTGCTTAGGAAAAACCATGTTTTTATTTCGCTAAGCTCTGATATCTGGGACATAGTATATCATCGTATATCATCCATATTACAATGTTTTATCCATTATTGCCATTTTCTACCCGTAGCTTTTGTGGCTAACTCCCGATGCTCTTTTTACGTTCCCATTTTGTAGATATTGGGTTTCCAAATGTTGAAACATTTGAGTTAAATACTGCGTTCCTGAAGGTTCTGCAGATCGTAACCTCTTTCATAACACTAAATTTTCATAGAAAATTTCACTCTCAACGTACCTAAAGAAGATAACTCTTCAGAACAATATTTCATATCCTCGTTTATTTTTATAATAAACTAATTTCGAATGCGGCCCTGGTCCCTGATCTTTCAAAATTTGTGTCTGAACCGTTGAACAAAATTGTGAATGAGGAAAGTGATGGGAAGGTGTACAGCTATGTAATAGATTGAAAAGAGATGAAAAAACTATTATCGTTGTGCTTACAAAATAAATTCAATTTATGTGCAACTGTCAAATTGTGTTAGTCAAAAATTAAATTATTAAAAACGAAATTAATAAAATATTATGAGCTTAGGTGTGATAAGTAATCCCGTCTGCTGAAGCTATTGAAGTTCCGGATATTGTTTGTGCACTGTTTGAAAATACAGCACGGCATTTTCTTTCGGTAATTTTACAAGATACGTGCAAGATACACATTAGTTTCAATCAACTAAACTGATACAAGGTCTACGAGTGACTATTTTGACTTTCGTCCCTGCACCCTAATGTTAATACAATCTTCGTGTTGCAGAAGCGAGCTGTTCGAGCAATTTATAAACTGGGATCTAAAGTATCACTTAGAGAAAAGTTTAAGGAAATTAATATAATGACATTGCCATCTCAATACATATTTGAAAACATTATGTACGTAAAAAAAATATTACATTATTTAAAAAAAATTGTGATCGGCATAATGTTAATACAAGAAACAAAGATAAACTTGCTAATCATGTCAGCCGCCTCAATAAAATCACGAAATCTTTTAAAGGGCAATGTATACGCTTTTACAATAAGATCCCAGCTGACATTCAAGATCTACCCCTTAATAAGTTTAAAACTACAATAAAACGAAAGCTTTATGCAAAAGCTTATTATAAAGTATCAGACTACTTAGATGATAAAAATCCATGGGTGTAAGCCGTTCGCCTATCAGTTTGTTTCAATCATATTATTCTTTAAGCACTTATTGTTAATTTTTTTTTATATAATTTTGTTAAAAAGAGCGTCCCTCAGTTTCTTGCGTATTCTTCTGAGAGGTACCAGCATTTTTGAATGCGCCTTTGTGGTGACGTTTTTCCACAAAGTAATAACATTCACTCTTAAGACGTATTTCAAGATTATGTTACATAACTACGAAATAAAGATATTTTGATTTGATTTGATTTGCACCGCGATGGGACTAAGTTTCATGCGCAGTTTCATTTTGTGCTACTTACAGTCTAGTACCTAGGTACATATATGTCGGTGGATGTAGGTATCTATTCAAATACAATTTTTTTCCCCTGGAATGGTAGAATTCCAGACATTTTCTTTTTCGCTTCCCATGATGGATGTAACTTTTCGGGAACTTTATCTCTACTACTTTTCTGTTTAAAATCTAATTTAATATTATTGAAGTTTTTAACATTTCTATCTTGTTTAAATACATTTGACTTTTGAATACCAATATCATGTTTAGTTTGAAATTTATTGTTATTCTGCTTTTTAAAATCTTTTTTTCTTAATTTGGGTACATGACCAAACATAGCTGCTCTCCTAAGCTTTCTGTTGCCCTGTTTATGTACTTCTTTGATTTCATCTGGAGGTCTAAGTTCAACTAAACTCATATAGTTCTCACCCGTTGATGTAATGAAAAAGGGGTCAACCATTTTATTTTTTTGGACTGGTTCAATATTTATTTTATCTCTCTTACGCCGTAATTTCTCAGTTAAGTCTTTTTTTTCATTAAACGCTGTTTTACTTTTCTTAGCTGCCTTCTTTTTTAATTTTACTGTTGCAAATTCTTTTACTTTAAGAGGTTTGTCTATTTCATTATGGTTTATTGGTGTTTTGTTAAGTTCCTTTTCACTTACGCCACTTTCATCAGATTCGTCTTTCCTTGGAATATTAACTTCTGCATCAGATTCAAATTCACAATTAGCATTGTTATCATCTTCATTCACACAAATTTCAGATGTAGAATTTTCATCCGCAGAATTTTGATTAATAGAACATTCATCTTCATTCATAGAAACTTCAGAGGCAGAGTCCTTATCTGCAGAATTTTGATCAACAAAACTTTCAGTACTATCATTTTCATTTAAGGAATCATCATCACGATTTAATTCATTTTCATTAGAATTTGTCATGTCAATGTCTTCAACAGTCCATTCATCTGTTGTACTAATGCTATCATTCATATTTTCTTTTGTTATTTGAGTACCTTTATTTCCTTTTTTCTTGTTTTTATTTTCCTTTGCTTCTTTCTTGAGCTTGAGTCTTTCTTGCCTTGACATGAATAAGTCATTGATTGGTATATTTAAAAATCTGTCTCTCAAAAATTTATATTTATCTTGAAGGATCTTATGAAGCAGAAGTCGAGCATACACTTTTTCATTATCAACGGTAGATCTATTTAAGCAATCTTTAAGTTCCCCTTTATATGTGATTGCGAAACGAGCCAAATGTTTGGCTTGTACTTTCTGTAATAAGAAAAGATTATTAATGTTACAATATTTTTATATTGTAGGCAATTGTTGCACTAGACATTTCCAAATACCATTGTTATTTAAGGCAATTTGTACAATGATAAAACAAATCTCTACTAAGTACTAATTTAAGCCATGAACTCATTATCAATTAATTGGATCTGTCAATCAAATAGTTCGTGACCTTGGATCTAACCCACATGGGTTAATGTGTAGTACCTAGGTTAATAAAATTGAAACATTGTCTCTTTGCTTTTTTTTCACAATAGCAGATTTCAACAAAATGTATCATATAAATAACATATGAGCTTTTTAAAAAAATAAGCTAGCCCATTTTATCTGACCCAAAACATTTTTTGAAATCATTACCTATATATCAATTTGCTTTTTTGTGTTTGTCACTTAGAGATTTTCTAGATAAAAGTTTCATCAAAATCCATAATATTTCGAAGATAACATAACTTAGAACCAGACATTGAATATACAGCTCAATATCTCATTTTGGCGAGAGCTTTTGGGATAATTTAATATATTCGCCGAAAACCGTGAGTATTAAAAACATTGATGAAACTAGATGCTATGTATATCTTCGTTAGTTATGGTGAGAAATGACCTGCTGGGTTAAAATGGCCACTGCAACAAAATTTTGACGGTGAAGGGCCCATGGTTCCACTGATTTGACCTACTGGTGGGACCATGGTATTGGTATACCTACGATGGTATACCTATACTATTGGTATACCTATACTATTGGTATACCTATACTATGTACCCGTGGTTCTACTGGACTAAAAACGATTAAATAGTATCAATATTTATGTGTATTTTTATTAAGTAAATAAGGCTAAATTTTTTTTATACGTATAAAATAAAATTTACTTTGAAGTTAAACACGTTCAAAATCATTTTATGCTCAGTTTTCGGTCCAGTAGGGCAACGGGTACATACTGGTGTACCGTGGTCCTACCAGTAGGTCAAATCGATGGGACCATGCGCTCTTCACGATTTTGCCAACGCATTTTCTCTGCTCAAGAAAGACAGCTCTATATGTCACATATAGACATCTCGTTCCGGCATGAGATAATTTTTTTGTTGCGGTGTGCACGTTAGCCATGCAGTTGCTTTAAAAATATATCAAGAAATGGATATGCTGTATACAAACCGAAGGAGTAAAAGCAGCAACAATAAAGATTGGTACAAGTGTGAGAACATGTGCGAAACAAGAAATGTTATAGGGATTTTATGTATCTCTTTATGGTCAGAGCCGTGAGCAAAAACTAGTATAATGTTTACTTACTTTAATTAATAAAACTTCTTTGACAGCTGAGTCTGCTTTCCTATTTAATTTATCTTTAACATTATTTGGCCCTTTGCTTTCTTTTAAAGTTTTTGCTTTTCTTGTCAGTTTATGTATTATTTGTGTTTTGGCCTGATTCAGTTTTTTCTTGAGATGAATCACCTGAAACATCACAAGATATATGTAAAAATAAATGCAGTGTAAGTCATATAGGTGTAAATGTGTGTGAGCAGTGGTGCTGTTCCATCACAAACTCATTTGACTCTACCTTTAAGTACAATAGCACATTTGTAAAACATTTATTTGTTTAAACTTTTTTCTATAGCAAAACTAAATTTTTTTAGGATATTAAGCCTATAATGTTTTAGTGCATCGTAGTAGGCTTTATATCCAGGTCATTCATTATTTCGTATTCCTGGGGTCGGCTTTCCAATGCTGCCTGATGAAAATTGTGTTCATAAAAATGGTCATTTGATATCTGGCTAGATAGGTTGATGGTCCATCACTTCAAAAAAATTGGTTAGGTTATGGTTTACTTGTGATAATGCAAGAAGAGACAGTTCCAGTCATGTTCGGTTGATCCTATATTGTAAAATTTAAACATTTGGGGCACCTTGTGAAAGCACTCTTCCTCAACTAGAAATCTGTTGATATACATTCCTTTAAGTAAAAAAATTATTATTAATTCAATTACGCACCTCATTATTGTATGCTTGTTTTACAGCTCCCACTTCCATGGTGTAAACAAAAAAACATTATATTACATCTATTAGGTGAGCTGGCTGTATTTTTTTGTGATCTTAAATTTAACAAATTTGTATTTATAACAAATTTGTATTTATAAACCTTAGAGGTTATAAAATGTGTACTTTAAAAAATATAGCTATCTGAACGTATGAAGTAACTGTATTTGTTCTAAAACAACAGAAATATATGTATTAATTCTTCTTTTTTCATTTTTCATTGGTGCTTTGTGATTAGTACTGATGAGCCCATTATAGTAAAACCTCAGAATAATTACAAAGTAATTGTTCTGAGAGTAAAACTGAGTAAAACGTTTAAAACTGTATTGATTGACTTTGTCAGACTTGTCAGAGCTACAAATGTACTGACTGTGGCTGACCGCCCAATAATCACTTCATCTCTTTTCTGGACTTTGGGATTCGCTTAGAAAAAGAGAGAAGGCATAATTATTTTTAGTTGCCAAATCAATGCAACTCGCTGCGCTCCAGCTAATAACCGGCTATGTCAGTTGTCATATTTAATTTAACGTCTGTCAGCGATTGATGACTCGGCGTTGTCGATCATTTGACAGATATTAACCCATAGATATTAGTAGGAGTTAGATAAAAAGCCGGGACATTAATTTAATACCGATATTCGACAACGGTTACCAACATCGGTACTGAAATCAATTATCAGTTAGATATTTAACAGAAATTGCCAACAACGCCCATGTTTACTGAAAATATTCCACAGAATGAAAATATTTTAAACAGACATGACATTAACATACACCATGGCGTAAATTCTGAGGGCGTAATAGCCTAAGGTTTATTTAAAATTGTAAATTGTAAGGAGGCAAAATGAGTTTGTAGGAGACAGCTACCGGAGAGTCTGTTTGTCCCTTTCTAACACTTGCCATTAGAAATTTTTTTTTTCGGTAAGTTCATTATCAGTTTATATATATACAAATACTAGTTTATTATCTATTTTCTATGACTTTTAGTTTTTATATATCGCTTGGTATATGGATGATAATAGTATTTTAGAGAGTTATTACGTTACATTTTACAAATTAATTAAAATTTTCAGTTATATTTAAAATGGATGTCTTAATTTATGGTTTTATACTGGCAACTAAACGAAAATTTGAGAATTTTGATGGGTGTATTGTCAAAATTGAAGTTTTTGACGACATAATATTTTCTTAGGTTAGAATTCTAATAATAAATTGCGATTTGCTTGTAATTTATAAAATAAAAGTGTTGACGTCATTACGGAAACTGTTTTCTCCCTTAGTTAAATGCGAGATAAATAATAAATCCATCATACATATAAATAAAATCGTAGTGTCTGTCTGGCTGTTCTGGTTAATCTCCGAAACAGTTGATCCGATTTAAATGAAATTTTGCAGACATGAATAGGGTGTTTTCAGAAGTAACATATAGGCTACTTTTTATCACGAAACTACTTTTCCCACCTAACCAATATTTCTTATGTCAGAGTCCCACACCAGCGCTCAAGGGCAAGACATTTTGGCCCTAGAAATACTGTTTCGGAAGCTTGAGTATTTTAAATTAGTTTTTATCTGCCGGATCAATGGAGATTTTTGGGATAATTTTTTTTTTTGAGAGGAAAGGAGCTGGTCACCTGTATAAAGTTATATTTTAGGTTCCCACGTTCGCATAAGGTAGTAAAGTGTGGCAAAATTTATGATAAATATATTTTAAACATTGATATTTAGAAAATTCCTAATTTTCTGTGCAGCGTGCTTAGGCACATTGAGATCCTTTTAACGAGATATTTTCTAAGTGTATTTCCTGGGGACCTGGGCGTGCAAAAATACGTAATTTGTCGTGCTTGGCTTCTTACTCATGTGGGACTTAATAACTTTGTAAATGGAGGCAGTCAGCCATTTAATTATTAATCACAATCTAGGTACCTTTATTTTTGTAATCGAATCGGAGATTTATATTCAAAGCAGTATTGTTTATAAGGTCGATAATTTATTAAGGTGATTAAGGTATATTTATCTTTAAAGCTTTGATTTTTAAGAGTTCTAACTGCTTCACAATTTATTTTGGAGGGGATAATCTTCCACCGACGGATCATATTTTAATACGGTTTGCCACTTTTAGTGACTAGCTTTCTTAAACTATGTTTTGAAAAATATAAAAAGTTTCCTAATAATAATAGAAGATGGCGTAAATACTATATACAAAAACTAACGACGAACCAAAATAATAAACTTGATGCACTTTTTGATGTTTTTGTGATTAATTTTTGTTCTTGATGTGGCTACGAAACCACGCGATACGACACGCAATTGTTGTGCAAGTTGACAGTTTCTTAAAGTGTCGGCAATTTGATTTAAATTTAAATTTTTTTTCACCTTTTTCTTTCTTTAATCATTAAAACTCTTTCTTTATCTACAAAGTTTTCCATCACGCACACCCACTTTTCAGATTTTTGTCATCTTTTCTCGTTTATTCATTGTAAAAAAAAAAACTTGTTATTATAAAGAACTAGCAACAAAAGTCTAGATGAGAGAAGTAAAAAATTAAAAATAAATTATTGTCACACTAAAAGAAAAGAGACAAAGGGACTTGGGCCTCGCTATTTCATCTCTTCGTTTCGCAAAGCCGAGTGCACTGTCCTGAACTTAGTATTACGTCCATGTGCGGGCATCATCTGTGATACGGGCTTCAATAGAAATAGCAGCGGATAACTATGCCTTGACACACAACCTTGACATATTTTAAACTGCTTTAAACAAAGTGCAAACTATATCTCGATTTTCTCGATCCAAACATAATGCAAACTATTTACAATTTTATTTTATTTTGGTGGTGGTTAGTGGTGGGCGCGAGGTGTCAGTCAGTGTCAATAGTTGCAATTTGTCAATGATCAATCAGTGCACGAAGTAACCTGTGAAGTAACCTAAAACTTTTGAAAAATAAGCATTTCTATCACATAATTTTTTATTTTTTAAGTTTATGGACTGTCTTTGGTGATTACAGCAACATGCATACAGCGAGAAAAGTCGCTAGAAATGCTATACTTTTTAAAAACTCGCGACCGTTACCCCAAAGTTTAAAACTTACATCACTTGACGCAGTGAGATCTAGATTATTTTCTTCTGATGTAAATAGAAAGTTTCAAAAAGCTAGAAAAGTATGTAGTTTTGGCTATAGTGTATTACAAACACCAAGACCGTGCATAGGGTTTAGGTATTTTAGTACTGACAAAAGTGATCCTCCAGAGGAAGATGATGAGAAAGAAGAGCCTTCATTGTTCAACGCGAACCAGTTACCAGCGACAGTGGCTGTCCCGGAAGTCTGGCCACAAGTGCCAGTTATTGCCATCAGTAGGAACCCAGTTTTTCCTAGGTTCATTAAGTTAATTGAGGTTTGTTAATCATATTTTAATATTGTTTTCCATCCCAAGTACATATTAACTCGTACACAAGTTCTTTAATCAGTAAGTATAACAATAATAATACATATACATCACAACAACGTCTAGGCCCCAAACTAAGCATTAGCTTCTGTTTTGGGTACCAAGCGAAGACACCACATATACATATAACAACCAAGACCCGGTAACAGTATCCATATTCGTAATATAGATACTGACCCCACCTGGGATTCGAACCTGGGACCTTAGCTTCGTAGGCAGGGTCGCTACCCACTAGGCTAAGTGGTCGTCAAATTGCAAAGTCAAGCGTCAAAGCGACGTTTATAAGTATATGTCTTGAGTATTGAAACAAATATATTTGTAAATTGTTAATTTGCTTGGAATTGACACTGACAGCGTTTTTACACTTTAGTACCATCAGCAGTGGTAAGCAATAGCCCAAATAAATTCATTAAACTTTAATGTTTCATTTTTTGTTTCTTGCAATTCCAGTATTATTCTAAGGTATTGTCCATTAGTGTTTTACATTATTATCTGGTGAAAAGTTGAAAAATATTAAATCGGGCTTATAAGGAAGGGGATGGGAAGCTCACGCAGTAAATATATTAAGTAAATGGAAATGCAACAAAAGTTTAGGATTATTTGGTGGCTCATGCTCTGCTCCAATTCGCTCTTTGCACAAGCAAAACTTAAATTTTTTTATTGACCATCAACCTATCTTTATTTAAAAATTTATCATTGTTATAAGCATGTTTTGTATCAAGCATCATTGGAAAGTCAACCATAGGTACGGCTTGACAAAGCTACGGCCCTAGAAGTAGTAATAATAATTTAGGGGACGGTGGGAAGAGGACAGAAAACCAATTTTCAGAATTTTTAGAGATAGAGAAATGCAAACAAACCGAAAATAAAACTGAAAACTACATACTCATTACTACCGACATCAATTTGCTCCTTGCATTAACATAATCAAAGGATTGAATTTTGAAAGAGAGAATGGACATTAAAATAAATTGAAAACAGTAAATATGTTAAGAATTTCCTAACCTAACTTTAGTAACGATTGAAAATTCTATTTGCATGGCATTTGTTCGTAGTGGGTTGGAACCATCGATTGTTGGAACAGTAGTCGGAGTGCCCATATAGTCGGTTTTATTGTAGGTATATTTTTTTAAACACCTAACCTATCTATTGATTAAGAAATGGAGGGAAAGTAACCTACCTTAACCGAATTTCTTTTAAACGTTCTTTTATGTACCAAACCGAAATAGTTGAGAGTTATTAGAAGAGTGGCTGGCCATTTAGTGTTAGTATCAAGTGTTTTTAGTTTGAAGGCTATCAAAAATGTCTTAGTAGCAGGTATGTATTACTCATTTTAGTTTTCTAGTTTTCTAGTAGTTTTCTAAAGCCAACCCCAACCATATTATCCTTTAGAATCTCTTTCGATTTGTAACCTTTTCTCCTTATCATTTTCTTGTTTTGTTGTTTTCTGAATTTCCATCTTTAGTGGAATCATGATGTGTTACAAAGTAATGTGTTTCCATTGTTATACATACTTGGTATTTAGTGATATTTATAATCTTTTTAAGGTTTCCAAATTCAAGCGGACAGAAATTTAATTTAGATTAATTTTTAAATATTTTAATGTAGTAGGTAAGTATACCAATTCATGAGAAGTTCATACTTTCCACTTTTACAAAACCATTGTATCTAAGACTATTTTTAATTGTAATGATTAATAATGTTTCCAATAATAGATATTGTTCATATCAGGTTTTATGTTTTAAACTAAATTTCTGACTGATTTAGACTTTTGCATTCAATTTGGCCTAAGACCTTAAATAGGCCATGAATTAAGAGAAATATTGTCAAATTGGATATGCTTTATTTACAATGTTGTATGATCTATGCCCTTTACATGTGAAGTAGTTAAGGTAAAGGAATTTTGAAACTAACTAAACTAAAACCATAATATTACATGTATTTGTGGTCAACTGATTCCCTTCTTAAAAAAAAATTGCCAAGTGTGAGTTGAACTGGTGCTCTGGGGGTTTTTTTTCTCTAATTTTATTTATTGAGGCTATAGTCACTCTGAAGGTTATAAACTATGACTAACTCATAACTATTTGCAAATTAATTCCTCTATTTATGCTGTAAGAGTTTGCTACTTGCCTTTCATGATTCTAGGTCCACAGGAAGTGCCTATAAGTTTTGATCTACCTAATTTTAATTGCAAATGTATTGAAAAATGTTGTATGATGCTAGTACTCAGTTAGCTGGCTATTATAGTCATCGCTTTATTATAAGCACTCGGCTTCGCCGCGTGCCTATAAATACCTTGATTATAATAAGCAGCTTACCGTACTTGCATCATAATGTACTATTATTGTCTAACTATAAGTCAACCATATAATTTCCACAGGTTTCAAATCCAGTTTTAATAGATTTGATAAGACGTAAAGTAAAACTCAACCAACCTTACGTCGGCATATTCCTTCGTAAGAAAGAGGATGAAAAATCAGATGTAGTCAACAGTTTGGATGATTTACATCAAATTGGCGTATTCGCTCAAATTCATGAGATGCAGGATATGGATTATAAACTTAGATTGGTCGTGATGGCGCACAGAAGAATTCGTATTACTGGCCAATTTGTTGAAGATGAAATCGAAACTGGCCCTGCTGGTAAGCTGGCAAACATTTTTTTATTAAATTATGTGATAGTTAATTGAATGTTTTAACAAACTCCAGGCGGGTTAATTCAAATGTTGAACTGTTGACTTTCTTAATAAATATAATAAAAAAGTAGATGTATCTCAGTTAAAAACCTTTTCTCAGCTAAGAATAGTCCAAAAAAATAGAGAGGGCAGAAGTTATTTGATCATCTTCTTGCTCTTCTTTTATCTATGGCAATTATTTTGATTTAGATAACTTTGCCAGTATCGAGTTTAACTTATTTTATTAGAAAATGGGCAACGTTGTATGGTCATTTTGGAGTTTTTTTTTAAATGCCACAAAGAACTCTACGTGCGCTATTTTGAAAAAAAAAACTCTAAATTTATTGATCGAAACAAAATGTTTCAAGTAAGCAGGTGGTACTAACTAACGGTTACTAAGAAAAAAAATTCAGAACACAAACTACCTAAACGCTTGGTCACCCTACCGTTAAGATAACAATACCTTTCTTGGACAGGTGGTCAGCTGTATCATCAGTTTGATGTTTTTACTTTTGGACGTAGTAACTGCCTACAATAATTTTTTTCTATTTCACGTTTTGTTTTATTAAGTTTGCAAGTGAACTTGCTTATAGGAAAATGTATTACTTTCATTTTGTTAATCTGTATGGATGAAAAATTTTAACTTAAACTTTTTTTTCTTGGTAGACTTTTTTGTTTGGTTCGATAAGCTCTGCGCGCTCTATTTTTTGGACAACGTTCTACCGAACACGGCGTATATTAAATAACTGAAATATTAGTATTTTGTTTTCCTATACAACTTCACTTCTGAATTGACTGTGTCATTTCAGAAATGAAGTTAAAGTTTCCAATTTTCAATGTGGAACTTAATGTTACTCGTGAAGAATCAGATGCAGAGCGCAGACGAAGGAAGTACAAAAACACACGAAAACAACGCACGGAAAGTACCCAAAATGAGACCGATGAAATTAAAAAACCCTTACCGGAACATGTGTTGATGGTGAAAGTGGAGAATATGGTGCATGAGAAGTTTCAGCAGACTGAAGAAGTGAAGGCCTTAACTCAAGAAGTGATTAAGACAATAAGAGATATAATAAATCTCAATCCTCTGTACAGGTTAGTCTTTTAATCATAGTAATACACATTAACTAGGTACTACACATTAACCCATTTTGGTTAGATCCAAGGTAATGAGCCATTTGATTAACAGAGTCAATTGATTGATAACAAATTGATAGGTTAAATAAAAATGTATTGATTTCAAATTAATATAATGTCCGCGAAATTCTGTTTAACATGAAATCAGGCATATACACTGTTCGACTGAACATAGTCCAAACTTATGAGCGTGTAGAGCTTATCAAACTAAACAAAAAGTTTCAAGTGAACAGATGGCGCAAACTAACGGTTATCGAGGAAAACATGTTTAAAGGTTAATTTTTTAAATAATTTATCTTTTTTTAACTTTTTATTTTGGTTTGGTAAGCTCTACACCCTCTATAAATTAAGACTGCGTTCAACACGCCGTGTATAGAATGTACCGCGTTTCGGCTGAACATAATCAAATCTTATAAAGTGTGTAAAGCTTACCAACCTTACCAAAAAGTTTCAAGTGAGTAGATGGTGCATTCTAACGGTTCTTAAGAAGAACTTGTCAAAAGTTTCATTTTTTATCTTTTTTTAAACTTTTTGTTTAGTTCACTAAGCTTTACACTAACTCAAAATTAACCATCACTCATATAGTACAGTCATAACAAAGAAAAGTTGTAATTCTTGAAACCTGATCATAAATAGGTATTTATTTTATGTACTTTTTAATAAGGGAATCGTTACACCACATGCTGGCCCAAGGACAACGTGTAGTTGATAATCCAGTCTATTTGAGTGACCTTGGAGCTGCCCTTACTGGAGCGGAACCAGCAGAACTACAAGCCGTATTAGAAGAAATGAATGTGAGTCTTTTTTTAAGAGGCAATGAAGTGAAAGGATTTTTAGTGGTATTTGGCAACACACTTCTCTAAATAAAATAAAACAAAGTCGCTATCCGCGTCTGTCTGAGCGCTTTCTTCTAAACTACTGTTTACCTGTTTACTATTGAATGGTAATTCAATAGTAAACAGGTAAACTCTGTATATTCAGAGAAAATAGGGTGTGACACACCACCAGTCCATTAATAATAATATAATAATAATCTTTCATCATCATCATCATCAGCCCGTGTCTCTCCACTGCAGGATGTAGGCCTCTCCCAAGGCTCGCCACCACACACGGTCCTCCGCCTTCCGCATCCAATTACCCCCGGTATGGTGCTTCAGGTCATCAGTCCACCTTGCCGGAGGACATCCAACGCTTCGCTTCCCAATATGTGGCCTCCACTCGAGAACCCGTCTACCCCATCGGTTGTCGGTTCTACGGCAAATGTGACCGGCCCATTGCCACTTCAGCTTGCTAATCACTTCGGCTATGTCGACAACTTTAGTTCTTCGACGGATTTCAGTATTCCTGATTTTGTCCATCAAGGAAATGCCGAG
This sequence comes from Luffia ferchaultella, assembly GCA_949709985.1. Classification (NCBI taxonomy): domain Eukaryota; kingdom Metazoa; phylum Arthropoda; class Insecta; order Lepidoptera; family Psychidae; genus Luffia; species Luffia ferchaultella. The sequence continues at coordinate 19,513,141 of OX453254.1, forward strand.
CATAGCCCGCTCCATAGCGCGCTGAGCTACTTTAAATTTGTGGACCAGTCCTGCCGTGAGAGTCCATGTTTCGGCACCGTATGTCATTGTAGGCATGATGCATTGGTTAAAGACCTTGATCTTCAGACATTGTGGTAGTGGCGACGAGAACAGTTATATTTAAAGTTGCAGTTATATTTAAAAACAAAATCAAAGGAACATACAATAAACCTAATGCTACAGTGAAAGGCTACTGGCACCTAAACTAGGACAGCCTGTATTATAGGTACCAGTAGCCCTCTCCTGATCTCCGGATTAAACATGGTTACAGTTTTTAGGACAATGATAAATTAAAAAATGTAAATGATAACACAAAAATCAAACGTATACAACAAAAGTATTCACAGTATAATTCAAATGTAAGTAAAATGATACAAAAATCAATATATGTATATATGAGGGGTAGGAAATATATATGTAAGGGATTGAAGTGTAGGGAAAGTGTGTAAGCCTGTGTGAACGAGTTTGAGCATGTGTGTTTATGCACCTATGAGGTACGGAAGTGTTTGAGCGTACAATATGAGTTCATAAATGCACTATTCATCGACTACTAAATGATTTTTTTTTATATTTCTTTTAGAGACAAAATAAGATGAACAATTACATTCATAAAGGCTTTAGGAGACACTCAGTAGTTTCATAGTTATTTGTAATAAGCCACTCCGTTACATTGTGTTTACGGGCAAATTTACAAAGTAGGTAATTAGAAAGGATTTTATTTATTCTACTAGCGACCGCCCGCAGCTTCGCTTGCGTAGACTACAAATTCCTGTTATAGGTACTATTAACGTTCGAGATGGTTTATACGTACTTTTTGCTGGAACCAATTTTGGTTACACCCATTCAAACTTTCAATCTTCATTCCCCTTCCACCCTTCAAAAAAACCGATACAATTTTTCATCTCCCGTTTCCCACCCTTAAAAGGTGGAAATCTAAAAACCCTGAAACACGTCATTATTTAAGTCCCTCCATTCACATCCTTAAGTTTGAAATTTCTAAAAAAGGCTTTCTTAACTTAATGCTCACGTTATAAAATAACCTTATGTTCCAAATTTAAGCTTCCTAGACTTAGTACTTTCGGCTGTACGTTGCTAGATCAGTGAGGACAAACGACAGACAGATAGACAGACAGACAAACACAAAAAGTAGCTTATGACACTCTTGACAACCTTCGTTTACGTCTGCAGTTTCATTAAAATCTGTTCAGCCGTATTGGAAATTAGCTCGAATAGATAAAATTGAATTGAATAGACACATAGACGTACAGACAAACAGATGGACAAAAAGTAGCTAATGTCAAATCTCTTGACAACCTTCTTTCCCGTCTGCAAAGTTTCCTTAAAATCTGTTTAGCCGTTTTAGAGATTAGCTCAAATAGACAGATACACGTACAGACAGACAGACGGACAAAAAGTAACATTTGTTAGTTTTAACGACCTTCTTTTCATACTTGTGATGTTTCATTAAGATCGGTTTAGACAGATGGACGTACAGACAGACATACAAAAAGTTCTGTATGTCACATATGGAATTATATATGTAAAGTTTCATCAAAATCGGTTAAGCCGTTTTGGCCGAAGCCGATTTGCTCGAATAGACAGACAGTTCGTTTTCATGTATATAGCCTACAACCCTCAGCTAGAATCAGGCTATCAAAGGCAAAAAGATTTTTTTTAAATCCGACTGGTAGTTTCAGAGATTAGCGCATTCAAACAAACAAACAAACTCTTCAGCTTTATAATAAGTATTTCTATTATATAGATTAATAGATTATAAGATAATAAGATATTACTAAAAACCGTATCAAAGTCTATTGGTTTGGAAGTAAAAAGTTAACAAACAGAGGCCGACAGCGAATTTATTTTCTCCCGCTGTAGTTTTCGAAGTTCGATAAAAACTGCTAAGATATTAATTTAAATTGTGTGGTGTAAGGGCAATTATAATATGCATGAAATGCTTAAGACAACTAACGTATTTAATTTGATAAGGATTAATATTACGTTTAAAAAACATCTTCACAAATAGTACATAATGTTAGAACAAATTTGATTGTCATAAAAAAGGTTATAGTAAGCTAAGCTTAAAAGATACACATATGCTGTCGCGGACTTTTGGTTAGAACTTTTAAAGGGGAACAATCCCGTAATACATGATTTTTGCTTAACATCTACCGTTTACGCAGCGCGCGCGACGGAAGCTCTCAAAAGGAATAATTTTTCCCGTTTTTGCAACATTTTTCATTGATGCTCCACTCCTATTGGTCGTAGCGTGATGTAGTATAGCCTATAGCCTTCCTCGATAAATGGACTATCCAACACAACCATAATTTTTCAATTTGAACCAGTAGTTCCTGAGATTTGCGCGTTCAAACAAACAAACAAACAAACAAACAAACAAACAAACAAACAAACAAACAAACTCTTCAGCTTTATAATATTAGTATAGATTATAAAGGAGGCTGCCGAGATAACAAAAGAAATTGTGAGAGAAAACAGTGTTAAACTTGTAAGTGCACACTACATCATAACATCTTGCCAGATCAGTACACTGAAGGTCATATGTGACGGCAGAGTGCATTTTCAGTACAGTTTGTAGTATGAATAGCTGGCGGACTGTCAACACTGCATGAGACATACAGTTCGTGCGAGGGAAATAAAATGTGTCTCGAAGAATCGACCTTCAAAATAGCTCTTTGTACTCTTTTTAATTTTAAGATTAAGCTTTTCGTTATAACGCCATTAATGCAACACTGCAGGGACTTAGGCCTTCCTCAGGGTGAGGGGATTGCAGCTTAATCTTCACGGTGCTCTAGTGAGTGAACTGCATTTGTTGATGGCACCCGGGACTGACAGCTTAACGTGCTCTCCGATGCACGAAGTTAGTGATAGTTATGTACTTAAGTCAGAAAAAACTTATTGGTACACACCCGGATTCGAACCACGGCTGCATGGTTTTCTAAACTAGATATCACAACAAACTAACATGACACATGGACAGACAGAAAAACGCCAGAGTCATCAAATTAGGGTTCAAATGGCAAAAAAGGAACCCTTTTAGTTTCGCCATGTCCGTTTGTCTGTCTGTCTGTCTGGAGTTTTTCTTGGAGATTATTGGCAATATATAGATGAAATTTGGAAGGTTTGGAAGATAATATAAAAAATCATTGTATATTAACGCAAGAGGTACCAAACGATAGGTCATCAAAAATCATATCGGTTTCAAACAATTTTTTTAATTTAAGTCAACAGTTGTTGAGATATGCACTCCTAAAGTCCTAATTTTTGTATGAGTTATGTGCCCCCCTTCCCTACCACCAGCTAAACCGTTGTTTTTGGATCTGTGGAAAAAATTTATGACAGGAGTATATATAACATAGTTAAAAGGAAAACTATCACAGGTAACCAGACTGTGTTATTTAATGAGCAATAGATTAACATTTTATTATTAGCAAAAATTTTGTAAAAATTACATAGAAAATGACAGATAGCGTGTTATTTGAATTCCTTTGTAGAGCTTATTCTCTTCACAATCGATATTAAAAGTCAAAGATTCTCTAATAAAATAAGCAATAAAAATTGTCTCTAGCTATCAGTGCACTCATGTTATTACTTTTCGGATTGGCCAGAGAGGATCGAGCGCCTTTTAAATAACTAACGAAATAAAAATGAAATATATTTATACAATAATTCTTAAATTACATAATAATAACGGTTAATGGATAAGTTTGGTTAACGTCACGCTCGTTTTTTTATATTGTATGGTGGTACGGAACCCTTCGTGTGCGAGTCCGATTCGCACTTGGCCGGTTTTTTCTTCTTTGTGTATGGAACTCTAGAAAATTTAAATCTAATAATGAACATCAATAAAGGATAATTATTTTATCGATATAATTAATTGAAAATTCTAACGTGTAAGTTTAATCTTAAACCTATAGAACCTATTGTATATTAATCTTCAAATTAAAAATATTACCTCATAAAGTAATATACCTACATTGTGAATTTTATTTTTATTATTGTTATTGTATTGGAGTAGTAATGCATATGTTAGGACCCACTACAACTCTGCATTGATACAAATGTAAATATTATCCTCACCATAGTGTTTTTTTATTGTAGATACCAAAAAGACTAATGATGTCTTTGTCTCTCTTGAAGAAGGAATATGAGCTATCAAAACTACAACAAAAAATTGGTAAAGAGGTTGAAGAAAAAGTCAAACAGCAACACAGAAAATATATTCTTCATGAACAGTTGAAGGTAAATAATGAATTTTATAATCCAGCTAAATGTCGCTGGATTAAAAATATGCACAATATACTTTTCATGTGAGATCAAATTGGTACAGAATGCACCATACAATGTTTATTTGTTAAATTTTATACTATAATATGAGCAATTCTTGATGTATAATTATTTCTTGGCCTCGGAAACGACTCTAACAATTTTGATGAAATTGTGTATTTAGATACGGTTTTACTTTTTAATGTTATAGTTGTGTTTATTGGAAAAACTAATTTTAAAGAAAAAAAACTTTTTTACCTAATTATTTAATATATTCCTGGCGTGGCGCCATCTCGTAAATTTGATCTTGCACTGTCGCCTTCTAGTGGTATCAACTTTTAGCTACCTCAAGAGATGGCGCTATATTTTTTATTTAAATAACCAGTTCTTAAGCAGGTAAAATTACTGACCCTGGAATGTTGGAATTCTTGAAACGCTAGGTGTCGCTAAAAAAATGCCGAACGAAGCTCGGTCGCCCGATTTTATCTAATTAGACAAATAATAAAATATATTATAATATTCTAACATTAATGTTACAAAGTACTGCAAGGGGGCCAAACTACCACTAAACATAATTTGGTTATATTGGTTTGTCACAGTTTGCAAGACATCATAACATTCAAGTTCGATTTATATTTTATTGTTTGCCGAAGTTGGTATTGAACAATAAAACATTGCATGGTATATTCTACATCGCTTAGTCAAAATATTCTTGTTTTTCTCTTTTCAGTTCAACCATTTACTATAATATCTATTAATTGAATGAAGTTTTTAAATTTTTTATGTTACTATTTTTTTTCTTTCAAATGTAAGGCTAGTCTTGACCATTTCAAAGATATGTAAGGCGCGTTGGGTAAACATCGGACCTGGGGGAAGATCGTTTACGTTTCATTTTCGGGACCTAGGCTATGTAAGGCTAGTCTTGACCATTTCAAAGATATGTAAGGCGCGTTGGGTAAACATCGGACCTGGGGGAAGATCGTTTACGTTTCATTTTCGGGACCTAGGCTATCTGTATTGCCAATTTTACAATATTATTGTAAAATGGCGATTCGGTCGTTACCCAACTCACTATATGCTAAAATCCACAATGCTCTCCTAGTCTACAATTTGCAAAGTATAGTACTTGTAATTTGTGGTTGCTGCCCAGCAAAGAATTAATTAACATGCTATCCTTTCGTTTAATTACTTTTTTAGTGTCTAAAATCGAAATAATAGCATAAAAGTGTTATATATATATTTTTGGAATTGGCTATTTATTTAATAATAACCTTTATTTGATACTCATATTGTTTGTTTCTTTGTTTTTAGGTCATAAAAAAAGAGTTGGGCCTCGAAAAAGACGATAAAGATGCAATAGGAGATAAATTCAAAGAACGTCTAGCTAATAAAATAGTACCAGACGCCATACAGACAGTCATTGATGAGGAACTCAATAAACTGAACTTTTTAGAAAGTCACAGCTCTGAGTTTAAGTGAGTTTTTAACCTTTATTCATTAGATACTAGAGGGTCGCTCTCACCGAGCTTGTACTACACTACTAACTAGAGACCGCATAAATCTGTTTTATTTTTTTCCCAACGAAAGATATTTTTTATCTTTTCCGTACCACTCAGCACCGACACTGCATTGATGTCTGTATTACGGACTCTTGTTGTGAATATTGGTGAGTTGCGCTCATTCGAAAATGAAGCACTTCCACAATTTTGTACTCGAGCATTACGCAAAAGGCGAAGCTTCGATACCTCTGCTTCATTCCCCACCCCTCAAAAGTGTAAACTCTGGTACCATGTCTTGACTTCACTTCACTTGTTTAATCCGGTCTCTATATTTCTGTATTTCTATGTTTACAAAATATATGACGCTCTGGCCAAGATTTTGTACAGTGTACAGTCCCATGTGGGCAAAGCCGTGGGGCGAGCACTAGTAACTTTATAAACCTGTAAAACATTAGTTTGCATTAAGTTGATTTACCAAAATAAAGAACTTAATTTTATTTTAAATATTTTTTCACAAAATAATTACCAGCTATGTATTCTTCTTCCAGTATGGCAGCAGTATTCTATGGCTTACACTCTGGTTCTATTATGATCTATTGACAACAGCGCGGTTGATTTTGGTTCTGAAGACAATGAATTGTCCATTTAATTTCAGTGTAACTCGGTGCTACCTCGACTGGTTGACTTCTCTGCCATGGGGTATAACATCTGAAGAGAATTTGAAATTGGAAGAGGCTTCTGTGATCCTAGATGAAGACCATTATGGTATGGAGGATATAAAGAAAAGGATTTTGGAGTTTATAGCTGTTTCACAACTTAAGGGTTCCACTCAGGGAAAAATATTATGTTTCCATGGGCCACCGGGTGTTGGAAAAACCAGTATAGGTGAATTTTTGATTTGTTAATATATATCTGAGTGAACTAACTATTTCACGTTTATAAACTAAATAGTTAAAAAATAAATATTTCCTCATTTTCAATTATATTCTCGAAACATTTCATGAATTCTTTATTATATTATTTTATTTTATTTCCTTTGTTATTAATTTGATTATATGATATTTGGATAGATAGTCCGCATCAAAGAACGTACATGAAAATATCACCTAACTGTTCCGTTATAATTCTCGCACACAGAGATAATTTGTACATGGTTAGGGTGTAGCAAGGGTATGTAGTCTGTTGAGTCATACATACAAGTATATAAAAGTTGGCGTGTCATGTTTGTTGACATTGTATTGCCAGGGTCCATTCAGACATTATTTAATCATAGTGTTTATATTGTTTTTTTTTACCGTCTAGTTGCTGATTTTTAGTAGTGTTTTTTGTGTTTACATTTGTTATTGCGTTTGTAATTCACACATAACAGTTAAAACACTACACTTCGTGTTTTTTGAGCTCTGTGCTTCATTCATCTTTTGGAAACTGAATTAAAAATCACAATTAAAAAAAGTCTTTATAAGAAAAATTGAGAAACTGACTTCAAAAAAGAAAAAAAGTTATTATTTCCTGTATTGTGTTTTTGCTATTTGGTGTAATATCTTAAATTACATATTTAATTATTATTTTTGGAATATTACTAGTAAGCAAAAATATAGATTTGACTAAGCTCATTTTAGTTTCGCGGGAGCCAATGACTATTATAGATCGACAACTATAAATTAGTCCTATGTAGTTGCGTAGAGTACGAAAGATTAGTATCGGCCAATACGCGCCTTTCAAATTGACAAGTCGCTAATTTTAAACGCTTCGATTGGTCGATACTAACGCCCCTTACACCCCGCAATGGCATAGGCGCCACAAGTTTCTAGTTGTCGTCTATAGCCGTCTCGCTTTGACACACGCTTTGATCGTTACGAATGCGTGCAGGAAAATAAGCGAGGGCAAAATAACTCATTTTCCTGAGACATTCCGGGTCTCGAAGTCTGATAATGATGTTTAAATGATGTAATCTAACTTAATACTTCCATATACTTTTTCAGCAAAATCAATAGCGCGAGCTTTAAATAGGCAGTACTTCAGATTTTCCGTGGGCGGTATGACAGATGTGGCTGAAATCAAAGGCCATAGAAGAACTTACGTCGGAGCTATGCCTGGAAAATTAGTGCAGTGCTTGAAGAAAACAGCCACAGAAAATCCATTGGTGTTAATTGATGAAGTTGACAAAATTGGCAAGTGAGTGATTTGATTTCTGAAGAAAGGCCCAAACGTCTGAATTTTCATACAATCGTAGTAATGCATTCATTTGAAATACCCATATATATACCCATATGAAATTGATACCCATATTGATGGAGTAGTGAAAAAATATGAAATCCGCCATTTTGTGGCAGCGGCCATTTTGGACGGATTTTCTTCAAACATAGCTAAGAACAGTCCCGACTAATTCATCTTTCATATAAAAAAATCCGCATCCAAATCGGTTCATCCGTTTGGGAGCTACTATGCCACGGACAGATACACACACACGTCCAACTTATAACAACCCTCTTTTTGCGTCGGGGGTTAATAAATGACATTGGTAAACCTGTTTTATGATGGAAATGAGAATAATATTCAAAGAAAACGGAAAATAAATGCTGTTATGGATAGCGTCCACTTATTTCTGAAAAGTACTACTTTTCCGTACACTTTTCAGAAATATGTATCTACGTACGGTACTATCTATTGGTACATAGGACATGTCGATCTAGCCAGCTATAGTGTCCGAAACTAAGAACATATATAAAAAATTGCCCTCGGGAAATATTTGTCCTGGGCGGGAATGGAACCTGTGACCTTTGTTTTTGCAGTTAGTGTCTCTAGCCACTCACAGAAAAAAAATCACAAAAATTATTGATAAATTGCACGTGAACAATCTAAAGAAGGGATTTATTTAGTTTAGTTACTTTTCTTTTTCGTTCTTTGCTGACAACTACAAACAAAAAAAAACTATATTGAGGCTTTGTTATTTCGTATGTTAATGACAAAATAATTATTTAAACTTTGAAAATAAATAACTTGAAAAGTCCATAAGTATAACCAGACAGGAAGCTGAGTTGCTAGTGGTGACCCCAATTAGAAGCTAATGTCCTAGTTCTCGTCTCATCAAAGAGGATGGTAACAATTATTTTACAATACACATCAAAGTTCAGAAATAATTTTAATAGTTCAATTTTTAAACAAAGGTAATGTTAATATCAGCCCTTTTTTATACCCCACTGCAGGAGCTTAGGCCTTCCCTCAAGATAAAGGGGCTTGGAGTTTAAATCCACCATGCTGCACCGTCCAATGCGTGATGGCGGATTGTAACGACCGCCATCTCTTGACAACAACCGGGACCTACTGCTTAACGTGCTCTCCGAAGCACGGAGTCAGTGATAGTCAATGTACTTAAGTTAGAAAAAACTCATTGGTACACGCCCGGATTCGAACTACGGCCACATGGCCTTATAGATTTCAAACAGGTTCGCTGCGCTCGGCCTATCACGACACTTGGAATAGAAAATATTAATATGTACAGTTAACCACAATTTAGACTGCGGTTCTCCAGGTTTCTAGACCGTATTCTATTTCAGTATCAGGCCTCTATATACTTATAATAGAAAATGTATGCCGTTATTTTAGGGGGTCCTTACTGCAATATTAAAAATTCGAAACCTGAACCGCTGAACCGATTTTGATGAAATTTGGTACAGAGATAAATAAAATTAGACCTTGGAGGAGGACATAGGTTACTTTTGTCTGTATGATTGTCTCCGGGCTGATCTCCGAAAAGGCTAAACTGATTTCAATGAAATTATGCAGACATAAAAAAAGAGGTTATCAGGAGTGACATGCAACTTTTTTCTATTTGTCTGCTGGAGCGTGACATAAGCTACATTTTATACGGAAAACACACGGTTTCTATGGGATAATTATTCTTTACGCTAAAATGGCTGAACGGATATTGATGAAATTTTGTACCAAACTGTCTAAGGCATGGAATAATAGGGTAAGTTTATTCCAGAAAAATACATAGTTCCTTTCAGATAGCTAACAGATTTTGATGAAATTTGGTATAGTAAGTATAGAGATTTCTTGGGTAGTTAAGTTTTGAAATGCTCTAGGAACTTTTAGAGTGTCCCGGAGCATCCCGTGCTTTTAGTTGTCCCGGAACAATTGTATAGTTCACGCGGGCGAATCCGCGGGCGAAAGCTAACTAATAAAGTATTAATAATTAGAGTTTTCTCAGATCTTACAATGTCTGTTAGAATTTATATTAATTAAACTCGTTTAATATTGCAGAGGAGTCCATGGTGATCCAGCGTCAGCTCTACTAGAATTATTAGATCCTGAACAAAATGCAAACTTTTTGGACCATTATTTAGATGTACCGGTGGATCTTTCTAAAGTACTTTTCATCTGCACTGCAAACGTTGTGGAACATATACCTGAACCTCTGAGAGACAGGATGGAGCTCATCGACATGTCGGGTTAGTTCAATACACCAAATTAAGAAGTATGTCTCGATAGAGTATTCATATTGTATCTGAACATCGCATCATATGCATATATATAACTATATGTACTTGTATATATTTCAATAGCACTCTCATTGTGCTGCTTTGGAGTGCTCGAATGACCTACCGCCGCCTGTGTGTAGATCTGCGTTTGTGTGCTTTCTGGAATAATATTTAAGAATCATTGTTGTTCTTGATTGATACACATGTCGAAGTACGATTTACGTTTGTGAGACGGCCGCCTGCGGTAATCACCTAAGGTCCTGGCTGGCTCAAGAGGCTATACATGCTGAGCCAGAACCTTTTAGAACAAATCGTTTTAAGTATTTGCTAAATTGCATATTTTATTGTACTTTATATGTTGTAATAAACGCTTTTATTATTATTATTATTATTACTATGTGAAGCTAAATAAGTGAGTCAATTGACATATTTGTAAAAAGTATTTATATTTATTTAAATATATACCTACAAATATAAATGTGAAAGTTTTGTATATATGGATGTTTGTTACTCAATCACGGAAAAAACGGCAGAACGGATTTTGATGAAATTTTGTACGAACATGTTTTAAGGCTTGGAAAAACAAATAGGATAAATTGTGTCTCGGAAAATACATTGTTCCTATGGGGAATGGGGCATGAGGCATGGCTGTTTTAAAAAGAGACTGCATGATATGCGATTGAAGGACGATTGTGTATGTTATTGCGGCGTCGCCGATGAGGACATGCATCACGTGTTGTGGGCATATCCTTTGTATGATGATATATACAGACGAGGATGTTGGACGGATTGGAACGTGAGTGCATGATTGGGGGAATGGAGTGTACCTGGGTAGGCCCCTTCTAATACAGCGATTTGGTTTCCTCCCGGGCGAACTTTGACAGGCTTTCAGAATTTGCGCACGCCTGGCACGGTTTACGCAGCAGACTGAAATAGAATGTACTGATGATATAACTGCCTGGGGCCAAAGCAACGTTTGTGTTGTCATGACGCCCTAATTATGGCTTTAATGCTAGATCGGACAAATGACGAAACTAAAGATAATGAGAATTTGTAGGGAGTCAAGCAAATGCCGGGACCGATGCGTATTCAAAGACGAAAGACGCGCGCGGCATCTCCCACAGATTCGGCCATTATAACCGGAAGGTTGATATGTTCATGGGTGGAGGTGGGTTTGTCCCTATCTACTGCAACAGTTCCTATATATAAAAATCCTCATGCTAAAATGGTTAAACGGATTCATTTAAATTTAAACATGTAGTCTACGCGTTCGGTCGCTAGTTTACGGCGTGTTCGGCTGAACGTAGTCCAAACTTATAGAGGTGTAGAGCTTATTGAACTAAAAAGAGTTTCGAAAAAAATTAAGGTAAATGATACAAGAAAATGAAGCTTTAAACATGTTTTTCTCTGTAATGGTTAGTTTGCGCCATCTGCTCACTTGTAACTTATTGTTTGATTTGGTAAGCTCTATGCGCTCTATTTTGGACCACGTTCAGGCGAACACGGTGTATAGTTGGTAAGTATAATTGAGACTTGCAATTATTAATATGCTTACAAGTTACGGTTGCGATACGCTCTATAGTTCGCAGTAGATCTGGCGATGACTCTTCCTAACTTTTTAAAAATTATCAACATATATTTCATAGTCAACGACGCTTATCAGCACTCTATTGATATTAATTTTACTATTGCCACTCAGTCAAGCGGTGCCGGTGACCTGTACTATATAATAGCAACTACCTAATTTTTACAGGTTTTTCTTTGTTCCTTAAATGTATCGAAAAATTTGATTCATCTGAAGTTAAAGCAATGTTCCCGGTAATTAATCAAAGAATAAATTCATTAATAATAAACCTCATGTAGGATATGTGGCTGAAGAGAAGCTGGCGATCGCTCAGCAGTACTTGGTGCCAACAGCGCGACGTGGCTGCGGTTTAGAGCCGGCACAACTCGATTTGCGGCCTGAGGCACTTCATAGTTTAATACGATGGTACTGCAGGGAGAGTGGCGTGAGGAATCTGCAGAAACATATTGAGAAGGTGATTTGTGGTTGTTGAATGTGTACAAGAGTATGTTACTTGGTTTTTCCTATGCTTATTGGAACTTAAAGAATGAAACGAAAAGAGTTTACAAGTATATAATTTTTTTTTAAACAAGTCTGTTTAAAAAAAACAGCCTTTTGCTCAAAGGTGTCGAATTATCTTAAGCTATTGTTATTTTAAACGACGCGGCGATTTTAGTGCATCTCATGAGATAACGACAGCGGACTATCAAGGTCGCGCTTTTCCAAGAATGTCCTTGTAGGTATGTGAGAGTTATCAAATTTTTATAATATGTTACTATATGAATTATTATGCTTTCTGAATTTCCCGAAAGTTCCCGAAAGACGACCGAAACTTTAAATACAATTTGAATACTGCACATCCAAAATATTTGCGAACTAGCGCCAGCCTGATTAAAAACATTGTTTTTTGTTTCTGCGCGTTGACTTGTTGCTATTTTCACTCCCTTCGTGTCAATCAACGCCACATGCCATGCAGGGTGGCAGTTGCGAGTATTTCGGTCAAATAGTAATTATTGATACTGTCATGTTCATACAATCAAAATGTAGATGAAAATTAAAACAAAAGACTAATCGTTATGTGTCCAATCAAATTCAGCGGAACACGTTGTATATTAAGGTATACACGGAATGCCTTAAACATGTTTTTTTCTCGGTAACCGTTAGTTTGCGCCATCTCACTTAAAAATTTTTGTTTAGTTCGGTAAGCTCTACATGCTCTATTAGTATGGACTTCGTTCAACCGAAACACCCGGTTTAAATAATTTGTTTAAACCTTCATGTTCCCTAGTTTTTAAAATAGAATGTTCCAACTTGCAGATAGCCCGCAAAGTGGCCTACAAAATAGTCAAGAAGGAATCTGAATCTTTTGAAGTCACAGACGGGAATTTGTCTGATTTTGTTGGCAAGCCAACGTTCAAGCATGACAGGATGTATGACGAAACACCGCCAGGTGTCGTCATGGGGTTAGCGTGGACCGCAATGGGTTAGTTATAATAAAAACACCTATTAGCCCTGTTTAAGAGTTATCGAACTGTAACAGTTTATAATTATTATTTACTCCGATTCCTTCCACCAGGCGGCAGCACATTATACATCGAGACAGCAGTTCGTGGAGCAAGTCACGACGACAAGGCTTCCGGAGTTCTAGGCTCTCTAGAACTGACAGGACATTTAGGCGACGTGATGAAGGAATCAGCAAGGATCGCCCATACCGTGGGCAAAACGTTTTGGTCAGAGTTGCGGCCGCAAGACAAGTTCTTCGAGAAAAGGTAATGTAATTTTCATTGGAATATAATTTTGAGTTGGGCTAATAAATAGATGTTTAATTTTCAACTTGTGATCTTGAACGAAAACGAAATTTTACATTTGCGTCCGTTTTGCCATGACACTATTACCTTTTTGAAAAGAACCAATTAAAGAATTGACACCAATATTTAATAAAATGTCTAACCATGATAATATTAAATTGACGAGAATCAGCAACTGATAACCGCGTTCCGCGTTTGGATTAGTTCAGAAAAGACACAAACACACTTCTGGTATTTTGCAATATTTAATATTTTTGACGTGAATACATGAACGTCTTCTTTTTCAAAAAAGAGGTGCACACCAGAAATTCAAGCGGTATAAAAGTGGTGTACAATAACACTGCGATTTCTCGGGCACTATGTCACTATGGTAAAGTTCGTTCGACGACTCTTCGAAATGGTATTGGTCATGCGTCCGTAGCCTTGAAACGATGACGTGATCAAGTGAACAAAGACTGATTAAAAATCTGCGGCATGTAAAGTTAGTTTCATTCGGTAGCTGCTAAACTGCTTCAAATATTTAGCTAGATAAAACACGAAGTTTTGCAAATCGACAGAAGAATTTTGATTGAAAGAAAAAATGGCACTCCCGTAAAACGGCGTGAAACTACGCCCAAGAAAGGCTGTGAAAAGTTGTACCCATGTCGCCAGTGTTGCACTGGATCTCAACCTTAGGTATGTTAAGCGAAGGGATGTCATTTATGTATATGAGAAATATGGTGAGCCTAGGATGATGCCCTGTGGTATGCCAAAGAACACAGGTTTCAAACCACTCTATTAAATTTGTTTACACGTGTTACTAATAATATTGTTTTGTATCTATTCATTTATATTACACTTAACAATATAGAACTAAACAAACGAAAATGAATACAAAAATCAATACTTATCAGTCAGTACCACAATAATTTAGGACGACGGCCGTAGCGCGACTCTTGACCTAATTATTGTGTTAGTTACTGCTGCGCCGGCATCTCCGCAGTGATAATGAACACAAATAGTCGTCATCTTGATGGAAAATATCGCAGATTAATTTTTTATTTGTCATTCAACACTTTATCATCTGCATCAAAACACACATAAAAAATGCAGCATAATATATAATATGACACCTAATTAAACTTATTTCATTCACAGCCACATCCATCTTCACGTACCGGAAGGTGCCACTCCCAAGGATGGTCCATCGGCGGGCTGTACCATCACCACGGCTTTGCTTTCGCTGGCAGCCGGTCGGGGCATACGCGGCGATCTTGCGATGACCGGAGAGATCTCTCTCACTGGTCGCGTCTTACCAGTTGGCGGCATCAAAGAAAAGATCATTGCGGTATGACACAGATACACATAATCTAGAAATACACAGTAGTTTATTAAGTTAATAACTGTGGTGCTTTGACGTTTCAAAAAAGATTATTAAAAAAAATACAATTAAATCAATGATTTGTTCTTCATACAAACTACACTAAATTTTGTGTAGTATTATAAGATGGTTACTACTAACACTGTTCATATTTGGAAATATTTTACAATCTCAAACTACAAATGAATAACTTTATTGAAAAATTTTAGTAACTAGATTTAAAAAAAAAACATTAATCGACAAAAAGAAATTCAAAAATGATTTTTTACGAAAATATCCAATTTTAGAAACATAAATTCATGCATGTTTTCTCACCGCCTTACTGAGGCTATGATAAAATAATTTTGTATTAAATACATGATGCTGTGTGTTGCTTATCTTCAGGGCAGTGAACTATGAAGAGTAGAGGGAAGCTTGCGACAAAAGTAGACATGTTTTGAGTTACTTATGTTCCAATACGATATAAACACCCATATCTTTAGACGAGAAATAGACAATCTACTTAATAAAAAAAAACGGACAAGTGCGAGTCGGAGTCGCACACGAGGGGTTCTATACTTACCGTACAGTATTAAAAAGAAACAATTTTTTTTTTTTCAATTATTAACTTTATTATTTTTTGTTATGGTGGCTATAGTAGTACATACTCCATGAAAATTTAAAGTGTAAGCAATGATCTCACAACCACCAATCACCGAAATCTTTGAAAAAAACATGTTTCTTATATAGTGACTCCCTTTAATTTAACTTTATTTTATTATTGGTTGTTATACCGGCAACACACACTCTGTGAAAATTTCAAGTGTCTGCCTAGTACGGTTCAGACGATACAGCCCTGTGACAGACAGACGCACGGACGGACAGCAGAATCCCTAATAAGCATGAAAAATAACATTTCCTTAAGTAATGTCTACTTCTCGTATAAAGCTATGACTAAAACACTTTATGCTCTGTATTTCATTTGACCGTCGGAACTAGTACCTAATGTTAATTCCAGTGGGCCACGGCGGGAAAACATTCATAACTCCACAGTTCAAGTGTACGTACCTATTACAGGCTAAACGCGTAGGAGTAAAGACTGTCATATTACCGGAGGACAACCGCCGTGATTACGACGACTTGCCGGAGTTCATCCGTCACGACGTTGACGTCCATTTCGTGTCCCATTATCGTGACGTGTATCGGCTCGTTTTCGAAGACGACAAGATTAAGGTATAGGCAGAATATTATAATCGAATCAGAAACTTGAAATCATTCTTAGCGATAGTTTCATATAAATTGCGATTTTTCTATATCAATTTGTGAATATAGATATCGAAAAATCTAGTATTGGGCTCATTAACATAAAAAGTTTAGATTGATAATTACTAGTGTATAATAGATACTTATTTTGAAATTCAAATTTGAAAATGAACGAGATAGCGTTATTGCGGCCATCCTTGCCAGTTTGAGAACACTGCTTGCTGCGACCTTGACGTATCTATACGCAAGTAATTAATTATCTAAGATTGAATTCGGAGCGTGTCCTAGGTTCACTTACAAAAGAAAATTTGAACTCTAAAAGATGTTTTGCATAAAAGTTTAATATTGTAATATGTAATATAAACAATAGACTTTGCATTACACTATAAGTACATACTTCGTATTTTGGTGTCATTATATTTAGTGTAGAAAAATATTTTGTGAAAATATGTACTGAATTATTTTAGAACTGTCAAATAATAGAAGTAGTTACATATATTTTTATATACCTACAGTACGAGACACGGAACATGGGGTCAGAGAGACCTTGGTCGAGATAAAATGCGCATGTGCACTGATTAGTCGATGAACACAAGCGTTGCTAATGTCCAATTGGAAAACGCGAGCTTTCGTCGGCTCGTCTCGCTCCGTATCGTACCGCCGAATAGTCTCAAAATCTGCGTAGATAATCATAACGCCTCAAGTTCTTTATCTCGAACTGTAGTGACATTATTTATTTTGTTATTTGCCAGTAGTTACAATTGTAATTTCCTGTCACGTAATAATAATTGTCGAAAATTGAAGTCAATATTAGAATACAATATGGGATATACAATTCTCGTTCTCCAATTTTTCTGCCACAGCTGATTCTAAAGCTTTGGTCAATTTTACTATGATCTACATGAGGGAGTCGACCATGCATCTTTTAGCAAATATTCATAATCTCCTCTCTTTCTTAGACTTATTATAGGTACCTAAATAACATACCTTAAAATTAAAGTGAAACGAAAAATATAAAAGACATAATTGTATTGTAGCGACAACCCTTCGCGCGCGTTTTGAGTTTCGCAAGCAAATTACTTAACTACAAATAACATATAGACATACTCTTGTAATTTAGATAATATTAAACTAGTAGGGTTGTGTTTGAATTATTTCCAAATGCATGTTCAATACCGTTTTACTCAGAAACTGCTCATTCAATCACTATAGTTTCTTTGGCAAAATTTGTCTAAAAAGGGAGTAGATTACGAATATTTTCGTAAAGACGCATGGTCGTATCAATTCGGTATGTGGTCTGTTTGTTTAATACTAGAAAACGCGATTGTTTTTATTGTAATTTAGAACATAAAAAAAGAATTGCACATAACTATATTTTCATTGGATTTGTGAACACAAAATAATCACACATAAGAAACTGAAAATAACTGCACTAAATTCTGTTTCTTTAACAATATGGCTGCGTAATTAATCTATGCAATTTTGATTTTCTATATAATATAAATTTAATGTAATTATTTATAGTTTTTGCATTTAAGTAGGATAAAAAAAGTTGTGTACTGTGTAGATAGGAAAGTGGGTTGACAGTGGTTTAAAAAAAAAATATTTTAAGAATCTGTAATATTGTTGTGATTAAAGGAGTTATTTTTATTAAATTATTATTTTATTTATATATACCCATTTTGTATGTTTTATAGTATTCTTAGATTTGTGTAGTTTATTTATTTAGCTTTTATTGATTTGTTTAGTTACAAGTTAACCTTTAACTACTTACCAGTGGTCACTGTGAGCATAGCAACATTCTGAATTTTATTTTTTTGATATTTGACTAACATGCAGTTAAATATTTGGACAAATTCAACATTTCATCTAATTATCAATTTGGTTTCTGGCAAGTTAAATCGACAGATGCTATTTTATCTTTAAGTTCACTAAATAAAATACATCACATCACACATATTTTCAAGTAGGAGACTCTGCTGTTATTTTTGAACGTCTCTGATGACTATACACCTAAATAATGGTGAAGAATGCCTTGCAGTGTTTTTGGATTTAAAAAAAAGCTTATGACACTTTCTGTACATGTCCTGGTGCAAAAACTGGAGTACATTGACTTTAGAGGAACTTCAATTAAATTTCTTACAGATTATTAATGCAACAAAACACAATGTGTTAAAATAGGATCCCATATAAATCTGTGGATGAATGTTCAATATGGTGTACTGCAGGGAGATACGCTTGGACCTACACTGCTTCTCATATACAATAATGACTTGTTAAGGACTGTTCTCTTAAACAAACGATACAGCTTATTATAATGATATTATTACAAATTTACTGATACAATAAGGACAAAAGCTACACACCACGCAGAAATAGGTGTGACAGAAGCAAACAAATTTCAATATTTTGCTTTAAATAACAGCACCCAGCCTAAAAAGGAACTTGATATATCACTCTTGCCCTGATCCTGCAAATTGTTTTTGTTCTACAATAAACATAATGTATCCACAAAGTGTTTGGGAACAATGCTAGATTAGCATCTATCTTAGTACCCTCATTTAGATGTTATCTCTAATAGAATCTGCAAACATTAATAAATCTGCTCTTAGGTCATAGTTGTGTAACACTATAGCCAAGGAGTAATCAGAGAGAAGTTGAAAGAACTGGTAAAGAAGGTTATGGAGAGGGGTTAAGGTTATAGCACAAATTCTGAAAAAGAGGAATGCGGAGCGGAAATATAGGACGGCTATGCTTCTAAATACAGCATATAAGCTATATGCTGCAGTATAGGTCGCGAGATTGAAAAAGAAAAAAGTGGAGGAAAAGCACATTTTGCTGGAATCACAAACAGGGTTCAGAACATCCTGGGAACTATGGATTATATTTACAAAATTTGTCTGAGAACTTATTTTTAATTGATATATCCAAAAGCAAATTCAATTAATTGTCTTGATATAGAAACATAAAAATTATGAATGAATATTAGGAAATTGAAATTTCTATTTTGGTACAAAATTTTAAACAGAACTGTAAACAAAATTAAATACGCCATGTTAAACATGGCGCTCTATTTTCATTGGGCACACGTAATTTTCTTATTAGACAACTTCCTGTCTGCAAATCATGATGAATTATAGGTTGAAAAATATTATCAATTCATGTTGGACACCCCGGGCCAGGTGGACAGATGACCTGAAGCAACATACCGGGAGTAGTTGGATGTGTAAGGCAGAGAACCGTGTGTGGTGACAAGCCTTAGGAGAGGGCTATATCCTGCGGTGAAGAAACACGGGCTGATGATGATGAATGAAAGCTAATAATTAAATTTAAAAATCATTAGATTATAATAAAACTTTTACGTTTCAATAGGTGAAAAGGTATGTATATCATATATTTATAAGAACACAACATTGAAAAGCAAAGTACATTCTTACAAAGAAATCAAACAAGGGTTAGGTTCGCAATTATTGAATTACTAGCGGCCCCGACTACGCCCGGGTTGAAAAATTATCTATCTTATGCAGATATAGTTTCTGTCTATAAGAAATAATATAATATATAATTATATAATAAGCATAATTTTTCAAATAAATGCAGTAGTAGTTCTGTGACCGTGGTTTCGGCGATTACCCTCCACATAGACACAAGCTCAGAAAATTGGATCTTTGAAAAAATTTGGTGTGGGTAATATCGCTACACTACCGTAGGTTTTTGTGGGCCCAGGCAATATTTACGAGATACACTTAATGGCTTTTTTCTGTTCAACCTACTTTTTAGAGCATCTCAATATCTAAACGGAGTCGCATAATCTTCTCTAACCTTTTTCGATGCAGAGTTATGACGAATTCTTCGGCCGCATGGCGTGTATTTCGAGGCACTTCTTCGACATCCCCGTCCTCTATCACTCTCCGGCTTGATGACACAAGTGCACTAACTGTTATAGGACACTATTTTCAAAATATACCACTTGGCAGTACCAACCTTGATGCACGAGATATATCAATGTTTATGGTGACAACAAAAGCATGTCATCGCTAATTCTGGCAGGACTTTAGTTTATAGAATGCCTTTTTAATAATGTTTTCACGTTAAAACAACAATGATTAGTAGAAATGAAACGTGCATGAATGTTAATGTCATGATGTGGTATAGTGGTATTTCATGCTCACTTTGAGTATAAAAAATTTGGGTTTGAAAATTAAAACAAAAACATTTCATTCATTAACTATTAGTTAATGCTTTCAATTATTTTTAACTGTTTAGTTTTTATAATAATAGTAATACCTGAGACATCCCACACAGCGCCATCTAGTCCCAAAGTAAGCAAGTATTACACTTGTATTATGAGACACCAGACAACTGGTATGTACATAAATATTATTTTTTTATAATATATACATATAGATTACATTTTATTATTTACATTACACCCAGTAAGTAAATAAAAAAAGAATAAATTTTGTGACAGTATCTTTCATGTACCTACTACCTATATCATGGCTATCCAGAGAATGCGTTTCTGACACATGAAATTTATGGCTGTAATATGTTTGTTGTGAGTTCCCATAATAATATAATTTTTAATTAAATTTCGTGTCATTCGTACATGTAAATGATAATAATATTTGAAAACGGGAATTGTCTGACAGTACAAATTAACATCAACCATCCGATTATGACCTGTCAGGACGGAGATGATACATATATAACATTAATTTTATAATAGTATAATTTGCATATTTTTTGTGGCACAGATAGCTGAACTCAGTGGCGGCAGAGCTGAGGCATTTAATGAAGACAGCAACTTGAGATGTTTTGATGGTTGATCCCTTTGATATTATACCTACTCATATTTGTGTTGATTTATTGGAAAATATGCATTAGTATTGTTACTAAATTTGTACTTTAACTTCAACAATTCTAATTTAGTGCTTATAAATGATATGTTGCAATTAAAATGATTTCTTTCAAATAACTTTTTTAATGGACAATTTTCTGAATGTCTAATACCAATATTAAGAATTAAATATTTATATCTCTAGTATATCTAGATATTGGATAATACTTCATAAAAATAAAAATTAAAAGTCAGATATTATTTATTATAAACAACACAATATAGTTTATTACATTATTTTTTTAACATTTTTCTCCCGTCTTCGAGTAGCTGTAACAGAATTGGGTAAACTTCATCATATGATGCGATCTGATTCTGTCTAACATGGGTCTGATACCTTTGTAATGCTCCAGCAACTAGTTCTAGCCTTTCTCTTTCACTCTGATGAGAATCCAACCATTGCATCAATCTTTGTACATTCCAACCAGCACAAGTGTGCGGTGATACCAATTGTGGTCCCGCAAACGAAAATAAAAACATCATTACTAAAGAATATGGCAATGAAGCGCCTTCCGACTGGCTTTTTGCAATCTCCTGTGGAATCTTTTCTAATAGTATATACAAAGCTTTCAACTGCCTATGAAACTCTCCCAGTTCCATAATGTCCACGACTAAAGGTTGCAACGCTATTTCTAAGTGTTTGCAATCAATTTGGAGTTTGACCCTACCAAATTTAGATAATGGCCTAACATTACAAACATGTTGTATAAACTTTTCGATACAAGATTTAGCAATATCAATGCAGCTGTCATTCACAGCAGATTTTTCACTAAACATAGACAAGTATATATCTTTGCAGCGAGATACAAACTGTTGTAGCTCCTTCATGTATGGTGAGCAAGACAGTGTTTTCCCACTTGGATTATCATTCCTGGTGAAATCTGGTTCATCATGCATTGTCATCAGTATAATATGTAGAGAGTTCTTAATGGAATCTGCAAACAGTTGTAGAACTGGCAAACTTGAAGTATCTTTCAAACTACTTTGAACTATTTGGATACTTTCAGGTGGCAGCGTTGCATTCATGTTCACCAATACCCTTTTTACTTGCGATGTAAAGTAGTATAAAGTATTGCAGAGATCAGCATTTTTCTGTTGGGAGCTAGTTGGGGGCTCAATGATTTGGGCAACATCGCTGTCCATTGCCAACCTCTGTTCTGTCTCAAGATTCATTTGTTTTATGCATTTAACTACACTGTTAGCTAATGAAATACTTAATTGTTTGTCTCCCAATGAAATGCTGAGGGCTTCTGCTATAACCCTTACTGCATTGTCAACTTGATCCATACTTGGTACCTGACTCAAATGCCACATGCTTCGTACTGGTTCTAATAGTTTACCCAAAGATTTTGATAAAAATGAATTCTCCCATTTAGTGAAACATGATCTTTTCATTTCTAAATCTTTACACTTTAGTCTAGAAAGTAAATCATTGAAACATTTCAACAATTTAGGGTATTCAATTTCAATACACTGATTGACAGTTGTGCCACTTTTTTCTAATTCTGTACTGAAAATATTTGATAGCTCAGTCCAAAAGTTTTTGACAATATTTCTAAAATTGCCAATTGTATGCAACTCACTTACAACATTTTGAAGCATTATCACCTTGCAGCAGCCATTATAGATGTCTTGCTTAAACAGTTTATCAATGTTATCCCACAATTTTTCTTTGAAATCTTGTATATTCATTATATTGGCTTTTCCAGGAGCTACACGACCTGAACTAGACTTTTTTACTTCAATTGTAACTAGTTGAACATTTAATGCACTATTAATGCCCTTTTCAAGATTATTCAATATTGTTTGAACGGTTTTTTGTATTTGTTCTTGAGTGCACTGTAAATTATGAAAGACTTTAAAGCATTGAAACAATTTAGCTTTCTCGCCGTTCAGTAGACTTGTTTGTAGCAATTCTGTTGAATTATTCAATAGTTCTTTTCTTCTATGGTGAACTTCTTTTAGGATGTCCTGAAGGAGTGTGATACCTTCAAAATCATAATCTCCTATCAGGTCAGTAAGTTCATACAATATAATGGCTTCTTTTGCAGGGTTATCCTTCACAAGTTGGAGCTTGTTCCATAGTGACAATATTTTTCCTGAGTGTCGGAGAAGATTGCATGTGTTCTGCACTCTTTCAAGTGTCGCAGTCTGTGTTTGTAAGTTGTGGAATGGTATGTGAACACGATCTCTTAACTTTTCAGCCCCCAATATAAGACTCTGAACTTGTGCCTGAACAGATTGCAAAGCAGTCTCAAGATCTGTTATATGACTGGCTTGCGTTAGCAAATCGTTATGTTTAGAAAGTACCTGTTTCTCTAAGCTCTTACTGAGGTTCTCGATTCCTTTCGTAAGTCTATTGACTTGGTCAGACACTGATAAGTTTTCGTTGATTAGGGGCTTTATGTTTTCAACTAAAAACCTGCTATAAAACTCATCATTTTCAATTTCCACGCACACATCTTTGGCTTCCATTGTAAATCACTAAGCCATAAAAATAATGTCGGTATCTAGATGGTCTCTAAATTTCTTGCGGAGTGAACCGCATATAAATCAGCAATAACTTGAAATCACATTTAAAACTATTTCAGCAACAATCAACAACACAGATTAATTGTAGATTAATCAACAAATCGCATAAATAAATGCAAAAAAAAATAATTAAGGATAGCCAGTGGGATAGCCGATCAGATGCAAATGGCAGTTGATTGATAAATTACAATTATGGCAATTTGACATAGTTTAAAACTTTGCTATGATTTGTTTCGATCAAAAGTGGCAATGATTTTGTATCAGCTATCTTTTTCTTTCTAATGCTTTATTCTACATGTTAGAACAACTTTACATTTCCTTCTAGTACTTTAGTAATTATTCTGAGATGATTCTGAGCATTATTTTGTCCCTTCAAATCAAATGTCACAGAATAAGAGTGTAAATATAGAAATATCCATAAATATCTTAAATGTATTTACTAAATTATTATTGAAAAAGAAGTTGAGGCAAAGAGTATAGTAGTGGTTTCGTTTATTGCTCAGAATAATTACTAATAATAAAAGGATTGTAAATTATACATATGTTTAACTTGTTCTAACACGTAGAATAAGCCATTAGAAAGATTTACATACATCTTTTTCACTCACACTGAAATTCACCTTAGGGAAAACATGTGAAAAATGAAACAAATATATGTAAATACAAGAATGTCTTCTATGACTTTAGGTAATTATTCTGAGGTTTATCGTGATTTCATTTATTAATCAGCATGGAACTTATAAATATTTTGTACAACTGGAATGTCAAAAAAGAAGTGAACTTTTTAAGACTGATATGACTAAAATGAAATGAAAAAGACATGATTATTTGGTAAAGACTTTACCAGCTCTGAAAACATTTACTTAAAGAATTGACTGTATGGTTGTTGACCTTTGCCTGCTCTTTATTTAAAAAAAAGTGAGTTAAATAATATTCTATATTCATTTATTCTGTGCAATTATGTGGATAACGCAAAATACATAGGGTATTCTGTGGACTGGATTGGATGGACTGGCTATTCAGTTTGTGTGGCTATTGTAGTATGGTCAAGTATGCTGTAGTATTTTAATTTTGCGTATTTTGCTATGATTTTGCCAGTAGTATTTTGGTAATTTTTATGCAAAATAACACAGCGTGTAACGAAACTAATGAATGTAGTTTGATGTAACAAATCTGAGGTGGAGTTCGCGCGATCCGTTTATTTTTTACGCAGTGTTTGTACAAAGCTTGAACCATATCGTGTCTTTCGGGACGGGCAATGACCGAGTATAAGCTTGTGGTTGTGGGCGCGGGCGGTGTTGGCAAGTCGGCGCTCACAATCCAGCTGATACAGAACCACTTCGTAGACGAATATGACCCCACGATCGAGGACTCGTACCGGAAGCAAGTGGTGATCGATGGCGAGACCTGTCTCCTCGACATTTTGGATACGGCTGGTCAAGAAGAATACTCGGCGATGCGCGATCAGTACATGCGAACCGGCGAGGGGTTTCTGCTCGTATTTGCGGTTAACAGCGCCAAAAGTTTCGAAGACATAGGGTCTTATCGCGAGCAGATCAAACGCGTCAAGGATGCTGAGGAGGTGCCCATGGTACTTGTAGGCAATAAGTGCGACTTGCATGCCTGGGCTGTCGATATGACGCAGGCTAGAGAGGTTAGCGCAGTTTATTTATTTTTCATATTTCTAATACTTATATTTTGTGATTATGTGAATTAGCTTTTCAAACCTGCATTTGTAATATGTATCTAGTACACTTATTGTGTAGATTGAACATTAGAAGTTTTTGGAAAAACAATGTAATTAGAGAGATGCTTTATACTTTCTGTTGCCATATAAGAACTGCGTGAGGCGAATGCGTGAAAGCACAAAGTTTGGAAATCACTACTGGGCTGTTAGCTACAGGATTAGATCTATTAGTGTCAAACACATTTCTTTTTTTCCATTGTTTAAATTGACTCAAATATTTTTTCCAAAATTACACTTCACAGATAAATAATAATTAAACTCCAAGTTCTGTTTCACCGCAATCTGTAGACTGCGATTAGGTTGTCAACCTTGTCTCTTAAATTGCACATTTTCTACTGTAAACTCCAGACTTGAATTGTGAAACATCAGAACCGCCACTTACAAAATATTAATTCTTAAGAACTGTTACCAAGTAGGTATTAATTTGCTTTTCTTTCTTTCAATTTGTAACCTAACATTGCTTAAAGGCGCAATTACAAAATTATGGCATGATACTGTTTAAAAATTATTGTTAAATAAACCCCATAATTTTTAATACATACACATAAAATTTATTTGCGAATTCAGTGTATTGTAATATTAATTTAGTTTTGACCGATTCACTGTGTAATTCAAATGTTTTAAATTAAAGAATGGCGGAAATCCCTTTATTGTAAGTATGTATTTTAAAATTTTTTTTCACATTTTCTGTAAAAAAAAATTATGATTGGTGTTTCTTCTTCCTTCCGTCTTTCCTCTAAATACATATTTTCTAATTTTTCAACAGTCTATAACGGAAAGCGCTACCAACATTTGCATAGTATTCACTCTTTCACACTGAAAAAATCACAAGGTTTTTTGAGATTAAAAAATCATTTATGTATTGTTTATCCTTTCATCTTGTTAGAGAAAATTTTGATAATAAACAGAAGAGCAATATGCAATTTGCAATTCTGCAAATATGTAATTGACGACCGCTTAGCTTAGTGGGTACCGACCCTGCCTACAAAAGCTGGAGGTCCCGGGTTCGAATCCCAGGTCGGGCCAGTATTTATTTATTTATTTTATTTTATATTTTTATTATTATTTCATATATCATATAATATAATATATCATAATAATATATATATCATATAATAATATAATATATTATTATATTATATTATTATATGATGACTATTGATACTGGTACTGGGTCTTGGTTGTTATATGTATGTGCTGTCTTCGCTTGGTACCCAAAACACAAGCTACTGCTTAGGGCCTAGATGTTGTAGTGATGTAAGTAAAAAAATCGGTTGTCTGTAAAGTTGGTTTACTGATGATAGTTGAACGTGACAACGTCATAAGAAAATACTGATGGAATGGTTGCATGTTTCAAAAGAAAATTTTAATTTTATTTGTTTAATAGATATTTTGTATGGATATAGACAAGGAGGTAAATGGAAATCACAATTGAATTGATCAAGTTACATTTATTTGTACGCATAAATACAATTATGTCAATTTTTTTTTACAATGTACATAGTTTTTACAAGTATGAATGTGCGTTGAACAATTGTTATACAACTTTTATTTACAACTTTTAAACATATGTGATATTTATTTAACATTTATGTTTTAATTTTTTGAAATCATAGCTACGCTCGATAATTATTTCGATCGAATAGTAAAGCCATTGATTTTTTACTCATCGTGAAATAGTTCTGTTAACTTATTGTTATAGTTTTGTCAATTATAGCATAACCTAGAATCGCTGCACTAGCGGACCGATGCTATTTATTTTAATGATGAAAGCAATGATATTGGATGAAAACACGAATATTCGACAATATATCACTGAACATATATTTAATGTCGAAAGAATCATTACCTTTATCGTCGCAATTATTGCGGCGACGTGGAGGCCGATTGTGCCTCTTTGTCGCTCGTTCCGCGCTCTCGCTTGCACTTCAAGCCTTAAATGGAACACCTCAGAGCGAGGTGACGCCGCACGAGTAATGTTTTTTCGTGCGTGCAGCCGGCTCCATCGAATTATAAGACGTTGTCACGTCAAAAAAATTCACCAAAACTTCACCATATTCATTAGTACGAACTGACATTTCATTGACAAGCGAACATGATATCGTGTTTCAGTCCGCTGTGAGCAGTGCTAGCGAAAGTTTGGGTGTTGTATTACTTTTTTCTTTTCCGGCCGAATATTGTACGTATGCTAAAGTTGAACTCAATCATTCTTGAGACTTAGCTGTAAATAAATTTATAATATTATTTTATGAATTAAATTGGTTTTAATTATTTTTGTTACTAAGCAGATAGCTTAGCAATTAAACATAAAACAAAAATCTTACACCTTATGTACAATTATACAATATATATATAGTGGGCACCATTCCACGGAGACCTCACTTTTTACATATGTTTTATTTTAATATTTTTATTATTAAAAATTTATTAATCGTTAATGTATATATATATATACATTAACGATTAATATGTATATATAATGTATATATATATATATATATATATATAAAACATATGTAAAAAGTGAGGTCTCCGTGGAGTGGTGCCCACTATGCAGGTGGCATTTTTGCACTGAATGACAACTTTGCGCGATGGTCACACATCGCCTTCTTTAATCTCTGCTGGTTTCGCTGAAGAGCTCACGTGCTCTTACCCCATGGCCCGAGAGCCCCCACGCCAAATGCAACGCAGTCGTATGAAGAGCCGAGACAACTGTATTTACCTACTTTCTGACACGAGCCTCCGCCGCCGCGCTGGCTTTCCTAGCGGTCGCTGGGAAATAGTTAGTGTGGCGGCACAGGTAGCGTCTCACACTAGCGCACGGCCCGTTCTTCAGGGTATCAATGACATATCATGAGGCCGTTTCCATCGTCTCGAATGATACGTGGCTCGAGTGTCGCCGGGACATTGGCACTGACGAGAGCTCTTCTCAGTATGTCGTTAAATATGGCGTAGCGGAAGAGGCGGCCAGCGCCGGAAAAGCAGGAAAGTCCATGGTGGCCAAGGCCGTCCACAGCAACTCCGCAAGAAATACAGCGATGATCTGTACAGATCTTAACCCCGACTCAAAGGCAGGCCGCTACGCGGTGAATGATAGGAGCGATTAAAGTGTTGTATTGGAGGACTTGTAGGCATGTCAGTGATTAGACACTGCCGGCAATCTGACACAGGCTCTACCATTAGCTGCTTCTATTAATGAATTGAGGAGAGCCAAGGATGCGGTGCGCAGTGTACAAAAAAAAACGGGTGTAATTAGCGTCAGATTTTTTTTGTGAGCATGGTACTCATGTAAAGGTTTATTTTTAAAAGAAAATTAGTTGCTACTACGTCATAACTCGAGAGAAATAAAAAACGTTTTCATTGTTAAATATTGACATGTTGGGTTTGGTGTAAT
The DNA here is from genome assembly GCA_949709985.1 of Luffia ferchaultella. NCBI lineage: Eukaryota > Metazoa > Arthropoda > Insecta > Lepidoptera > Psychidae > Luffia > Luffia ferchaultella. The sequence continues at coordinate 19,541,994 of OX453254.1, forward strand.
AAACCTAAATTCTTTAGTTAATGGTTTAATAGACTCAGTACCTGAAATATTGATTTAGTGAATGGTACGAGACATGATAATTTTTTAGTACAAACAACCGCAAAAAAATTGCAAAGTTTGATAATTTTTTTCACCTAAACTAGAGTGAATTGGCACGCGGCAGTTTTACTCCTGAATTAATCATATCAAAGCCTATCGATTGGCGGGCTGAACAGAAAATGTCCGATCCCAGTTGTGGGCGGTAAATCTTAAGGACGTAATTATAATTACGTCCTTAAGATTATTTTCCAACTGTACTATCTTAACTAGGAATGTCACGTAAGTGCATATAGGCAAGAAATGAACTTAAACATCTGAACCATATGGCAGACACAAATAGGTATAGTGTAAGAAATGTTCTGCATTCTTTAATCATTTCATTGATCAATAACTGTAATATAGGTACTTTGATAATAATATTATCTTATCATCAATTTACAGGTAGCACGCCAATATGGTATTCCATTTGTGGAGACCTCAGCCAAGACACGGATGGGTGTGGATGATGCTTTTTATACTTTGGTGCGTGAAATCCGCAAAGATAAGGAACTGCGCGGCAAGAAATCCCGAAAAGGGAACAAAATCCATGGCCATCGTCGCATACGTTGCGTACTACTATAGACCTTCCAATTTGTGGACAGTAAAAGATGTATGCAGCACGTGTCCCATGTTTTTCATGAAATTATACACTGCAAGTACTCAGTATTTCCATGGGTGGCTTTTATTACACCCTATCAAGACGACATTTTTTTTAGTATTATAAAAGCTAAATTACCATTCAACAAATAACTAAAAAAAAAACAGATGAAGAAATATGTAGTTTAATTCACCTTTGCCGAGATTAGAAAAGTATGTGGTTTTGAGTGGGTATACTAATGACCTCCCATATTCATTTTAGAACAAAGGTATCAGATATGAAAAGACATGGAAAAGGCAGAAGAAGTTTCGGGGTGCTATTACAGGGGAATAATACTTTTCAAGCTTCTTATAATATTAGCATTTTTTAAGATGGAACTTATAACAATTTGATTCGTCCATTATTTAAAATAATAAAAAAAAACTTGCATTGGCTTTGAGCATTAACATAGAATACTTAAATCCGTAGAGCTACTTACGCACATTGCTTGTAGAGGCAGCATCAAATAATAATTGTATAAAAAATGAAAACACAATTGCCAATCTCTGTGGAAGTAAGGTACGCGTTTGGCTGCGACGAAAGGAAACACAGCCGTGTGACAAATCAAGTTAGCTGTCATAAAACAAGGTTGAGCGTCTTTGTCTCTTGTTTGACTTCACCTATTTAATTCTTGCTCCATAAACGGTGACGCGCCCAAACAAGGTCTATGCCTCGATCCTTAAATCTGTTTATTAATTAGAGTATTAATATCCAAAAGTTCTAATTATTTAAATATTCATATTATTTTATATTTTTGTTATACAGTCAGAAATAATAAAATTATATATAATGTAAAACCCTTAACTAAACACAACATAAAAGCTGCTAGACTTTTTAGCCTCTACGAGTATGTGGCGCCACTTGTGTCCCGAGTATACACATCTGTCAAATGCATTATGATTGTCTTTAAAAAAAAAATGAATATCTACTATTATGGTACAAATACATAAGTTTGTTTAATTTAATTAGTTTTGTTTTATACTTAAGTTGTCAAGTACAAACAAACAAAATGACATTGAGGCATTTTTATTTCTCATGTAGGTAAATGACAAAATAATAAGAACTACACTTGATTGCTTGAAATGTGAATAAACAACTTAGACATTATTTTGACAATTGCTAGTGATGCCAGCATCAAGCTAATTTGGTATCCCCATTGATATTTACCTTATCAATAAAATGCATGATTGAATACTTTGATATGTGGGCTTAAAATTTGTATCACATTTAACTCATTCTTGTCAGATTGTACTATTGACCCATTTGGTGTGAAAAACTAATTGTAATGGAATTATCACTATAATGTTTGAGAACCATTTAGCAAATAAGACTTGTGTGTGTGTTGCAGCCACTGAGCATTAAATTAGGTTAGAGTTGCCATGAGTTGCCACAGATCTCATAACATAAACTCTAAAATGTGACATCAAATTATACAAAAGGCGTAAGTGAAAGAGATGAACAACTTAACCGCTTTCTAAAATGATATAAATCTTTACGTATTCGTGATATTTTTACTTGTGTTTGTTGTGTATATTTGAGACATGTGTCTCTAGTACAGTCACATGGCACCTGTAATCTACTCGATTCTCTGTGGTTGCAACAGTGCTTATTACAGCAAATAAAGTTTAATTGTACCATGTCTACTGGTTCACTATGCTCAAACCACTAGAATGAAAAGTTTTGAATGAAAGCATCAAATGCTTTCTAAATATATATATATTTCACCATTAGAAAAAAAATTAATTACAAGTATATGTATACTATGAATACACGTGTTTTTCCATGTTAAAAATTAAAAAATTGAAAAAATCCAAAAGGTTTATAAAATCTGATCTTTTGTACATTTATATATTTTTCATTTTTAAAACCGAAAAAAATTTGTACACCTTTCAGAATCTAATTTATAATTAATTTCATTATATCATGTTGAACTTTTTATAGGTAATGCACAAAAACATAATTTTCTGATTGATAATATGTTTGATGCTATAATCAGGGTTGTGTTTTTGACCATAAACTACCTATTTATTTTTATTGACTTATGTACCTAAGCTATCACAATCAATATTATTTTATTGATATTTAATAACATTTTATTCTTGTATTTAAACTAAATAATTATCATTTTACATTGTTAAAAATAAGCTGAATTTTTAGATATAAATAGTGTTAAGAAGTAAATATGTCCAAATTTTGCTTTCCTATGTTGGATCAGTAATAATACGTAATTTATTATTATTACAAGGTTCCAATATCTGACCGCATTAAGCATTGAAACCATTAGTTCACCTAAGCGTAGCTTAAATGCATGAAGACTGCAATGCCATATAGCAAATTTACAAATGGGTTTTATATTTTGCCCGTTCCTCAACAGTTCTTTTGGATTAGAAAGGCTCAATAAAGAACTGACAATTATTGGATTTTCTTTTGTGTCAGCCGCCAGATGTCCACTGCTGGATAGGCGGGAGATATCGCTTGATCTCTACAAATGCCTGGTCATCAGCTACCTATAATGAACAGTGTGTGTCTGTGAGCTATGCTGGTTATATCATTTCTACATTACAGGACTATTATCCTCATTTCATAGGCAAGCAAACTCTTGCAACAATAAATCTATTTTCTTTTCCGATTGGCTTGGAAAATTTCTTAAGCACAAGCTGGTTCTTTTAAAGGCAAAGGAACGAGAGGTTCGAAATTGAATCTTAGAGAAATAATGGAATGGTGCTATAAGCACACAACATGTTGGCGTTTTGTGAACTATTAGACTTTAGTGGCAACATCAGTAGAATTTCCGTCATGAAGTAGGGGTTCTGAGTAATAATAATGTTTATTTTATGCTACTTATGACAATCCAAAAACTGGAATCAGCAATATCTCAAAACGGATCCACATTGTTTTATATGCTTGGCTGTTAATATTTTTAAGATTTGAAGTCTTAAAGCCACATAGAAAGAATGTTAGAGATCTGGTATTGTAGAAGTCGGTCTGCTTTGAAGTCCATGAATAATTTGACTTGCCAATGAGTCAATTTCTAAAAGAACTTGTGAACCCTCATGGTATTTTCCAGTTCTGCCATTTAGCAAATTTCAATAATCTCTGATTGACGAGGGTTACAATAGTTGAAATGAAAATATATAATATTGTTATGATTTGCGTTCCGTTTAAGTATGATCAGCAAAACGCGCCGCAAGTTGTTCACACGTTTATTAAGTTAAATACATGTACTAATCCTTGTAAAATCTTTGACCGATTAATCAGTGATTAGAGACCCTAACGGCAAAATCAAAGGTTGCGGGCTCGATTCCCGCCCGGAACAAATATTTGTGTGCATTAACATGTCTATTTGTTCCATGCCTGGGTATAAAATATATATGTATGTATTATAAAATAAAACATTTATGTATATCAGTTGTTTAGTACCCATAATACAGGCTCCACGTACTTTGGGACTAGAATATAGATGTGTGAGATATTCTAGGTATTATTGTTACTATCCACTCACTTTGTTGCTCAGTAACAATTCTTTTATGACAGACCTCAAATCAATTTGACGTCTCACGTTTATCTGACGCACGTTAAGCAGTCTGGTTTTTACGTTCCAAGGTTCAGATCTTTTAGCACTTCCCAAAGAAAAACATGAAATTAAAGTTATAACGTTTATACGTCACCTCCTGTGGGAAACATTCGATTATTTCTGTTTAAGGCAACGTTAAACGGATTATCACATTTTTTTGCACAGTACATTCTGGAATAGGATTAGTGATGGGTAGTGCTGATAATTGATGTTGAGGATGTGTATGTATCAATAGATATATATCCTTATATCTGTCAAAGTTTACAATCCTCATTAGTGAGGGGCAAACTAAGGATGAGGAGAATTCCAAGTTTTTATTGAAGTATTAGACAAAGGACTTCCACCAAATCTGCTTTAAATGTAGTACTCAAGACATATTCATTTTAAAATACTATGTTAACGGAATCACCTTAATTGTCAAAGAACATTGAGATTAGTTAGGAAAGGAGCATAAAGTTGATATTTGAAATTGTTATATAAAAAAGACATTCTCACAAAACAGAATTTAACCTTTTGACCTCTGCATTATTTGACAAGTATCTTTGTTTGAAATATAATTTCAATATACAACATTAAAAAGTATACTTACCTGTCAAATTAATGTTTTAAATTGTCATATGTATTTTGCAACTGTTTATTCTTTTAGAGTTGATTTAATTGAAAATTATTTGATGCAACGACTGCCTTCATTTTTGTCATAAAGAGAGATCGCAATAGTGATGTTCAATACAAGTTGGCGGTCAAAAGGTTAAGTTCGTCACTATCTGTTTTATTTTTATAAGTTGGTAGAAACTTATTGCGCCGTTTTGTATGTAAACTGGCGATTGCGGCGCTTTAGATCTCTTAAAGTGATTGTTTGATCATTGAAGTTATTAGTTAGGTACCTTAATTTCGTTTCATATATTTATATAACAAATGGAAAAGAAAAACATTACCTACAATTGTAATGTTTATTGAACATAAATAAAATATATAGGTACCTATGTATATACCTCATATGGGCAATTTGGTACAGCAACAACTTGACTACCTACAATTTCTATTCTATTGGTAGGCACATAAGACGCTAATCTACCATGCTACCTACAACAAAGGTATTACCTAGTAGCCGTCCATTTGTGGCTGTGTTGAGTGGCCCGTTTGAGGGATCCTAATATCACACCTTGTTAGTGTGTACGCTGCCATATTTTTATAAACTAAATTCTGATGTAATTATAATTTAATAAAATATTTATATCAAAATGTGTTTGTTATTGATGGGTTTTACAATAATGTGAGGATCGATGGTGTTGTTAGATATGTCTTAAATTGTGAGACTGAATAGGTTAGTATTATAGTGAGAATCAAAAGAGGGGAAATAATTTACAGTACCCGGCGGTAAATATTGCACGTCGACCTTTGAAAAGAGACAATTGGCTAATTTTTCGGCTTCTTATAGCGTTATCTCTATTACATACTAAACGACAATAAAGTATTTAGTTCTGAATTCAAATTCTGATAAACGATAAATCTAATAATTGTTGGATGCGGATATTAGCCTTCGCTTGTATTCGGAAATGCGATTATTGCCGATGTCACCGATGTGCAATATTTATTGCCGGGTACTGTAACATGAAATTGTTTATCAGACCCTTTTTGTAGGAGAGTAATTCTGCTTTATTTCCAAAATTTATGATTAGTAGACAAAAGTTAGTGGTGTCAAAAGATGCAGGGGCTTGTGAGGCATCGTACGATAACCAAATTTTCTGAAATCGGTTCGTGACTTTTTGGAAAATCGAAAATGGTGAAGAAAAAACGAATTTTTCCGACAAGAAGTTGATTACTTATTTCGAAAACGAATGCTAATATCGAAAAAATTTGAAAATCTCCCGAGGCAGATAGATTACCGTTTGGAAAAAGAAATTTTGGATTCGGTCGAAAACTGGGTTGGGCAGGTGCACTTTTTATTGAATAATTATCAGATCAGTTACCCCAGAGAGTGACAAATTATTCAGAAAGTTATAAAAGTAGACGAAAGGCAGTAGTGTCAAAAGATGCAGGAAGGAGAGCTAGCGGGGCATCGTATGGTACCTAATTTTCGAAAATTGTTCCATATTTTTTTTTTAAATTTAATAAAATTGTTTAACAACAATGTGTTATAAGTTTTTATTTTTGATATTCATTTTCATTGTTCTTTGATAGTTGCGAGAAGCGCGAAATATCTAGATCTTTTTTCAGTAACATGCGAGTCGGACTCGCACACGATGGGTTCCGTACCACCGGACAATATGAAAAAAAAAATCTTGTATGGGAATCCCCTTTAATTTTTACTTTATTTTTTTTTTATAGCAGTCAGCAATACTATGAAAATTTCAAATGTATTACGGTTCAGACGAAACAGCCCGGTGACAGACGGACGGACAGCCTAGGCTTTGTAATAGGGTTTAGTGTCTTTCAGTGTCTTTATTTGATTGTGACACTGGATTGGTACCTAATTTAGATTTTTTTTATACTGTAAAAATATTTAAAACCCCGGCGGCGACGTAAGAAAAATTGACAGAAATGCGAAAAAAGCTGTAGGTATACCTATAGGATTTTCTTTGATCAATGTAGAATGTAATAACATGCAATGTTTGTTTAATAGGGTGTAGGCACAGTTAACACAGCTAGTTAATCAAATAGTATAATATACGATAATATACGTAAATCTAACTTGAATGTTATAAAGTATGGAGGGCTGGTGAAAACAAAAATTAAATTTTAATGTCTTATTGTTTAAATAAATTTTCACTTAGAAATCACCACCCGTTTATCCCCGCCTGCAACAATACCTTATGACATTGAAGTTAGATTTATATCATTCATCCATCCATCAGCCCATTAATGTCCCACTGCATGGGCTTAGACTTCTCCTCAGGACGAAGGGGCTTGGAGCTTAATTTACCACGCTTCTCCATTGTAAGTTGGTAGATGGTGCCGACCGTCCGCCGTGCCGAGTGCCATCTATTGACGGAAACCGGGATCGACGGCTTAACATGCTCTCCGAGGCACAGTCAGTGATAATACGTCAGGATCGATTAGATATTAATCTATGATAATACTATGGTATAAATGACTACACATTTTTACCGAAACCGCTAATGAGACGCGGCATTCCAGGACGTTGTGGGGCTCTTCCTAAAATATTTTTAAACTTTTTTAATACTGTTTTTTCTTTTAGATAATGTACGTATTTTGGTCGTGAATTTTATAAAACTTTTTAATTTTTTTTTAAATATATAACTTTTTAAACATCAGGCGGCCTGTGCCTGTCGTCTTGCCATTAAATGACAGATTTCTCGCATATGCCCCTGACGTGGCTGAGGGGATTTTTTCATCAGTAGTCCATCTTCGAAGCCTAACGCTGTATGTTCTGTCCTGCTGATCCGGCTTGAATTCAACGCCAGATCCAATATTTCAAGTGCCATCAGTTGGTCTTATGTGGTGCGAAGCTCAGTTTGGAGTCAATCCCTCATTTCATAACCATTTGGATTTACTCTATCGGCCCTGTTCTGCAGTTTGCTGGTCGGATCGAACGCAAAAATCAATACCACGTCGTCCCGCGTCGGCGGAAAACGCCTGGTGCATTAGATTTCATAATTACCTATATTTCTAAAAGTCAGACCTCCGGTGGATCCTTGGCCTCAATCTTTTCTAGTTCCTTTCTTGTATGTTGCCCAAGCGGTACGGCGCGGCGTATAGTTAACCAAAACATTACGGTTTTTAAAGTACCTACCTACGAACATACTGTTTGGATTTTTTTTTCGTTTAGGTTTTTCGGGCACAGTATAACGCACAAGTCTTTGCTGCTCTGAGTAGCCTGCGAATGACCTGTAAATAACATCACAACGGCAAAGATTCATGCGTTCATTTTTGTTTTGTGATAGGTTGACCCTTGAAGACTGGCCATCATGGTAGTACGTCCTTAAATTTATGGTTTACTACACTTTACACTAATTAAACAAGGTACTATTCTGTATCGTTAATCGTGTGACAATACGAACAACAAGTAAGTACATCTAATCAAACAAAAATGTGACACAATATTGTAACAAACATTGTTTACTTTGCCCAAGCCGTTAGTAATGCGATTTGAACGTGTCAATTGTTTAGAAATGTATAGTATTTAATTTATTCTGTAAGTTTATATAGGTAGGTATCTACTTAATATTGTAGTTGTTATAATACGTAGGTACTAGGTATTATTATACCTATACTACTTAATGCTAACTAAAGGCGCTTACTAGCTAACAATTGAAATTCAACTTTCGCTAAGACAACATCGGCTTAAATTAAGTCCCGCCACAATTCGGCATGATACAACACAGAGCCAGTCAAATATTCATGATTTTTGAGCAATTTCGAGTTAGTGAGTAATAGAAACAACTGAAGCATTCGAAAAAAATGCCTATATAATATTCGCTGAAAGCTTTTTGAGGAGAGTTGTTTCTCTTAGCAAAATTGTCTTGGATTTAAATTTTCTTTAATTTTCATTTCTTCATCACTTTGCAAAATTTTCATATTACCTATGATCTTTGATAAAAATAATAGAGTAGGTATGTACCTATGTATTTTTCAATTTAGTATCACTGTACGAAAATATTGAGATATGGCGTCTCGAAGTTATCGTCTTAGCGTGGAATGCACAGACGACTGACGAATGTACCAGACGGTGGTCGTCGCCGGTGGGATGGCTCTCACCGCTTCCCCTGCGGTCGCAATTTCTCGTGCATACTAATTTTGTTTGTATTATAACCACTCTTCATCGATAATTCTTTTGGGGATTCAATTTTGCATAAAAATAATATTAGTACCTATTCTTTATTGTAACCGTAAAAATAATATATATCTCTGTAAATAAGTTTGGCACAAGAGGCGGTCTTATTGCTAAAAGCTTTCTCTTCCAGGGGTGCTTCCAGACAACCTTTGGATAGGTAGGTAAGAAATAGATTTAAAAAATTTCAGATAGTTACTTAAATGTGCGGACAACGACGCGTCATCCGCCATATTTTGTGAATATCTCAACTCAAGAAAAGCAATCGAATTGGAGCAGTTCTACTTCAAAGGTGGTTTTGGAGTCGCCATCCTTAGCCAACTGAATCAGGTTGACCTTCACATACACGCGACCTCACCCAACGTGATCCAGTACGAGGTATGTACAAATTATAGACAATATTTTAACAATACGTGCTTAAAGAATAATATTATTGAAACAAACTGATAGGCGAGCGGCTTACACCTATAGATTTTTATCATCTAAGTAGTCTGTTACTTTATAATAAGCATTTGCATAAAGCTTTCGTTTTATTGTAGTTTTAAACTTGTTAAGGGGTAGATCTTGAATGTCAGCTGGGATCTTATTGTAAGAGCGTATACATTGCCCTTTAAAAGATTTTTTGATTTTATTGAGGGGGCTGACATGGTGAACAAGTTTATCTTTGTTTCTTGTATTAACATTATGCTGATCACAATTTTTTTTAAATAATACAATATTTTTTTACATACATTATGTTTTCAAATATATATTGAGACGGTAATGTCATTATATTAATTTCCTTAAACTTTTCTCTAAGTGATACTTTTTTACTGATACTCGAACAGCTCGCTTCTGTAATACGAAGATTGTATTCACAATAGCATCGTGTCTCCACAGTAGAATGCCATAAGTCAATAAACTATGGAACCCACTGAAATACACCAACCTCGCGGTTTCTATGTCCGAAAGGAAACGAATCCTTTTTATAGCGTAGCTGCAGAACTGAGCCTTCTCGCCAAGTTAGTGATATGAGGATCCCATTGCAATTTCGCTTCCAATGTGATTCCTAAACAATATTGGCAGGTGCCTGTTTAACGTTCGGTAGCGAGAATCCTATGCATTAAACGATTTACGCAAAAAAAAATTAAAAAAAAAAATCTGTGGGGAGGCCAATTGCAGACGGTCTTTTATTTGAATAATTTTTTTCGTCGCTGATTTTTTCCGCGCCGAATGCATCCACTTTTCATTTTAAAAATGACAGCAAATGAATGCCCAAATGGCCCGTCCGCCGCGCCATCCGTCTTCTCATTGAATTATTTTGGTGTATGCATTTCCTATTTTTTTAAACATTAAAAAAAAACGACGGTATGCTGTTCATTACTGGCCAACTATAAAAGTTCTATTTACGATGGGAAAGAAAACATATGACTCCTCGGCGTTGAAAAATACTAATTGAAAATTTGAATCGAATCAATAATTGTGGCAATATTTTATTTTTACAATTTTATATTTACAATTTCTAACACTAAAATCTTCACTAATCATCACTTATTAAATACTACATACTTAAATTATGACAGAGCCTGAGGAAGAAGATGTTTCCTTTGAAAGCATACAAGAGACAGGAATCTTAGAAGCAGATGTTGGAGCAAGATTGTGAGTTTATTGATTACTAGCGACCGCCCGCAGCTTCGCTTGCGTAGACTACAAATTCCTGTTATAGGTACTATTAACGTTCGAGATGGTTTATACATAGTTTTTGCTGTAACCAATTTTGGTTACACCCATTCAAACTTTCAATCTTCATTCCCCTTCCACCCTTCAAAAAAACCGATACAATTTTTCATCTCCCGTTTCCCACCCTTAAAAGGTGGAAATCTAAAAACCCTGAAACACGTCATTATTTAAGTCCCTCCATTCCCATCCTTAAGTTTGAAATTTCTAAAAAAGCCTTTCTTCATGTTCACGTTATAAAATAAACCTATGTTCCAAATTTAAGCTTCCTAGACTTAGTAGTTTTGGCTGTACGTTGATAGATTAGTGTGGACAAACGACAGACAGATAGACAGACAAACAAACACAAAAATAGCTTATGACACTCTTGACAACCTTCTTTCACGTCTGCAAAGTTTCATTAAAATATGTTCAGCCGTATTGGAAATTAGCTCGAATAGATAAAATTGAATTGAATAGACACATAGACGTACAGACAAACAGACGAACAAAAAGTAGCTAATGTCAAATCTCTTGACAACCTTATTTCCCGTCTGCAAAGTTTCCTTAAAATCTGTTTAGCCGTTTTGGAGATTAGCTCAAATAGACAGATACACGTACAGATAGACAGACGGACAAAAAGTAACATTTGTTAGTTTTGATGACATTTTTTTTTCATACTTGTGATGTTTCAATAAAATCGGTTTAGACAGATGGACATACAAACAGACATACAAAAAGTTGACTACATCCTTTCCATATGTGTAAAGTTTCATCAAAATCGGTTAAGCCGTTTTGCCCGAAGCCGATTTGCTCGAATAGACAGACAGTTCGTTTTCATATATATAGCCTATAACCCTCCGCTAGATTCAGGCTATCAAAGGCAAAAAGAATTTTCCAAATCCGACTGGTAGTTTCAGAGATTAGTGCATTCAAACAAACAAACTCTTCAGCTTTATAATAAGTATTTCTATTATATAGATTATAAGATAATACTGAAAACCGTATCAAAGTCTATTGCGTGGTTTGGAAGTAAAAAGTTAACGAACAGAGACAGACAGCGAATTTATTTCCTCCCGCTATAATTTTCATATTTCGATAAAAACTGCTAACATATTAATTGAAATTGTGTAATGTAAAGGGCAATTATAATATGCATGAAATGCTTAAGACAACTAACGTATTTAATTTGATAAGGATTAATATTACGTTTAAAAAACATCTTCGCAAATAGTACATTATGTTAGAACAAATTTGATTGTCATAAAAAAGGTTACAGTAAGTTAACCTTAAAAGATACACATATGCTGTCGCGGACTTTTGGTTAGAACTTTTAAAGGGGAATAATTCCGTAATACATGGTTTTTGGTTAACATCAACCGTTTACGCAGCGCGCGCGACAGAAGCTCCCAAAAGGAATAATTTTTCCCGTTTTTGCAACATTTTTCATTGATGCTCCACTCCTATTGGTCTTAGCGTGATGTAATATAGCCTATAGCCTTCCTCGATAAATGGACTATCCAACACAACAATATTTTTTTAATTTTAACCAGTAGTTTCTGAGCTTTGCGCGTTCAAACAAACAAACAAACAAACAAACAAACAAACAAACAAACAAACAAACAAACAAACAAACTCTTCAGCTTTATAATATTAGTATAGATAATGTTTCAAGCTTGGGTTTTGGTAAGCTTAATTGAAATCAGTTTAAATATAAATCAGTAAAACTAAAAACTCTGCTTCGCAAATTCCAAGACAACCGATGTTCGTGATCATTTTCAAAGTAATTCCAACATCAATACCTTCACGTAATAACATACTTATTATAAAAACGGTAGCGCTTTTCAATGTTGCCTACTGAAAAGTTACAAAATATTTAATCAGGATTATAGTGGTGTAGGAACCTCATGCCCTGTATTTTTTTAAGGAAATAATGATAATAATGTATACATCACAACAACGTCTAGGCCCCAAACTAAGCATTAGCTTGTGTTTACCAAGCGAAGACGCTAAATACATATAGGAACTAAGACCCGGTACCAATATCAATATTCATCATATAAATACTGACCCGACATGCTATTCGACCTGGAAGCCTGTAGCCCGAACCCTGGGTTCCCAGCTTCATAGGCAGGCGGTCGTCAAATAAGGAAATCATTAGGAAATACAAAAAAAAATATAACACCTATTTATTAGTGGCTCGTCGCTCGTCGCTTTGCTCCTTACATCATCACAAGCGAACCCTAACCTAACATATTTTTGTGAAATGATGGACCACCAACCTATCTTAGGCGGATTTCAAATTGATCATTGCTATGAAGACAGTTTTCATCAGACAGCATTGGAAAGTCGACCCATTATAACTCAAGGGGTAAGGTATTTTTGAGTATGAATTATCTCAGCGATGGCAAAGAGTTCATTTTATTAATCATTGAGAGATGGCGGAACGGAAAAATAAGTCTAGCAAACAGTTGGAAGTGCTCAGGCCAAATAGTTGTGCACAAAACCTAACAAAAATGTAAGCAAAAAACATACGTAGGCCAATCAGTTGGTGGTTTGAAATATTAGCTGTGAAGTAGAATTTTGTGTGACCCACATGTAAAATTCGTACTTTAAAAGGAAATAAAGGTCCTGAAATATATCATGTGAAATTTAATAGAATGTTTCTTTATAATTACATTTATATGACGTAAGTAACGTATGGTCTGTCTATTCACTGAGTGATATTTTGCTCGGGCGTTTGCTCGTGGTCCTACTAATTTGTCCTACTAGTAGGACAAATCAGTAGTACCACAAGGAAACGGCTTTTTGCTCACGATTTCGATCGTTTCAAAGTATGAGACACTCTATCCTGATTATTATGCTATCTAAAATAGCTTTTGACGACCGCTTAGCCTAGTGGGTAGCGACCCTGCCTACGAAGCTGGAGGTCCCGGGTTCAAATCCCAGGTCGGGTCAGTATTTATATGATGAATATTGATACTGGTACCGGGTCTTGGTTGTTATATGTATGTGGTGTCTTCGCTTGGTACCCAAAACACAAGCTAATGCTTAGTTTGGGGCCTAGACGTTGTGGTGATTTATACGTTATACTTGTAATTTAGTAGTTCAGTGCCATGGATGTACCTACGTCATAAAGGTACGAATTGACTAGAAGCCCTCTTTTGCGTTTACCTTCTAACCACTCATATTCTAGCTAGCTCGTGTAAGTTGATCAGTTTTAGTCCTAGTTTCAGAGTCGGGAGCAACAAACTGAAAAGACGTGTTAACGTCGTTTACACACTGATGATGCGAACCGCAATATTTGGCGCTAGCGGTTTCGCTTATATCATGTCTCACTCTGACTTGGAGTGAGTTAATATATAATATTGTGTCTTGAATTTCGAAACCACCACGATACTGCGGTTTGCGGCGAGCGACGAGTCGGTGTGCAAACGGCATAAACTTGCTAACGTAAAACTATAAATATAGCGCATATGTACATGTTTTTCTGAAACATACATGTTTTAAGCATGTTTGTAAGTTTATAATTTTTGTTAAAAATTTAATAGTTATTGTTTATTAAAACAGTTGTAGTGATAGCGTCATCTGTCGTAAAGAATAATAGCTAGTTATCGTTTCAGTATAGCGCCTTTATTATAGCACATTAGCCCAGTAATGCCCCACTGCAGGGGCTTAGGCCTTTCTTGGGATTAGGGGCTTGGAGCTTGATCCCCCACGCTGCTTCATTGCAGGTTGATGGATAGTAACGACTGTCATCTATTGGTAGCAACCGGGACCGATGGCTTAATGTGCTCTTCGCTATCACGACATATTTCAGTAGTGCAGTTTATAGCAACTAATTCGATTTTAGATTAATTCACTGCATCTATGCATGTTTGATCTTTTCACTTGTTGTTTTTTTTTTCAGTTTTTATCAAACCCCGTTAAATGAAAAAAAAAAATAGCCCCTAATCGAAATTGAAGGTATTTTTGCGTGAATTTATTTTCGATATAGATTTTCTCAAGGGACAGTCATTTTATTTTTAAACGAGCCATCAATAGTGGGGATCAATACTGAACTTTGTTCTTTTTCTATCATAAACGTATGACAAGGGTCTTTAAATTGAAAATACCAATTTACCAGTTTTACCAGATTACCAACAAGTTATTAGCAATGTTCGCTTCTTCTTATCAAAAAGTGCAGGAGAGTGGGACAGTGGGATAGGTACAAAGTTATCAATAAGTTTTCAAACACAAGTATGACTAACTTTTATATTCACTAAGATACGTAAATTCGTTATTCTTCCAGTGCAGCATATACACTATTAATATGTTATTAACATAAAAAGTTGTTCATCATCGAATGAAAGGAATCGTGCATGTGATACCCCCATAGTGGTAGGTATTGAGCGAAGATTTCGTAAATTTAAAGCCGATTTTTCATTTTCTAGTGTACTGTAAGTGTATATAATGTAGTGCAGATGATTGTATTTTTGAGTACAAATATGAAATTTAATTTTTTGCGTTTCTTGTTCACTATTTTACGTATTTATAATGACAGGACGCCTAAAAAAGAGTCTGAAATTCATCCACGAACACAAATTGAAAACACCACTTGATTCATTATATCTCATCCGTGGCCTGAACGAAGCCAATTAGCTCATTTCTGACACATTTCCCAGTTTTATGCACTCTATGTCGATTCTACGCCTTGTATAATAATAATAATAATTCTAAGGGTACATAAATGTCATAAAATTACTCCACTATGTCCAGTGACCAGCAGCTGTCCAACATCGATCCTCGTCTTAAGCCAGATATGGACCCGTTGGCGCACCATGACCTCCGTCCGGAAACGATGGCAATACGTGAAGAGTTGAGACAGGCGAAACTGCAAACTCTTGCGGTGAGTCATGGAATTTGAAAATATACGATATAAACGCGCTCTATGTTCCCACCGAAACTATGTAGAGTGGCCGCAAATGAGTAAAAATGTGCCTAAAACACTCACAAAACACCGCGACCATGTAGCGACTGTTTAATGACATTTTGCCACTCACTTTTCAGGTCAGACGAACTGCATTGAAGATTCTTCTTTTGCGAGATTTCATCATTGAGGATAGAGAACTGAAAAATATCGGTTTGAGCTACTCGCCGCCCGACCCATAGATTGATATTAATTTTGATGTACCAAAAGAAATAATATAATTTATTATACCGTCGTCGTCATATCTATTAATAAATTAAATTTCTTTTGTTTCTTGTTTGTCTAGCAAAACATTACCTACAATATCATATTTGCTCTCACAAAAATAAAGTTTACTTCGTTTTTATTGTCGGTTGTTTCAATTATCACCTTGTAATTTGAGTAGGCAAAATGATAGAATTTAAAATACATTGCTGAGTCATTTTCAAAATTGTTACATATTAGCGACCGGTTGCGTCCGGCT